>JAMPIV010012048.1:0-588169 GCA_024509875.1 Oreohelix idahoensis
TCAGAGTAGCATATAGACAAAGTTGTAGGATGTAGACTCACACATTTTTCATGGTAGCATATAGACAAAGTTGGAGGATGTAGACTCACACATTTTTCATGGTTGCATATAGACAAAGTTGGAGGATATAGACTCACACATTTCTCAGAGTAGCATACAGACATGGTTGGAGGATGTAGACTCACACATTTCTCTAGAATAGCATATAGACAAAATTGGAGGATGTAGACTCACAAATTTTTCATAGTAGCATACAGACAAATTTGTAGGATGTAGACTCACATGTTTCTCAGAGTAGCATATAAACAAAGTTGTAGGATGTACGCTCACACATATTTCTCAGAGTAGCATATAGACAAAGTTGGAGGAGCAGACAGTGATATTAGAATAAGAAAACAAAAAGCAAGAGGAACTGTCAAAACAATGAGAAATATATGGAGATCAGAATAAATCAAGTCCATCATTAAAAACACAAGAATCTTCTACTCAGACTTCAAGGCTGTCTTCTCTTATTGTACGGCTATGAAACATGGCAAACAAAATGAAAGTAAGGACGATACAGATTGTCATAAATGGGTCTTTGTGCAGTACTTCTTTGATCGTTAACTGTCAACTGTCAAAGCAGTCAGTGGCCATCATACTTGGTGGCGTCTTGTAGGGCAGCAACAAACTGCTCCCACTTTGCTCAGTCAGTGGCCATCCTTTCTGCAGTGCCCCAGCTCTGGTTCATTCTTTGCATCTCGGCCTCCACAGTTCTCTACCAAGTTGTTTTTGGTCAGCCTGTTTCACTTTCCTTCAGGGGTCCATAGAATAGCTGTTCTTGTGATGGCAGCGGGGTCTCTTCTGAGAATGTGGCCAACCCAACTCTAGCGCCTGCCAGCTATGATGGTGTGCATGTCCTCTTGGTTGCTCCGAGTAAAAATAATAGTGACTAACCGAGTTCGTTAGGCCAATCTATCTATAGTGTGACCTCGGACGTACGAGATCGGCATCCCAAAGAATGAAATCACGATCAGAAAATGTGGGTACCTTTTTGCCTATCGTACAATGTTGGAAAACTGCTTTTTTAATTATCTCAGTTATTCCTGATGCGATTTTATTCCCTCAAAGCTTAAATTATACTTGGGATTAGGCTTTATATATCTATGTAATAATCTTTTAGTTACCAAATTGCATTTTATAGTATGCATAGTTTAAACTGCTAAATTTAGGACAACCTGAAGCTTCGAATGCATTCAACCCAAGATTTCTCCCTTCCTATATTAGTATTAGTAAAAGTATTATTACTTACGGGTAGAGTAATATCCCTAATATTGTGTTGGTACCCTCTTTCAAGTGGTACTTCTTCTAAAATGCTGTAGTAAAATTCCGAAGTTAATCAGGTTACACAGAAAGGGCCTTGCCATCTTTATTTTTCCCAGCGATAGTAAACACAGGACCAAGAAAGCGTTTTCATTGGTCAGTGTATTTTATCTTTCTCCAATGTATGGCGCGCTGTACGGTCAGAATATTTAGAATTCGTGATGTGAGACAGACGTCAGTTCACGAGAGAGAGCCTCCCAATTAAAAAGCGTAAACCCGCTGTTGGAGGTTCTTGTCTGGATTCACAATCACGACATTCTTCCAACAGGGGATTCATTCTGCCTTACTCTTCTCCTGGTTTCCTTCAGGTAGGTTACTTCAAGTAGGCACCCAATATTCTGAGATCCAGGGATAATACCGCCTGTTATGTTAATAAACAGCACAGGTGCTGCTGCCTAATTGCTGATTATCAATTAATGTTCACCGCTACTCTTCTCTGAGTCTGTTCAATGACATGTTCAGAGGTGTTAGATGTTCCTCAAGGTTCCAATAGTTATGAGGATGTCATCTATAAAATTGGTGATAGCTGAGTTTCATAAGGGATTCAACCCAACAAGCAACATATGGAACTCAGAGTGCCCCTCCGAAGTGCTCACAGCCCGCAATGGTCTGAGCTCCGGCTTGATGGAATCTGGTAATGCCCTTATCTAGATTCACTAGTGACTCTGTTACTGTAATTATTTCCCAAATCCAGGCAGATTTTCACCAGAGGGTTCTCTCAGCTAAACCTCACTGGAGCGATAATATGATTCATATGGGGAAATGAATTTCCTGCACCAAGAAATCAATTCTCCCTGTAGCATTGCTATATAATATATAATCTCAGTCCATGTCCATGAGAAAACTTCCAATGGACCGTGTAGGGCTGGCCAACTACCAATGTTGCCGGTGCCCTCATAATGCTAATTTAATAGCCGTATGTTGAAGTGAGCTGAGCATTAGGCCAATTGCCCACTCTCCCACTTCTTCTGGGGTTGCCCCACAGTTTCGTTTTCATAGTTGGCTGACTAACCATACTTCTATTTTTAGCCAGTTCCAAGAATTCATAACACATTTGTGCTGGTGTGGGATGGGTTGTTTCCCCTCTCTGTACGAGACGGAGAGTTGCCATGGTAACTGGTTTATTGGAAGACTGGGTGTGAGAAGGTGCTGTTCTACCCACTATGTCTACCTTATTGTTCATTTCAGGCCTATTTTCACCGCAATGCTTTTCTAGGTCCTGTTGATTTTTCCAACGTGTGGAAATCCCCTTGCTACAGGTGGCACAGGCAATCACATACTGAAATATGTCTTCAGCAATACCTGGCCAATAATATGTCATAGATGCTCTTTGACAGGTGGTACCAATTTTCCCATGTCCACCGTCTGATACAACATGTGTTAATTCCATAGCCTTGTCCCTATAACTCAATGGCAGTACTAACTGTCCATATCCATTTTGTCCTGCTCCAGCTTTTCTGTAAAGCAATCCATCCTTCAAATAGAACTGTCCTTTCTTAGGGGGGTTATGGCTGTCTGGCAATTTGCCAAAGCAAGGTTTTAATGATCTATCTTTAGCCTGGGCTTTTTTCATCTTTTTCGGATGAATATTAAGTGGTATTCCCTCCTCCTTCCCAGGGGTTGACCTGACCTGGAGTGTTGCCATGATCACAGGTTTTATTGGGTTCCCTAAGAAAACATATCTTCTTCCTAACACCAGCGGGTAATTAGGATCATCACACACTGCTGCACTGATCACTCCTTCCACATAGCGAGTTCTGACATTTATCCTTGCTATAGGAAGTGTCATGGTGGCTGTTCCTTTGAGTGCCCCTTGTATCTCCACTTTTTCTGTGGTATATTGATCAGGGTGCACCAGAGTCGCACTCACAACTGAGTCATATTCCAATCCTGAATCATAAAGGCACATAATCTTATTGCCATTACATGTTACTTCTTCACAGATGGGGGGATGATGGAGGTTTGTCTGACTGTCTGTCAGGTCCTTCCTGCCCTTTCCCACTGTTATCATACATGCAGCGTGATATGGAGGGACTTTCTTACCACATTCCAGTGTATTGTGGTTATTCATTTTGCAAAATTTGCACCACTTGTCTCCCTGTCTGTAGGGTTTCTTATCTTGTACCTGAGGGTTCCTGTTTTTATGATCAAATCTGGGTTTGTCATAGTCTTGTTTGTATCTGTGTTGTTGTTGGTCCCTATTATCAAACTCATCTTGGTTTGGGGGTGGCCTACTATTTTCTACCTGCTTCTTCCTAATTCCTGCTATCTCTTTCTGGGCTGCCTGATATCTCTCAGCAACTGTTAAAATCTCCCCCAATCTCTCTGCACCTTGTTCCATAAGAAATTTTCTCATGTCTGGAGGCATAGACTCTCTCACTTGTTCCATCATGACCATTTCTTTTAGGTCTTGACACTTTCCAAGAGTAGTCCACTTCTCCAAGTAGGTTTTTAATCTTGCAGAGAATTGGTGGTAAGTTTCTCCAGAAAGTAGCTTGGCAGTTCTGAATTTTTTTTCTATAAAATTCTGAGTTTTTCTCATATCTAACCAGCAATGCCAGCTTCAAGATTTCATAATCTTCTTGGTCCTCTCTACCAAATTTTGTAAAAACTTCAGTGGTGAAGCAGACAATCGTAACTTGTGCATGTGTTTATTCAGTTTGTTATGCCCTGTCCTGAGTCGAAAAATAGTTATCTGTCCCTGCCGGTCGAGAGTGTGATAGTCGTCTTTGGGTTGGTTCTGTTCTCTTCTTATAGTCTGGATAGCTCTCTTTTTCTCAAAGTATGTGACTTCATTATCTTCTTGTTCACATTCTCCTCCCTTTTTTGCAAGTTTATCTGCCTTTTCATTTCCGGGTACACCACAATGAGATGGTACCCACTGAAGTATGGTTCTCTTTTTGGCAGCTACCTTGTTTAGTTCATTTCTCAGATGCGGTAGTTTACCACCCTTGAGAGCTTGCAGGACAGACAGTGCATCTGTGAGGATGACTACCTGGTGGCAGTCAGAGTTGGTGTTATAAATCATATTTGCAGCTTGCTCTAGAGCTTGAACCTCAGCTGTATAGTTGGAACAGAATTTACCAGTGGGAATGTGCCTAGTCTCATAGTGGTTGTCAGGATATGAGATAAAGATACCGGCACCTCCATTCCTAACAGCATTAGTTGCTGATCCATCTGTATAGGCATGTATCCATGATTGATCGGGATAGCTTTCTTGGATCATACTCAATGTAGCAGTTCGTTTTTGCAGATCATTATACTCACATCCACTTGTGAGACCACTGACCGACGTATTAATTTGGAGGGCACTGCTGGCCTGCTCCCATGGTACAGGGTATAGGGTGGGCTTCAGTGGTGTTGTCTTCATAGATAGGTCTTCTTGATGCTGTCTTATAAGTCTTTTTCCCCGATGCACAAAGCTGCTACGCTTTAGACGTCCCAATGCCAGATCATCTAGTCTTGCCTTCATTGGGTGCGTTGGCATACTGTTGTACTTTTCCATCTGGATCATGGTCTTTGTGTCTCTTCTATGGGACAATGTCTGTAATCCAGCAACCTTCTGCATCTCTGTTATTGGTGTAGTTTTCATGGCTCCTGTAATGAGCCTGAGAGCTTGATTTTGCACCTTGTCCAAGGACTGCAGATGTGAGTTAGCAGCTGATGACCATGCTGCTGAGCTAAACTCTAAGTGTGGTCTTATTACTCCACTATAAATCTTCTTTAGATTTCGTTCATTTGCTCCCCAGTTGGTACCTGCCAATTTTCTGAGTATGCCTAGTCGTCTTCGGGCCTTTCCTTCTGCATTTTCAATATGCTTATTCCATGTAAGCCTTTGGTCAAATGTCACCCCAAGATAGGTGGGGTAGCTTTCTTCCTTGATAACGGTTGTCCCTAGGTGTATGTTAGCTGATTTGTCCTTGGGGGCGAGGGAGAACAGTGTTGTGGAGGTTTTGTCTGTGTTTATTGTGATAAGCCATTTCTCTGCCCATGACACTAGCATGTCTGCTGCCCGCTGCATTCTATAATTTGCTGTGGTGACATTTTCATCAGCGCACCAGAGTACTAGGTCATCTGCATATAAGGCAGCTTTCACTCCTGCAGGGAGATCTTTCACCAGGTCATTGATGTAAACAAGGAAGAGTGTAGGGGAAATTACTCCTCCTTGAGGTACCCCCTGATGGAGCAACACTTTTCTGCTCTGCAGACCGTCAAGAGTGACTCTAGTTCTCCTGTTATGCAAGTATGACTGGATCCATTTCATCATGTTGCCTTGGATTCCACCTCTCCCAAGTTTTGCAATGAGGCCATCTTTCCACACCCTGTCAAAGGCCTGCTTGAAGTCGACCCAGATCGTTAGGACCTTTTTCTTCTCCTGAAAGGCATCTTCTATTGCTTGAGACAAGTAAGTAACTTGGTCTTCTATACTGTAGCATTCTCTAAATCCAGCTTGTTCCGGCACCAGGATCTGCTCAGACTCTAAATACCATTTCAATCTGTGGTTGACTATTCGCTCCATAGTCTTCCCAACACAGCTTGTGAGACTGATTGGCCGGTAACTTGCAGCCTCGGTCTTACATTTCCCTTTCTTTAGTATGGGTATTGTGATGGCTTCTCTCCATACTTGGGGTACCGTTCCTTTCAACCAGCTGTGGTTGAATATCTCAAGCAGTTTTGTCTTTGCTGCTGAGCTCAGATTTACTAGCATTTCGTTGCTGATTTTGTCTGGGCCGGGTGACTTTTGAAACTTAAGCTTGGAAATAGCCTTCTGTAGTTCTCCTAGTGTGATGGGTTCCCTCATTGGGGCAGGAGTATCTGTCTGTCCCATGGTTGCCAGTATTTCTTTTCTTATCTCTCTCTGATGGTCTATGTTAATGGGTAAGTTGCTTTCTGAACTGTATCTTCTAGCAAACAAGTCTGCAGCTTGTTTTCCTCTGAAAAGTTTGCCACCTTCATCCAATGTGATAGTCTGCCTTGGTGAGGAACACTCTTCATTTAGAGACTTGACTAATCTCCAAAGTTTCCTGCCGTCTTTCTCAAGGTTCAGCGATGCCGTTTTAGTTCTCCAGCTTTCCGTTTTTCTTCTAGCTTTGTTCTCTGAAACTCTGCTACAGCCTTTTTCCATTTGTTGTGAGTTTCAAGTGAAGGCTGAGACTCTGCGTTCTTTCTAGCCTTGTCCATAGCTTCCTGACGTTCTTGGAGTGTGCTGGACCAGTATGGTATGTAGTTACGCCGGCATCCTTTGGGAATGGTTTCTTTTGCAGCTTGTAGTATGCATCTGTTGAAGTCTTTTACCACTTCATTAATATCTCGGTTCTGTACCTTGAGGGTAGACAGCAGCGTGTTCACCTGATGCCTGAATAAACCCCAGTTGGCTTTTTTGTAGTTCCATCTTGTAATGGCTGGGCCTGTACTGAGAGTTGCACTCTGGACAGTAAGAAAGATTGGGCGATGGTCGCTTCCCCCTAGTTGATCTCCTACTTCTCTACTAATAGATCCAGCTATATCTGGTGTGGAGAAGGCAAGATCTGGTGTTGAAGTTGTGTGCCATCCTCTGGAGTAGAAGGTAGGAGTATCTGTGGCATTATTGACTAGGATTAGGGAGTGATCATCTTGCCAAGTTTCAACCTCTTCACCTCTGTGATCCAGATGGTTATAGCCCCAGCTCTGGGAGTGGCTATTAAAGTCTCCAACTGCTATAAAGTTGGTGGCTGGTACCTGTATAGAGCTGAGACTCAGAGGTTTGTTGTTCGGACAGTAATAGTTCAGGAGTTCTATTTCCATCTTGTCTACCTTTATCTGCAGCAGCTGATATTCTGCTCCATCCATGAAGGTTTTCCTTTCGTGTGCAGGAATGTTATTCCTTACAAGAGTAAGTACTCCTCCTTTTCGTCTATCTTTTCTGTCGGATCTGAAGCATTGATATCCCCTTATTTTAAAGGTTTGATCTGCTTTCAAGTGAGTCTCTTGGATACAGCAAACACTGACTTGCTTCTCATACAAGATGTTTTCCAGCTCTGTCTTTTTGCTGTATCCAGCCTGCTTGCTGTTCACTCCCTCTGCATTCCAGTGCATTATGACAAGTGGCACTCTGGGTTTCTCTTTTTCTGTTTTGTTTTGGTCAGTAGTTCTCCTCCGCCGTCTGCTGACTCCACAAGACGGTCTAGAGGGTCCTCCAGTAGCTGAGGGTGGGCTCTGTCGAGGCTCAGAGCCCGGCACTGCACCTGCCTGGTGGAGCTCCACAGGGCGAGCACCAGAACGAGATTTATTTGACGGTGTACTCTCCATAGAAAAAAAAAAAAGCGAGTTGCATGATACTGTGGTTTCCGGTGCGCCTTCTGGCCCAGTATCTACGACTTTAGCACCTGCTCAACGGGAGAGTGGGCTCATCCCTAATCTGTTTATGTTCCCAGTAGTAGACTATTCGCAAGCAGCCTGGGGGTGTCACTGCTCTGCGCGGACCTTGTTTACCGAGGCGGCGTCCGAGCTCGTATGGTGAAAATATGGTTGCGTTATCTTCAAAATAGCCCTGTCTTTCCCGTGGCTTTTCTGCCATCCTGCAACTTTGAGTTAGGGAGTTCTGAGCTCCAGTCTCTTTCCCAGGCGTTTTATCCTGGCCTGGCACGCATACAGAGGACCCCACTTCTGGTTCTAAGTTAGCAGTTGGGGATAGGTGGGGTAGCACACTGTGCATTCCCCGTCATCCAGGGGGCTCTCCAACTATGCAGAGCTTGCACAATGCTGTGCTCTGGTTTTGGGCTCTCCCAAGGAATCCTCACGTCCTGCACAGAGCCACTTCCAGATACCCACCACCTGCCAACCCTCCATTGTAGAAATCTCCTGCATGCGGCCATCCAGTCAAGAGCCAGTATTAAGTCTGGTGCCCAAGTGATCCCCCCAAGCTCAGTGTGCAATGCTGGGTTCTCATCATGCTGCAACACAGGGGGGATTGTGATGCTCAGCCATCTCTCTCAATTCTGCACCGATAAGTGACATCGGGGACTTAACTGTGCCTCAGTGCTGGGAGGCCCCGTTTCCGGGTACACCACACACAGCCAATTGAGGCAACGGTCGCCGTGGGCGTGATAGACGACAAACAGTGAAGAATGAGGCAAGAAAGCATTTAACCCATGAAGTGGGGGTGGATTGGTGCAGACCAGAGCATGTACCACTCGCCGGTGGGTTCTGCATCTACACCTATAGGGTTCCACCCACTCCTCAGCCCATTTAGTCTGGCCCCTCACCCAGGACCTGTCCGGCTTGGGTGACCCTGCCAGGAGTAAAACTCCCGCCGGCATAGCTCCCGGGATCATTGGGGCGCTCAAAAAGGCATAACACCTTGCAGAAGACCATAACAGAAGGGAGAGTTGAAGGCAAACGTGCAAGGGGAAGACAGCGCTATAAGTGGGAAGATAACATCAAGAGATGGAAAGGAAAGAGTCTATCAGAGTGCACCACCAAGACAAGAGACAGAAGATGTTGGAGATCCATTACAGCCAACCTTCGTTGTGGAGATTGCAACTGATGATGACTTGCACTAATGTCAGAGGTAGTTGGGCTACCTCCATTTCCTGTAACATGTCCTTGAAGTTCAAGCTCTTTCAACCTCAATTCATGTTCCCTTTGCAACCTCTTTTTCTCAGCCTCCCTTTCAGCAACATGTCTTCTTTCCTCAGCCTTTAGTTGTAATTTCTTACCTTCGTTATCAGCTTCTAGTTGTAATCTTTTAGCTTCAGCTTCTATTTGTAATCTCCTTTCTGTTTCCAACTTCTTATCTTCTCTTTCTATATACTTGTCACATTCAGTAGTGACATATTGAATAAGAGCCTCCCCACTTAACCCAAACTCTTTTGCCGCCTGCACTGTAGCAGACCTAAACTTTGCCAAGTCTGCCATACTAATAGTTGCAGACACTCAATCACTACTATCAACAGACCAAACACACACTTAATTAATATAAGACTAATTAATTACAAGCCCACTGTCAGCGTATCCAGTCACCAAAATTTTGTTTAGTACTCAATAGTACTTCACTATGCTTTATTTAGCTTAAGGTTATTCTAACTTTTAATTTTTAATCCTACTGCTAACTCAGAGGATGTAAGTAACTATTAAAAGACTGAATGTCTCAACGAAAAGACCCCAGGGTAGTAAATGAAATCCCGGACTGAGACTACAGATGTCGCGAGAGGTTTAGATGTTATTTAAGATTTAAAGAATAAGATATCCTGGACATAAAGGTGTATCAGATGATACCAGGATAGTGCCAGATAAGAGTCTGGTCTTATCAGTAATACCCCCTTCTCTGAAGAGAGTAAGGGTGCATAGACACAAAGGTAGGGTCAATCTATGTAAGTTCCCAGAGAAGATGGTGATGTAGTACTCTGAGTCCCTAACTGCTACCTCTCCTGATCTGCCTCTCTGATTATGGTATTTAATTTTGTTTCTGACTCTGCTAGGGGAAATTATATAACTAAATTCACCAACAAGAACTGTAATTCAACTTAACTCTTAGTATACGAGCGGCCTTCTAGAGAGGCCGATGATCGATCCCCGTCAATAGCGAAAATTTATAGCTGAATGCATGTTTAAAACCACTGAACAATTTAGTTACGTGCATGATATAGGGGTTTCATTTCTTCACATTTTGATATATAACACTTTATGTTATCTTTATAAATAAATTATTTATTGCAAAATCTGTAATGGTAGTCATGAAATTAGCTCGTATACTAAGAGTTAAAGAATTTAAGAAAGTCTGCTGGTGAATTTTTACAATTTAATTAAACAGTTACTCTTTTCTGTTTGAAAAGTTTTAAACTCAAATATTTTACAACAGTAAATAAATAATAATAGTTTAACAAAAATGTCTTTCTCTTGTGTTAAGATGTCTATCTCGTGGTAGACCGTCTAGCTTGCTTGTTCTTTCACTGAAGAATTATTAGTGTTATCTTTACAATCTAATTGAGCTATATACTGTTCTGTTCATCATGAACTGGATGCGGTTATTTGTTTGGTGAACCGGCATTCGCTACACAGTTGCTTTTTTAGCAACTTAACTGAGTCACTGCAGATGGCTCCCTCTGATGCTGGATAGAATCTTCAGCTGAGAATCTTCCCACTGCTACACACGAAATGGCTGGCACTTTTCCATAGACTGGCACTGCATTCATTGCAATTTCATCAAGAGAAGCCTCTTCTTATTTGTTGTAGGTTTTCAAGTTATATGATTAAACCCTCAGGCACACACAGACTAGCCCTTAATGGTTGATTTAAGGTCTGCTAACAGGTACAGAAGGCAAACACTTGCTTTAACATATGCTCTTCTTTCCCCCGCTTGCTGTGTTTTCAAATAATAGTGATTAACCGAGTTCGTTAGGCCAATCTATTTATAGTGTGACCTCGGACGTACGAGATGGGCATCCCGAAGAATGAAATCACGATCAGAAAATGTGGGTACCTTTTTGCCAATTGTACAATGTTGGAAAACTGCTTTTTTAATTATCTCCGTTATTCCTGATGCGATTTTATTCCCTCAAAGCTTAAATTATACTTGGGATTAGGCGTTATATATCTATGTAATAATCTTTTAGTTACCAAATTGCATTTTATAGTATGCATAGTTTAAACTGCTAAATTTAGGACAACCTGAAGCTTCGAATGCATTCAACCCAAGATTTCTCCCTTCCTATATTAGTATTAGTAAAAGTATTATTACTTACGGGTAGAGTAATATCCCTAATATTGTGTTGGTACCCTCTTTCAAGTGGTACTTCTTCTAAAATGCTGTAGTAAAATTCCGAAGTTAAGCAGGTTACACAGATAGGGCCTTGCATCTTTATTTTTCCCAGCGATAGTAAACACAGGACCAAGAAAGCGTTTTCATTGGTCAGTGTATTTTATCTTTCTCCAATGTATGGCGCGCTGTATGGTCAGAATATTTAGAATTCGTGATGTGAGACAGACGTCATTTCACGACAGGAAAACTGGAAGACACAACAACAACAACGGCAACGATTGAGGGTAGACAGATCAGAGGAAGACAATGTATCAAAATATTAAGTTAATGACAAAACAGTAGAAAGGTCATTCAGAGACCTCACAGGCAACACCAGTGACAACAAGTTGTGGAGAACAATGACTGCTGTGTGTTACGGGTGATATTACTCTTGTAGTAATTAGTTGAACGTATTAAAAAGTTCAGTGACAAAATAGGTATCGTACTGACAAACGCGAATGGAGACGGGTAAGAACGTACATGACATCAGTTCTGACGAATCCAAGTCGTGAGGTGGATGGGTCCACATAATATGGTTGACGTTTATTAATAACAGCAGATAACGACATCATGGAAAAATGGCATGGCATATATATAGATACTTCGTCCTGTCCTTCAATAGTCACGTCTCATCAAACATTTTTGGCCGCTGTACTAGGGGTGCATACGAACGATGATCACCCAAGTAATGTGGGTCAGACAAATGTAGACGCTGAATTATATCATAAAATACTTCTTAGGTTGTCACTAACCTCTCACTAGATTCTGGATCATCTTATACATTATCCTAATAATAGTGGCGGCCTTCGAATAATAGAATATGCTACTAGTAGCTCAACTTCCACAGTATCTCAGGAGCTTAATACAATACATCCTTCCTTGAAGACTACAAATCACAAAAGGCCAAGAATCTTAACCGTTGGCATAAATTAGTGCAGAACGCATTACGTCATTAGCTACCGATGACGTATTAAATATCTCACGTTCAATATAAGTGAAAACCCGTGCAACCAAATGATTAACCAGAGAGAGACATATTACCGCGTGTATTAACTGGTAATAGCCTATGTGTGGTAAAGATACAAAATACATTAATATTCGTTCTTTAACAATAACCCCGTCGGTCGGGTTGAAACAAATCAAAGAATTTGATTTTTTTCACAAAAAATGAAATATAATATTTCAATTAATCAATATACGAAACCGGAACAGACGAACGGCCAGAATTGATCACATAAAAATGTCAATAATACAGTCATTGTCAAACTGAAGAAACCGTGAGACAAAACCTGTATGCAAAAGCATTAATGGAAGTAATAATGCAAAGCAGAAAGAAGTCTGTCAACGGTCAAGGAAAGAAAATAACAGTAGAATATTACAATCATACAATATGGACAAAAAAACATGGAAAGAAACACAAAAGTATATGTATGTGATATGAGAGAACAGAATATTGTTTATAGGATAGTCATCTTCACCATCCAAAATTAAAGTAAATCAAAGTTGTGTGCATACATACATATGATGTAACTCATGGTGGGCAAAAGAAGAATGTGTATCAGGAGTCAAGAAAAGAAAAGTATTTCAATCATATAATGATAACGAACATAATAGTAAATAAACACAAAATGTGTGTGCGAGATGGAATAAGGATCAGAAGAAAAGAGAAGTAACTGATAACAAGATAGGACAAAACCAAATTATTATGTGTTATCTCCCCTAATGCAGAAAAATGTATGTAGTGAAGGGAAGTGCAAAATATGAAAAGTCAAAATACATGAAACAATGTAAAAGTGTGAAATGGAAATGACATTGATATACATCAACTACAATTATACGCCTGATAGAACAAATAGAAGATTAATGTAAAATCTATGAAGAATGCAGCATGTGCATGTGCCATCCTGTTTGGCTGGCTCTAACTTGATAGTTATACTTAAAAGAAATTAATTAAAAACAAAAAGAAAACAGTACGAGGAGCTATCCAATCATCCCAAGACTTTTTAAGATTGCTTCTTCAAGTCAGCCATTTCACTCCATTCAAGAATCGCAGAATGCTGCTACAGCACTGTACAAAAATTCTAGTGGAAAAGACACATGTGTGCGCATCAACATGAAACTTGGCACAATGCTTCAGAGAAGAAGTCTCCAGCTCTATTTAGCAGCATAAGTACATAATACTTCCATCAGTGTTCCATGTGACCAGTACAGGGACTTTTGGACAGCGCCTTGTAATGTAATAATCTACAGGAAAGCATAATGTAAAAATTCACAATAAATACACAGAAGCTATAAATTACATTCTGAGAAAAACAACAAATAACACTGCAAATTATAACACAAGGAAATAACAGGCATAAATAAGGGTTTAAACAAACAAAATTAAAATAAACAAACTCTGGCTTTCATTCTCAGCATAAAAATGTTGTTTAATAGTCTACATTAATCAACAATAGTATGGAGAAATTAAACCTTTAGGAACTTGATAGTGATAAAACAAAATGATCAGATCTAAATCCTAGCAGCTGATTAACTCAATAATGCTGATTGTACCAAACGTTTGTATAACAAAGTAACCCATTCTATATCTTTTGTTCATCACTGGTATAACAAAGTACCACATTCTATCATATCTTTTGTTCATCACTGGTATAACAAAGTACCACATTCTATCATATCTTTTGTTCATCACATTCTATCATGGTATTCTTTGTTCATTAATAACAACTGCAGGTCCTCGTTGTGACTTTGTCACTTTAATACTGCTTTATTCTATCTCTTCTGGATGCGGAGAGGGCATCGTTTTGGCTGTGGAACAACCACAATGGACTATGAAACTCAGGACAGTAATTTATATTCAATATAATGGTTACTTTCAGAATTACCTCAAGCTGATAGAATGGTGACCACTAGTGAAGTTGAAAGTTGCTACCAAGGTGGAGTGGGTTCAATTCATAGTGCAAACACAACAGGAGATGGCCACTTGGATCCTGACCCAAGGAGCCCCCCCTTCCCCCAGTGCGTCAAGAAGATTGAAGGGCCAAAGTACTTGTCTGACGGGAATATTCTGAGAATCAGATTGCATCCTGTTGTAATGCTCGGTGATAAGAGTTTCTAATCTTATCTCCACTTTTGGCCAAAATAGACCTGAGGTCAATAAATCGACATAAAATAGTTTAATCTATTATCTTACACAAGATCTTACAGTTAACAGTTTGCATCATTATGAAATATTTCATTTTAATGTGGTATATTCTTCTTTTCAACTATTAACCCAATAACGTTGAATGTCAATCAATACCCTTTAACTCCCCAAGGAGCATATCATACCATTTCAGTCCTTCTATTCTACGCAAGCACCCGTTTATAAACGTCTGTAGCTTTTTGGTTGTTGTTTTTGTTGCTCTCCCCATGTCTCAGAGCCATACAATAGGACTGACTTCACATTTGAGTTGAAGATTCTTATTTTCATGTTGGACTTGATTTCTCTTGTTCTCCATATGATTCCCAATGCAATGAAAGCTCCTCTTGCTTTTTGTATTCTTATTTTGATTTCACTGTCTGTCCCTCCAACTTTGTCTATATTGCTGCCAAGATATGTGTGCGATTCTACATCTTGTATTGGTGTTTCTTCAAGTTCAACCCTGTTATCACTACCTGCATTTATTCTCATTATTTGTGTCTTTTCCCTGAGTATTTGCAGACCCAATTGCTGTGACCTCTCATCGGGTGTTTTCAATTTGTCCTGCATCTGATTACGGTTTCGGGACAGAAGAGCCAAGTCATCAGCAAAATCCAGATCATTTAACTGCTTAGTCAGAGTCCACTGGATTCCATTTCTGTTGTGTGATGTCGATGTTCTCATAACCCAATCTATTGCTAGTAACAAAAGAAATGGAGACAAGAGGCACCCCTGTTTCTTATCCAAAACGGTTCTATAAGCTGTCCTGCATGAAGAACTCTGCATGTCATGTCTTCATATGTTTTCTTTATTAAATTAATGATCTTCAGGGGAACTCCATAATGCCTCATCAATTTCCAAAGTGATTCTCTGTCTACACTGTCAAATGCCTTTTTGTAGTCCACAAATCCAACGTACAGTGGTGAATTCCATTCCAGACTTTGTTCAACTATTATTCTCAAAGTGGCTTTCCGGACTGTACATGATCTGTTATGTTGCAAACCTGCTTGTTCATCTCTGTTTCTTGTCTATGGACAACTTTGAATGTGGTCGTCTCAAAACAAGCTGAAGTGGAGATGGATTAAAGCAGTACTATGGTGACAACTTGTCAGCCTCACTGCTTCATTTCTCATATCAACATCATTTATACATATCATCCTTCCCTGTTTCACAATACATCATCCTCATCTGTTTAAAAATACATCAAAAACATCATTCATCACTGTTTAAGAATACATCAAAAGAATCGTCCTTCACAGTTTCACATTACATCAAAAACATCATCTTCCCCGTTTCACATTTTCCAGCACTGAATAAAACACACTAGACTCAACAAGAACTTAAACAAATCAAACTCCCACATGAGCCTAATTGTCACAACTGTACCCACCCATATGAGATAGTTCAACATGGGATGCTTGCATGCCCAAGTCACCAAAGAAAAAAGGAAGCTACTGTTGGGATCCCCAACAATAAAAACACTCTATACAGCACCACCCAACAATTACAGAATACATGCACATTCCTCAACCTGGTATTGGTTGCAAAACAGCAATCAGCTCAGCAGCCCTAGTTAAACAAGCACAAGAAATCCCTGTTTCACAAAATATTAAAAAAAAACTATAACTGATTAAAAACACACACAAAGTACTAATATATACCTGTTTCATAAACAACCTATCACTGACTCACAAACATAAAAAACTAATATACAACTCAGGCATGGAAATTACGTACAAATAAACATAATTAACCCAAGATACACAAAAAACAAGGATATTATTATAAGCAGGCAGTCAACCCCTGAAACCTGAGTTTATCTTCTGAGGATAAATTTTGATTTGAAGTCTGGCGGCATTGGAATGAGACCTCTTTTCCGCTCAGAGGATGGCAGCTGACCTGTGACATCAGGTTCAAGGTTGAAGTTCAACAAAATATATGCCAGGAAAGTAGACAGGATCATCTGGGCAATACTGGAGGCTGGGCAGCCTCGGATACCTACAGTAGAAATAACAAGTTATAGAAGCATTTTTGTAAACTTCTTTGAACATTCAAAAGTCATACTCTCATTGGCAACATCTCTAAACAAATACTGTCCTGAACTACTACTGTCAGTCAGTCCTGCAGCAGATGTTCAGCAGGTGCCTTGATTCTGATTTTTGTAACTGACTTCATTTATTTTGATCTTCATATTTCCAAATGCAATAAATGCCTCTCATACCATCTGTATTCTTAATTTGGTATCACTTCAACTCTGCCATGATATTAGTATTATTCTATATCTTGTAGAGAAGTATCTTCAAGCGTAACCTCTTTATCATCTGTTGCATCTATTCTCATTATCTTTGTTGTTTTCATGAGGATAACAATAGACTTTTATAAATCAGTGCTTGTGTAGAGTAGATGGACTGAAGTGGTATGACAAGTTGACTAATGTGGAGCTGATGACAAGAATCAGACAAGTGTCAGTGGAACAAGAGATGAGAAGAGGATGCTAGAGATGGATAGGATACACATTGAGGAAACCTATTGATAGCATTACAAGGCAGTCCTTGTTTGGAATCCACACGGTAAGAGAGGTAGACCTAGGAACACATGAAGAGAACTGGTGGCAAGACATGGGGTAATGAAGAAGACACGCAAAGACCTTAAACTGATGGCACAGGACAAGAAGACTTGGCAAAAGATTGTTGAAGGCCTATGCTCCTTGGGGAGATGAAGGGTGATGATGATGATGAGAATACGGGAAAATAGGTCACAAAATTTTCTAAACAAGGGCACTTAATTAAATCTACAACTGGAGATCGCATGTTCAGAAATTATTCTCCTTTAAAACATCATATTCTTAACTAAAAACAGGGGACACAACAAGGTACTGGTACCGACCTAAGAAGAAGGGAATGAACTCTGGTGGTACAGATAGTTTCCCTTCAGCATTAATGAATCTCTCAGGTCGGAAGACTTTGGGATCACCCCACACGTCATCATCCATCATGAGGGAGTCCAAGTTTGGTAAGATGACTGCATCTCCAGGTATTCTGAGTTTTGACAATTAAAGATGATATTCTTAAAACATAATCAACATCAAAAACTCATAAATCAGAATATGGAACATCATTTATAATTAGACAAACGCCCTAATGTAACCGAAGAACATTGTGATTACACTGAACATAGCATGCCTCATCAAAATGAGGTTATTGTTTAACTAGGGGTGCTGACCTAGTCGCTGTTTGGCAGCCAATGCTTAGTTGAAAAATGTGCATGTATTCTGTTGCTGTTGAGTGGTGCTGTAAAGAGTGTTGGGGAGCTTTCTTTTTTCCTAAAGAGACCCCTGGGTGAATGAGCACCACATGCTGAATTGTCTCAAATGGATGAGTACAGGTGTGGCAATTAGGCTCATTTTGAAGGCCTTATTGAGGTCTTAATTAGAAGATTATGCTCTGCTCCACGCTGTGGTAGGTTGTTGTTGTATCTTCTTTTTTCTTTGGTCCTTGGCCGCGGACTGACAAAGCAATCAATGACCATCACATCTGGTGGCGTCTTGTAGGGCAACAACAAACTGTCTCAATCTTTGCTCGGTCAGCAGCTATTCTTCGTGTGGTGTCCCAGCTCTGGTTCATGCCTTGCATATCTACCTCCAAAGTTCTCTGCCACATAGCTTTTTGGCCAGTCTCACTTTTGCTGTCCTTCTGCAGTCCATAGTTATTGGTGATGTTGTCAATCTCTTCTCAGGATGTGACCAAACCTAAAGAACCTTCAGCACAGCCTCCCCTAGTATAGGTTATTCTAAAAATTTCTTCTTGGTGGCTCTGACTGCTCTCCTAGGCATGTCAAAAGAGGCAACTGGTGCAGGGCTTCTGCAAGCATCCAGCTACATGTGGTGGCTCCATACTGCATAAGGATTAAAACAGGAAATGATATTCACTGTCCATCAGTTCCCCAAGGAGCATAGGTTTTTTTAACAAACTCAAGTCCTCCTGTCCCGTGCTATCACTTCCAGGTCTGCCACTATTGTTCTTATCCATGTTAATGTATGGTCTTTCTCTGTCATCTCTTACCCTGAGGATTCCAGAACAATAACTGCCTTGTAATGCTATCAACATGTTCCCTCAATGTGTGCCCTATCCATTGCCAGCACCTGCTTCAATGGTGATATTATTATTACTCTAAATTAAACATGAAACAAATCCAGTAATCACTTGTTAACATTCAGTGAAACAGTCTCCCCCAACACATATGACTGAGTGATATTTCTGAATTTGTAATGGTATATAACATTCAATCTCAACTACAATTCAAAAGCACCTGTATCCCTTCAGGAATTTTTCCTTGGCTACTGCATGAGCCATGGAGATGGGACTGATGTTAGCACAGCGCTGGACCTCATGGATGAAAGCCTTGAAGTAAGTTGGGAATTCTGGGACAGTTTTTACACCCTCTCCTCCAGCTTCACTGCCTTCTGCACCTGATGAGGACAGTATAAAGCATATTTACTGTCATGTACATACTCATAAAATCTCTAGGGAGACAAAGTAGGTATACATACAGCTGCTCCCTCAAGCATATCGCAAAAATGGTGATTAACATGAGACGCTGCATGCTGCTGGCAACCTCATCATACAAAACCAACAGCTACAACAACACATGAATACTTTGGTGCAGGAAAGGGACTACCTGCCAGTAGTGGTTCCATGTGTTGATAGCGTTACAAGGCAGTTCTTATTCTGGAATCCCCAGGATCAAAGAAGTAGAGGCAGACCACTGAACACATGGAGAAGAGAACTGGAGACTAATGAAAATGAGAAATATGGTAGAGCTAATGGAGGATTTGGCAGGTGTCTTGATGACTTATGCTTCTTAGGGGGCTAAAGGGTATTGGCTGATTGATGTGTAACAGCATGGACACGTAGATCTATTTTTAATAACAAAAATAAAAATTAACTTTAATATATAAAATACATTAAAAATAATTAATATTGAAGCACCCCCCCAATATCTGATTAATGTGCCTTGTTCCAATAACTTACTTAACTTAGTCATTCCTCTTCTACACGTCTGCCAGAGACAGCACCACACTATGCTATCTGCTGTCTTCCTACTGGCCTGGTTCCAGTCTAGTCCTCGGCCCTTCAGAGATTGTCTAATATTGTCCTCCCAGCAGCCTCTGGGTCTTCCTGGAGGTCTGGATCCCTGGCTCTTAGTGTGCCATATTTGTTGTGGTAGCCGATCTTCTCCCATTCTGCAGACATGGCCAAACCATCATAATTAGGACTGTTCTACTTAGGGCTGCAGGGGCTGGGTTTTGAGGCCATGACGTATCATCTGGTTGCAAACCATGTCTCTTATTGTTACTTCAACCATCTTCCTCAGATACCCCATTTCTGAGATTTGGATCTAACTTTTGTGAGTTGCAGTCATTGCCAATGACTTGCATCCATAAGTCAAGACTGGAACATAGGTGGATCGGTATACAGCCATCTTCATCTTCTTGCCAATTTCTCTTTAGCTAAGGAATTCACGATTTATGGTCTGAAAAAGTATCCCAGCTGCTGCTCTTTGAGTAGCCATCTCTTCTTTGATGTCTCCCTTACAGTCTATGACAGCTCCAAGGTCTTTAACAATTAAAGGGAATGAAATACCTAGGCATGTTAATTACATCAGATGGAAGAAGCATCTCAGAGGTGAAGAGCTGAATAACCCAAGCATAAGTATTTATTTAACAAATCTTTGTCAATGGAAGTAAGAAGGAGAGTTCTTCGCTGCTGTTTAAGACCAATCTGGTCATTTGGATGCAAGATATGGAATATCAGTAAACAAGAAGATCACAGAGATATTGTTTTACAGAAAAATGTCTAGAATACTAAAGACAGTTAAAATGAATAATGAGGATGTGATGAAAGAAACTGATGCTCAAAGGGAGCTTATTTATTACACACATTAACAGGAATTAATCCTCTTTCTTTGGACATACGAGGGGAAGTCAGTAAGTTACAAACTGATATGGGGAAGCTGAAAATGGTATTTGGTAGTTTCTAAAGGTATCATTAGGCGACAGTATTACCCAGCTTTATGATTAGCTTAGGTAGCAGACTGCTAGGTGTCGCATGCGCATAGCAGATAAAAATGGCGACCGTGCTCGCTGTTTTCCATTTTTTGGGGGCAAAAGGACTTCCTGCAAAGGATATTCATAAGGAATGTGAATGCTGCATCATACTGTGAAGTTCTGTTGATGCTTCTGGATGCAATTCGAAAAAAAAACTCCCAGGCCTACTGACTAGAGGAGTACTGCTCCATCACGACAATGCCAGACCACATACAGCTCGATTAACCCAGGAGAAAATTGAACAACTACGGTGGCAAATTCTTGAACATCCGACTTACAGTCCCGACTTAGCCCCGAGCGATTTTCACCTGTTTGGTCAACTAAAAGCTCACCTTGGCGGTAAACGTTTCGCGGGTGATGCAGAGGTTGAACGTGAGGTGCGAATGTGGCTGAGACAGCAGAGCACGCACTTCTATGCAGCAGGTTTCAAAGCACTAATACAGCGATGGGATAAGTGTATCAATGGTGGTGGAGATTATGTCAAGCAATAAAGGGGAAATGTAAGTGCAATAATACATGGTGTTCAAGTTCGTATCTCATTTATTTATTTCCCCATATCAGTTTGTAACTTACTTACTGACTTCCCCTTGTATTAATTAGGAGAAGAGAAAAGCTGGCCTATTTTGCAACAGCAGAAAAGACTGAAGGAATAAGAGATACAGAATGATAAGCAAAGAAGATAAAGATAGTTTAACACTGTGGCATGGCAAGAATACAACTTGACTGATAAACTGGACTGAGGACAGGAGGTTATGGAGAGACTTGACCATTTAAACCAGCTACCAAAGTCATTGAAGAAGAATCAAAATAATGTATGGAAACATGACATAGACCAATTTCCTCACAGTATTCTAAATAAAATATCCACAAAGAATGAAAAGGATTGTCTGACTGACTCCTTTAACACATTATCTACCGCAAGCCGCTCTCACTGGCTCTGAAGATCATTCCATGAGACCATGTGCTGCTGAGAGCATCCAGCTATGTGTAATAAGAAAACTAATTTTAAATTGACTAATACACTTTCCAATCTAGTCCAGAATTTTAATTTATCACAGAAAGTGTCATTTTCAAAATGTGGATTATTGTAGAGTTCATAAAATGATACCATATTCATTTTTCCAAGTTAGTTACTAAACTGTGTGAAATTTTTTGCTATGGCAACCATCAATAGTGTCACAAAAACACTTGTATTCCTCACTGAACAGCTGAACAAGCTAGAAACTTGTTCCAACAGTTGGTTGATCTTCAAAATGATATATCATTCATCAAAACATGGTAAAAATTAAGACAAGTACAGCTTAATATGTACATATACCTTGAGGGTAAATAAGTAGAAAACAAAAATAAAATTACACCACAGCGTGTTTTTCAATTCAGTAGTTAGTGTGTTAAATACACAGTAAATTCTACCTCTTGTGATGGCTGCGACATTCCAAATAAGCCCACATAGGACACATCATATCAAAAGTCATCAAGCGTAGCACAGTGATGCTCCAAATTTATGAAGTACGTCTATAATGTCCCAAATAAACCCACCTGCATTGGTGAAGACTTCATCAAGCTGCTCCCTGACGCTGTCTGCAACCTTGGGGTATCGAAGTATAAATACTAAAGCCCAGTACAGAGTTGCTGCTGTTGTTGTCGTACCATGCCACAGCAAGTCATATAGCACTGCCTGGCAACTCTTCTCTGTAAGAGATTAAAAACAGTAAGTAACTCAACGCCACCTGGTATCTCTTATCAAAACGAGATTATAATAGTAAGTAGTGCAGCACTGTCTGGTAACTCTTCTCTGTAACAGACAAAGGACAGTACATCATTCAGCACCACCTGGCAACTCCTATCTGTATGAGATAATAACAGTAAGTAGTGCAGCACTGCCTGGTAACTCTTCTCTGTAAGAAATAATGATATTAAGTTAAAAAGCACCAGCTGGCAACTCTTCTCTGAAGAAGAAAATAAGTCAAAAAGTACCCTTATGCAACTCTTCTCTGTAAAAGATGTCTAACAGCACTGCTCAGCTACACTTCTCTGTAAAAGATGTCTAACAGCACTGCTCAGCTACACTTCTCTGTAAGAGACAATAAGAATGAACCCTGCCTGCTATCTCTTATCTGTAAGAGAGAAGTCAAACAGCATCATTCAGCAACTCGTCTCTGTAAAAGATAACAACAGTAATTCACACAGAACAGCCTGGTAACTCTCCTCTGAATTAATTAATAACAGGAAGTCATACAGAACCACTAAGTGACTCTTCTTTACAAAAGACAGTAATGGTTAGTCAACAATAACATGGCCAAGTAACTCTCATTTGTAAGAAACAGTAATACAAGGTTTCAATCAGAAATGCTGCCCACAGATAATGTGTGCATTACTGAAACTCACTGCTTTTTTTCTTAAATGTCAAGTCAATCCTATTGCATGGCTCTGAAACATGGATAACAACAACCAAAAAGCTACAGACTTTCATAAATGGATGCCTGTATAGAAAGAAGGATTGAAGTGGTCTGACAATATCACTAATGTGGAACTGATGACAAGAACTAGACAAGTGCCAGTGGAATAAGAGATGAGAAGAAGACGCTGGAATTGGATAGGACATACACTGAGAAAACCTGTTGGTATCATTACCAGACAGTCCTTGGCCTGGAATCCCAAGAGAAAGAGAGGTAGAGGAAGAACAAAGAACACATGCACAAGAGAACTGGAGACAGATATGAAGTATGTCGACGAAGGCATAGAACGACCTTGAGCTATTGGCAAGGGGAGCTGAAAGGTGACAGAAAAATTGTTTTCCTTTCAGATTCAGGAACCATTATGTCCAAAAATGGCAATAACATTTCAAGAAAGAATATTAATTTTTGAATTTACTAACAAACATGCACTACCTATGGGATGTTCAAAAAAGAAATGCAACAGGTTTCTTCTTCTTCTTCGTTCTGAAAAGGACGTTGGTTGCGTTGTGTCCGTTTACAGCGAAGCTGAGATATTTGCGCCTGTCACGGCACTTTTTTGCCGTAATTTCATTTTGGCCACCTTGTGGGGTTGGCAACCCTGAGTCAGCTGACCAGACGGGAAGTGGGTACAAATTCAGGCGCAAAAAGGCAGTTGAGTTCTGGCCAGCGTCCGGTGTAGGTCGCCTTTAGGTTCCCTGTCAGCATTCGTGCTGTGAAGTGTATGCCAGTATTGGATTGTAATTGTACTTGCCATTTCTTCATGCGGTGTGGATTAGAGTGCATAATTCTAAATTGCTGGTGTATGATCCAGTGGCTTATCTTTAGGCTGCTGATGATGAGTTATTCGTGTTTAAGTATTGCTTTATCATAATTCAGTGTTTCGCCGGTGAGCGAGAATCATGGCAGTGTTCATTCTATTGGGCGTACTAGAAGGTATGATGTTGATAGATTGAGCAGTCAGTTAGGCAAGTTGCACAGCATTTTTGGGATCAGGTTAGCATTCCCTCTTCGATCCCTACTGCAGTGATGCAGCCTGTTTCCAGGACCACCACTTGGAGGTGGAGTAGGGTCTTGGTCAGCTCTGGTTCGCTGACCCTGATGCAAGCAGTCTAGCTATGGGTCGCTAACTGCATTCCTCACTGTTGACGCGTCTTAGGTCCCCAACAGGTTTCAATAATATGTACATTATTAATATGTACAGCAAGTCCAATTGGCAGAGTGGTTAGAGAGTGGCCTTTCATGGCAAAGCTGCCTGGTTCAAAACATGCTAGTGTCACGATCCAGTCTACCCAGCGGTAAATGGGTACTTGACTCTGCTCTTGAGTTAGGGAAGATAAAAGGCAGCTAAGAAAGGAACTCATCACACTGTTGAAGGACTTTCGTGTGTGGTTACTGGTTGTGTTGCTTGAATTCTGATCGTGCTAATATTCGTACGCGAATGGGGTGAACCTCACCTTTGGTTTGTCGTAATGCCTGAACTTGGCATCAAGATGTAAACAACTGTTCATCTTATTAACTCAGCAACTTGATATAAAATACATAATTCATAATGGTTGAATGGTGTAACGTGATTCAACGAATAATGCCTCCGGTTCGAGTCCTTCACAATTTAATATGGATTACACACATACATAAACAGTTCAATTCACACATGAGGTACATGCATCAATCAATCAATAGCGTAGACTACTGTTTTACGTGTCAATGTCCGTTTAAGGATACAATGCAGTAATTGTCGTCAAAACATCACAGCTATATGCACGCGCAGATAGAATGGCTACCTGCCGACAGTGAGACTGTGAGTCTAATTACTTCGTATAAAGTAGACGATTATCTTTCTCCTTCCAAGGATTTAGTTAATCACTAACCTCCATAAGTTTCCTCTCATGTAGAGTTCTAGGACTGACCCTGGTCCATCATAATGCACATATAAATGGCTATATCATGCCATTGAATTGGAAGGTTAACAAAACGCAGCTATTCAGCTTGGCGGTCAAGTAACAAAAGGGTAGCGTCTCCTAGTTACCGACTGTGTCCCCAAACAACGCTAGACACGTCATAATCGATCGTGTATGGAGCGTTCAATAATTGAAACATCTATCGCAATATATTAAATGTCTTAACCTTTACATTTGCACGTCCGCTAACCTTTAGCAGACGGCGTTAATATCATATACCGTAACAATTCCCTGTACACCGGGGAAAAAAAAAATCGATAGATTTTTTTTTTCAAGATCTATCCGACTTAACAATTTTTCAAAAAAAAATTTAACACAATCGTGACATATGGCCGACGATGTTCTGAGTAGAACCGTGTCGCGGTCATGTCAACTAACTATTTGTCATAGTCATCTAACATTAATCACATTATATATCAATATTATACATATTATTATATCAACTAAATAAAATGTCCAATGTTAATAGTGAATGATAGAATTAAATTAAAGTAAGGTCTGTCGTATTAGTATGTCATATAGGAATTAATTTGACTAATTAAAATTAAATTAATTAATTAAACTAAGAGTTAAATTATTAAGATTCTAATATAACGCGATGTTATGAGAGAAGAAAAGACAAAATAAGTGAGAAGAAATAGAAAGAAATTCGAATATAAGTTAAACTTAATTGGGTGTGTGTTAAGTGTTAGTGAATAATAACTATCTAATTTAACTAACTAAATAACGTATAGGTACATTAAAAAAAAATATTAATCTAATACTTGTGTGAGATTTATTTTCTCTTTTCATAATTTCTTCTTTTTATATTTCGTTCTCTTTTTTTTTTTGTTCTTTCATTTCATTTTTTTCTCACATTTCATTTTATTGATAATAATTCAATTAAGAAGTTAAGTTAACTAATTAATTAGTATAGGATATGATGATCCATCCGTAGTCTTGATCCTGATGAATTCTTTTAGGCAAAAATGTTCAAACGTTTACGTTGGAAAGAAATGTCATTTATCCCAGCATCCAAGAATTAAGTGCACATAGGATAATAAGTTCGACTTGTCGTCAGATATTGTTCCATGATTGTTCAACGAATATTCATATATTGTGTATGGACGTTAGACGAAGTTTCAATGTCAATATGTATACCTTGATTGTCTTTAGTTCAATTCTGTGATGCATATAGTGTTTATAAATATTAAATTGAAGGCAAGGTTAGTTCCCTTATAGTTGATACTTCGTTATATCCAATGTAGTGATGATTGACGTAGTTTAGGAATGTCAATGTTGATCATTCGTCGTCAATAGGATTACGTGACAACGCATCCGCCACAATATTTTCAGTGCCAGGAATATGTTCAATGGAGAATTCAAATGGCTGTAGGATGATTGCATATCTGGCGAGTTTTGGGCTCTTGTGGTTAGATCGACGCAAAGATGCTACAGCACGTTGGTCGGTTTGTATGGTGAATGGAGCACCAAGCAAAAACTTTTCAAGTTTAGTTATTGCCCATATAACTGACAAAAGTTCCTTGTCCACTGTGGAATACTTGTTTCTGCCGGCTTTAGCTTTCTTGAAATATATAAGGTAGGATGTAGAACGCCATCATGGTTCTGGAGCAGGCATGCACCAATGCCGTAGTTACTAGCATCTGTTCGTAAGAAAAATCTTTTGGAAGCATCGGGAAGTCTTAAAATTGGTTCATGCGAGAACAAATTTATAATTTTGTTGAAAGTTTCATTGCATATACCAGTCCATGTCACCTTCACCGGCATGTCTTTTTTTAACAATGAAGACAATACAGCCGTGATGGATGACAAGTTTGGTATGAATCTACTGTAATATTGAACAAGTCCTAACAAACTCCTGACCTGTTTCTTCGTCTGAGGAACTGCTATGTTTAGAATTTTGGAGACCGTACTAGGTAACGTTCGGATATATCCCGATCCAATGATATGTCCCAAAAAGGTTATCTCATTACACGCGATTTGAACCTTTGTAGGTTTAGCAGTTAGATGATAATTCCTTAGAGTGTCGAAAACATATCTAAGTCCCGAAACATGTTCCTCAAACGACGAACTAAACAAGCATATGTCGTCAATATATGTAATAACGTCTGGTCTACCTGATAAAATTTGTCGCATCAGGCGAATGAAGGTAGCTGGCGCATTAACAAGCCCAAAAGGCATCACATTCCACTGGTATAGACCTTGTGGAGTGGAAAATGCTGTGTAGTACTTAGCCTTTTCGGTCAGTGGTATCTGCCAATAACCTTTAGTTAAGTCTATCTTACTAAATATAGTTGCGTTGGATAGACGTGGCAGTAAGTCGTCGATAAGTGGATGTGGTTCGCTGTCAACTATAGTCTTAGCATTTAATTTTCTATAGTCAACACATAGTCTGATGTTATTGTCCTTCTTCCGGACAATCACTAATGGAGAAGAGAATGGCGAATTACTAGTCTCAATGATTCCCAGAGACAACATCTGTTCAAGTTCCTTAGTAGTTTTAGCAAGGAAATGTAAAGGAACCGAATAGGGATGTACACGAATAGGTGTATCATCATTGAGAGTAATGTCATGACTAATAGCCGATGTGCGACCCGGGACGTCGGTCAACACATCAGGATAAGATTGTAATAGATTAGCAATCTGTAGACGCTGTTGCGGTGTAACCGTTGAAGAGATGGTTACATCCCGCCAAGATTCAGTAGGTTGAACTACTGGTACCGGTAACGGTAACTGTACCTCAGGAAAAGAAGATTCTTCTTCCTGGATGACAGATAAGTTGGAATAATAACAAGTAGATACTGTGTTGTCATCTAGTTCATGAAAAATTGACTGTAAGTGTTCAGGACGTGTATGAAATTGCTTGAGCATGTTAATATGAAATATCTTTTTTGTGTCCCTTGATATCTAAGACGTAATCAACGTCGGAAATTTTATCAATGACTTTGTAAGGAATTCCAAGATATCAATAATTTATTGTTATTGTGAGGAAGTAACACATAAGCCTCATCGCCTGGGAATAATTGGCGTAATCGTCGAGACCTATTTTGTAGAGATCGAGCCTTAGCTTTTGCAGCCTCAGAAGAAGCTGTTGCCAACTGGCAAGACTCAATAATGTTCTTCCGAAGATTAATCACATACTCGTAAGATGACTGAGTGTCCTGAGTCATCTCCTCGTCAATTAATAAGTCTTTTATTAGTCCCATAGGACCTCTTGGGGGAGCACCAAAAACTAATTCAAAGGGAGAGAAGCCAGTTTGTTCATGCGGTACCTCCCGATAAGCAAATAGAACAGCTGGGAGTGCTCTGTCCCAGTCATGAGGGTGCTTAGCAGTAACCTTATGTAGTAGTTGTTTAAGTGTACGGTTAAGTCTTTCAACCGCACCATTACTCATAGGATGATAAATACTACTTAAGGGGAGGTTTCACCCATATTTTGGCATTTTGTTTAAAAATTATCATTTTTACAATATTGATGCTACAGTTTAGTGTCACCATTTTTCTACCTAACACTATGTTTTTTATTGCAGTTTTCAGCTTACAAATATTTTAAATTAATTTTTCAAATACGTATGTTCAGCCACAAATCAGCTAATTATATATGCAAAAAATTTATTTTGTTATAACTTTTTTATTTATTAACATATTTTAATAATTTTTTCGGTATTTAGTCCAGCCAGGGCATTAGATTAAAATTTTTTAAAGTTATGAACCTTAACATAAAATAACATGTCATTGGCTGAAACTTCTCATGATTTTCACAAAATCGCCAGCTTCAACCAATCAGAATCAAGCTTTCATTGGGGCTTGGCTGGCTGATTTATTTACTTCGTATTCACTTCCTGTGTCATTGTGAAGCAGAATTAGCGATTACTGTGAAATTTATAGTGATTTCTTATTTAATAAAATGGATTGTGTTAATAAATCAACAGCATCAGGTAAAAAAGAAGGAAGGATAGGCCCATTAAGAGGAAATTTAGAGGTAACAGATATTCTGGTTTCTCTTAAACAACCGAAAGTCACAGCCACGTGTCAGACAAACGAAAATAAGCCTAGGCCTATCGTCAAACTGTCATTCTCAGCCAGATGAACGTAAAAAACTCTAAACTCATCGGCATCATTTCTGCAAATTAAATAGTGTTAAAACTACAGCTGTGAAAACCCACTGATCCTGAAACTATTGAAGGATACAGAATTATCAGCATTGAAAACGTCTTGGATTTTGTTAAACAGTTCCCCTGTCCAAAGTGTTTTGACATCACCTGTCACTACAAACAGTGAGCAGAACCAGTTTTACAGAGTCTTTTATACACAGTGAATGAGACTCACTTTGGCCTGTCAAGTTCATTTACTTTCACTTGTATATTTTGTTGTGACAGTTTTTTTTTTCAACTATCTTCATCTGCTGAAAATATAAATTTAAGATTCCAGATGTCAATGTTTAGCATAGGAAATAAACAAAGAAAAAAGTAAACGTTTTTCTGACAAATATAAATATGCCTCCACCAGTAGCATCAGCAACACACAGTGAGTTGAAAAGGAAAATTTTGCATGCTACAAAAAGATGTGCAGAAGAAAGTATGCATTCTGCTGTCGAAGAAATTAAAATCAGATGTTTAAGACAAATGAAGTTTACTGTGTCATGTGATGGCACCTGGCAACGGCGAGGCTTTCTCAAGTAAAAATGGCATAGCAACAGTTCTATCTGTGAACCCAGTGAGAGCAGCAAAAGTTGTTGATGTAGAAAATTTTTGTCCAATTACTGTGATGCTTGCAGTAAGGCTAGAAAGAAAATACAAAACAGATGAAGAATTTGAAGTGTGGATGACAGGTCATAAATCATGCCAAAAAAATCATGAGGGTGCCTCTGGTCTGATGGAATCAAATGGAATGATTAATATTTTTAGAAGATCTGAGGAAAAACATGGTTTGAAGTATGTAAAATATCTTGGAGATGGGGATTCAAAAAGTTTTTTAAATCTGTTGCCGAGGCAAAGCCACAAAATGTATCCGGGACTTCAAATCAAAAAATTAGAATGCTGCGGCCATGTTCAGAAACGAATGGGACGACGTCTCCTTGATAAAGTTGCAGAATGTAAAGGCAAGCAGTACGAAGAAGATGGGAAAAAGTATAAAGGTATTGGAAATTTTGGAAGATTAACAAAGAGTGCTATTATGAGAATACAAGGTCATTACGGTGCCGCAATAAGAGGAAATATTGGTTCAATTTCCAATATGAAAAAAAGCATAATGGCCATTCTCAAGCACCGTGCTGGAGATCATGAAGATTGTGGAGATTGGTGCCCAAAGGATATATAAACAAGGCTAAACAAAAAACAGGCTGCCCTAAATTTGTCATTAAAGAAAATTCAGCCTGTCTTTGATGAATTGTCTTCAGACTTCTTGTTGTCAAAATGTCTCCATGGAGGAACACAGAACTCTAATGAGTCTTTCCACAATCTGATCTGGAACAGATGTCCCAAAGCAGCATTTGTAGGAAGAGACAGATTAGAACTTTCAGTTTTTATGATGCTTTGATAGTTTTTTTTTTTCAATGATGGAGAACTTGGGAGAAGAGGAATTTTTTGAAAATCTTGGTCTATCTTTTGGGAAATACTGCTTCAAAGGATTTTTCTGGTTTTTGACGCGGCACGAGTCTCTGCTTCCCTAAGATCATATGATATGAAAAAAGCAGAATACAGACACAGAAAATCTTTCCTGGATTATAAGAATACCAACAAAGATAATGGATATGCAGGTGGTGGATTCTAATGTGAGTATGACAATTTTACAGCATGTTTTCCCTGTATTTTGCTTATTTCTACGATATTGTTTTTCAGCAATTTTGATGACATCATGTCAGGATTACTCAAAAAGTTGTAAAGCTAAAGGCTTTAAACTTTGTATACTATAATCTCATACTATAGTGCTTGTCCCCTGCTAATTTTAAAAGTATAAACCTGTAACTTTTTGATCAGTGAATTTTTTAAAGTATCTCTACCCTGTATTTTTTATCAAGAAAAAATGGGTCTAATTTTTGAAAATTCATAAAACATCACTCGGACAGTTTATGAAAATGAAACTAGAAGGGAGTCTTGAGAATGCTGTGATCTATGTGCAAGCCAAATTCCAATGTCCTATCTTTGCAAATAAAGTGTGCATCTTGACACAAAAAAGTTTCTATTTTTAGTAACAATATGCAAATTAGGACCCAATATAATTATTTTCCAATGATTGAGCATTTTTTATTAGATGCTTTGATGTCCTAAACATGCCCAAAAAAATTGGAGCTTGTAAAGACAAAAATAAAAAAAAAATTTTTTTAGGTGAAACCTCCCCTTAAATTCCTATCAATGTTCCAAGTTTTCATGACTTCCTTCATGGTGTCAGATATGAACTGTGACCCATGGTCTGATAAAAGTTTTCTAGGAAACCCTATTCTAGAAAAGATGAGATGTAGTGCATCAGCTACATCTGTGGTAGTGGTGGTTTTTAATGGGATAGCTTCTGGCCATCGTGTGCACAAATCAATGCACGTAAGGACGAATCTATGTCCTCTGGCCGATGGTAGCAATGGACCAATAATATCTATGGCCATCTTGTCAAACGGTCTTACTGAGATATCGCAAGCCTGAATAGGCGCCGTGTGAAAAGCTCCACGTGCTTTCACTTCTTGGCATGTAGTACAGGAACGTACATACTGCGAAATATCTCTTGACACTCCTGGCCAAAAGAATGAAGACAGTACTCGAGATCGTGTTCGAGTATCCCATATGTCCAGCACAATGTGAGTCATGTGCATGTTGAAGAATGTACCGTCTAAAAGTATATGGGACCATAACTTGTTGTTTCATTTGTGATTTGTCATTAAAACATCTAATCAATATGTCATTTTTAATAACAAACCAATGTTTTGTTATTATTACCTGAGGATAGATTGTCAACTTTATCAACCAGCTTTTAAAAAATTTTTTTTTTAAAGATTTATCCTCTTTTTTGTTTGGTTGCAAATGTTTCCCTGTCAATAGGTGAATTGACTACAAACTCCTCTTGGTTGTCTGCATCCATCTTATTATCACTAAATTTCTCAATGAGTTGAGTCTGCGCTCTAGTCGTCACGGCGTTTCCAGTGCATAGGTTATGTTTCTCCCATTCTATGATCTCATCTGGAGTACAATCTTTACTACCGTGTATACGACCAACCATCAGATCAGCTATAGGCTTTTTTTAGCATACATACTTTTACATTCCCTGTGAAAAAGGGTGTTCTAATATGAACAATAGCTGTGGGGTAAAACTCAATAGTTCCACCAAATGTCATGCAGCGTACATATTCTCCTGTCGCACAGCTAGGATGTACCAGCGACTGACGTATACCAATCGTCGTGGATCCTGAATCCCTCAGCACTGAGACGACGGATCCATTAACTAATCCCCTGTTAAAAATTAGTAAGCCTGTTCCATCGTTGACTGCAAGACCTACCTCTGGTATAATATGTCCGCAGTTAAGCACTGTTTCTTTCGCCTTCTGAAAAATAAGATTGCATTGTTGGCAACTATTTGCCACATTATAATTAATAGCAAAACATGCAGCAGAAGACTGTGTTGTATTATTGTCAAGTGGGACCTGAGCTATAGGGGTAGTATTATTTGTAACTGCCGCCCCTGTATTATGGTTGTAATGAGATGATCCCCGAGAATGAGATCGATTCCGAATATAATTGTTAGAATTATCTCGTCGTCCTCTATAGTAACTATTATCTCGATGTCTCGAGCCATGATTATTACCATTCCAGTTATTGTTATTATTGGGAGTATGTGATCGATTATAATTAGTGTTATGTTGACCATTGTGGTAGTTTGTTTGAGGTGAATAATTTCTATCTCGTGATCTACCTCTGTTGAACTCATTTTTATTGTTGAAATCATTATTATGTCCCTTCTGAAAGTTAACATTGTGATTTCTTTGGAACCTACTTCTGTCTACACTGTGATGTCTTTGTTTGTTATTATGATTGGAGGCCATATTAGACGCCACAGGTAGAGGTTCTCTTAATAAGGAGTTAGAAATGGTTGCATTCGGATGTGCCGAACAGTAGTTTAAAGAAATTTTTTCTAACTCGTCCATAGTACCTGGTTTACGCTCCTGCAAATATGCAAAGAATGGCTGGCTAACCGAAGATAATACCTTATCCCGTAGTAGTAAATCAACTAATTTGTCGTATGATTTGTTGACTTCTGCCAGTTCAACCCATCTATTAAATGTATTGCGTATGTTCGCAATGAATCCTGCAAAATCTTTTGGAGATTCAGGTAAAATATCCCTTAAATTTCAACCTACAGTGTTCCTCGTCCAGGTGAAACCTTCGTAAAAGCAAGGACTTAATAGCACCGTAGTTATTTGCTATTGATGGGTCAGCATTTTGAGAAGCCGTCAATGGTTCTCCAACCAAGAATTCATTTAACTTGAGTACCCATGACTCTTCAGGCAAATGATTTGTTTTGCAGGTCTGTTCAAAACGTGACAGGAACGATGAAAGGTCGTCCACGTTTAAGTTGAGAGTGGGTAATTTAAAGTTGTAGAAATGTTTAGTTTGGCTGGATGACGATCCATTTTGTGCGTTATTATTCTGGTTTGCATCAGCACTTTGTGCTTGTAATCTTGCTGTCTCCAATTTAATACGCGCCAATTCCATTTCTTGTTGTAAAATAATTTCCTCTCGTTTCAATTTATTCTCTTCTTCCTGTTTGGTAATTGCTCTTTGCTCTTCTCTTTCACGTTGAGCAATCTCTCTTAATCTATTTTCCTTGGCAATTTGCTTCATCTCACGTTCCTCCTCCTCTTTCTTTAATGCAGCCTTTTGTTCCTCTATTTCTGCTTTATGTTTTTCCAGTTCTGCCTCAGCAAACTGACGAAGTTCTTGAGATTTATAACCATATTCCTTACCAATTTTAACGAAATAATAACTATATCATAAATAGTTATGATATCTGTTAACTATAATGTAATTACATCACACAATTAATCTCAATATCCAATGATGTTGGGTATGATTCCTAGTAATTATATTGTTCAATGTACTAAGTCACTCTCTTAGTACCAGAAAAGTATATTAAATAATATACAATGGGTCTATTACCTCAAAGGTAGACTATAAGATTATTTTATTTGGTCAATATATATATTATATTATTATGCCCTAGGCATCTCTTATAAATTGCAGTGCTAATTTCTTGGACTATCACTGCATAATTATGCAATGTCCCATATTAACCTTAAATGTCAGAAAAAATTAATTAAATTAAATTACAAGTGTATTATTGAATATAATGTTATATTATTAATGTAGTATTTAATATATATCATGAGGACAAACAAAAACAATGATGCAACTAAAGGGTACAAACAATGTCAAGACGCAAACAAGACATTTTCACAATTAAAAAATGAATTTATGAACTAAATAAAACAAGCGGAAGTGTCACACGGAAAACGAAGGGTCAAAGATTGACCCGAGGTCAACTTAATATGCAAAGTACACAAAAAAAATGACTGCAAAAAATGATGACATCACAGGACTCATAACGGACGAACATTTAACAATCATAAAATAATTTGTTAGTAAGAGTAGTCTGTACAAAATAGAAAACGAACATGATACAAAACAAAATACAAATGTGAACTGAGTACGAAAAAAATACTCCAGTTATCTACGGAACGGTACAGCTAACACAAATCATCAAACGACAGCAGATTTGGACAGACAGTCCAATGGCAAACCTCAATGGGGCTTCCAAAAGTGCAATCGTTTAACTGCCCTAAGAAACGACCGAAATCAATTCAGGCATCGTGAGAGCCACAGAATCTAATTTCGGTTCATCCTCCTTACTGCCCACGAATTAACAACACATTAAAACAACCCAAAAAAATACATGAAACACATTCAGAAAAGACATGCCTATGCAGGCAAAAGGCATGGACTCAGTACTACTGTTTGCAATGACGACAGTTTAAACAGCTAGACTTATCTTTTCCGTTGCTTAGATCAGTGCTAGAGGTTGTCAACAGCTAGGCTAATGCCCCTGACTGTCTGCTCCTGTAGTCCATATCGTGTGTTTGCTTCAATGGCTCATATTTCCCCTGGTTAGACTTAGAAACGGCTTTGGTTTTCTCCGACAGTTCACCTACACGACTTTTAGTGACGTCACGTTGTTAGGCATTATGAGTACTGCGTCATCTTCGACTGGATCATGTGATTGAAAATTGATCGTAAATATTTGTGGTTAACATGTGCGTAAGGAACAGAAGTTTGTTTCTTTTTTCTGTCGTTCCCCGCATTCGGCCGCCACTTTTGTTGAAGGACTTTCGTGTGTGGTTACTGGTTGTGTTGCTTGAATTCTGATCGTGCTAATATTCGTACGCGAATGGGGTGAACCTCACCTTTGGTTTGTCGTAATGCCTGAACTTGGCATCAAGATGTAAACAACTGTTCATCTTATTAACTCAGCAACTTGATATAAAATACATAATTCATAATGGTTGAATGGTGTAACGTGATTCAACGAATAATGCCTCCGGTTCGAGTCCTTCACAATTTAATATGGATTACACACATACATAAACAGTTCAATTCACACATGAGGTACATGCATCAATCAATCAATAGCGTAGACTGCTGTTTACGTGTCAATGTCCGTTTAAGGATACAATGCAGTAATTGTCGTCAGAACATCACAGCTATATGCACGCGCAGATAGAATGGCTACCTGCCGACAGTGAGACTGTGAGTCTAATTACTTCGTATAAAGTAGACGATTATCTTTCTCCTTCCAAGGATTTAGTTAATCACTAACCTCCATAAGTTTCCTCTCATGTAGAGTTCTAGGACTGACCCTGGTCCATCATAATGCACATATAAATGGCTATATCATGCCATTGAATTGGAAGGTTAACAAAACGCAGCTATTCAGCTTGGCGGTCAAGTAACAAAAGGGTAGCGTCTCCTAGTTACCGACTGTGTCCCAAACAACGCTAGACATGTCATAATCGATCGTGTATGGAGCGTTCAATAATTGAAACATCTATCGCAATATATTAAATGTCTTAACCTTTACATTTGCACGTCCGCTAACCTTTAGCAGACGGCGTTAATATCATATACCGTAACACACACCACCTCTCAAACCTGGACCTTGTTTAGTGAAGTCTCCAACACTTTACTCCACTACAGCAGTTTCTGCAATGGGACTACCTTTCATTTTAAAACAGCAAGTCACACCCGAGTGTTTTTCTGAAGGTCTCTGGGGTGGTGAAGGATGAGTAGACTACTGCCCTTTCAAGCATGTCATAGGAGGCAACGAATGTGAGGTTGTGAATTGGGGTTGGCAACCTCTTTACAATAAAAAGAAACTAAAACAGAAACCACTAATGCAAATCACATTTGATTTGGTGTAGGCATTCTGTAAAAATGCTAACTGTAGTGGTGGTTCCATACTTGTTATAGAACATTAACGGAGAATGACACATTACCACTGGCAGCAGCTCTCTCCAGACATTACAGGATTGTCTGACAATCAGACAGACATCGATTTCCAAATTTGACAGCTACTTTCAAATAAATCAAATTTTAAATCTGTGACACAGAATTACAAAGCAGTATGTGTTCTGGAATTTTTCAGGGTGAGAGTTAGACCAAAAAAACAAAGAAGGCAAGGATTTTGATAGTAAAGCAAATAACAGTAATATAAGAAACTGCTGATACTATGAATAATGACATCAAATTGTGACATCCTGTCTTTACCTTTAAACAACTGATTTTAGAATTTTAAAAACAAATAACAGTAAGACTAAAAAAAAAGGTAAAAGTCGTGACATAGCAGATGCTGCTGTAGGAAAGAAAAGTATTAGAAACTTCACCAGTACTAGGTGAAGTACATGACCCTTCACTTTGTGGAGAAGAGAAGACAGATATGAAAAATGGAAAGAACTATGGTAAGACCTTGAACAGATGGCACAGGACATGAATTTGCTGAAGGGTTGTGTTGTTTAGGGAGCTGATGAGAAATGATCATGATGATGACATTTGTGACATGGTATCAACATCAGTGACATGCTAGCATTATGACTGACAGAGAATGGTTAGAGCGCTGGTTGGGGGGGCACCCATCTCTAATTCTAAAGGTAACGGGTTCCCTCCCAATACAGGGAATATAATTGATCAACATTTTTTTTCTCAGAACCAGTGGCCCTAATGATGTCATACTGCCCCCTGATCTCCTTGGTAGTGAGATCAGATGCCTACTCTTCTTGGATAAGGGCAAAAATAGGAGGTCTCGTGTGCAAAGTGCACAAGTTGGCAGTTGGAAATCATAAAAAGTAGGCCATAGGGCTGATGCCCTAGCAAAATTTAAAAATTAGGAAACCTACCTACCACAACAATATTTGTAGAATGTGTAATTTATGTATACACACACATACCTGTCAACCTCCTGAGACAAAAATCTGTACGCCGGACCAAAAAAATCCTTACAAACACCCAAAAATCCTTACGCAAAAAATATATTAAAAAATTATACACAATACAGTTTTAAAACGAGAAATGACATATACAAATCTATTAGCATTTGAATTAGTGTGGTATAAAACATGCTAATAGTCTCATGCTGTTCTTTACATATAAAAAACTTAGTGATCGTGAGGTACTATTCTTTCGATGCACAGTGTTTTGTATTATAATCAACACATGCACTTTTAGCACTTTGCAGAATTGCATTTGTGGGCTTAAAAGTCTGCACAGCATGTATCAATGTTAATCTTACACTGTAAAAAAGAAGTGAGTGTTTCTGCATTCATGGACCTCCCGCAGTCTGTGTGGAATTTTTTTATTGAAAAATAAAGCAGCGAAGTTTACGCAAACAAACTTTTCTTCTAGTTATGTAGGGCCGACACAGAATATTATGACATTAATTTATTGGAAATATTTAAATGATCAAAATATAACTGGGAAGATTAAAAGAACGACAACAACAACAACAACAACAACAAAACATACAACAAAGCAAAGCTAACAGTAACAACAACAAAAAATTTAACAAAGTATGAACAGAATATCAAATCTAGGAAGAAAAACGTAGCACCAAAAATTTACAAAATTATTTAAGAGTTGGTAGCCTAGACCAGTGATAATAGATTGCCACTTTATTAAAAAATAAAGCAGCAAATCTTGACCGCTGAAATAAAGTAGGAGGCCTACTCAATGCAAATAAACTTTATTTTTCTACTTTTGTAGGGCCTACACAAAATTTTATGATATTAATTTATTGGGAATATTGAAATGGTCAAAATATAACTGGAAAGATTAAGAGAACGACAAAAATAACATACAACGAAGCAAAGCAAAGCAACAGCAAAAAATTAACTAAATTGTGAACAGAATATTAATCTAGGAAGAAAAAATGTAGGTGGTTGAAGTAACAAGAAGAGACATGGTCCGCAACCAGACGATACGTCAAGGCCTAAAATCCCACCCGCTGCAGACCCAAATAGAACAGTCCCAACTAAGATGGTTTGGCCATGTCTGCAGAATGGGAGAAGATCGGCTACCACGACAAGCATGGGAAACAAAGAGCCAGGGATCCAGACCTCCAGGACGACCCAGAGTCCGCTGGGAGGACAATATTAGACAATCTTTGAAGGACCGAGGACTAGAATGGAACCAGGCCAGGAAAAAGACAGCCGATAGGATAGTCTGGCGCTCTCTCTTCCAAACCTCTACACCTCACAGTAGAAGAGGAACGACTAAGTAAGTAAGTAAGTAAGAAAAAATGTACTACCAAAAATTTATAAAATTATTATTTAAAAATTGATAGCCTAGACCAGTGATAATAGATCGCCGCTTTATGAAAAATAAAGCAGTGAAACTCGATCGCCGGAATAAATTAGGTCTACTCAATGCAAACAAACTTTTTTTTTTTAGTTATGCAGGGCCTACACAGAATATTATGACATTAATTTATCGGAAATATACTGAAGGGCAAGATATAACTGGAAAGATTAAGACAGCGATTAAATTGCAACAAAGCAAAACAACAGCAATATTTAACCAAGTTTTAGGTACTTAGCCTTTTTTAGAAAAATTGGCGTCGAAGTGTCTTGGCAAGCGTGGCTGATAACAGGTAACTTTAAAAATACGTCATGTCACGCTGAAAGCCGAAAGTGTTTGAGGCCGAATTCAAAGTTTTTGCCGAATTGTTGAGTATAAAAGGATTTGATTGGTTGCTGCGAGAGACTTCAGTTTAAAAACAGACGCCGAGATTCCCGGAATAAAAAAATTGGTTTAAAAAAAACCTGGGCTAGAAAATTTTTTGATTTAAAATTTTAAAAAATTTGGGTTGGAAAATATTTTTAGAATTTAAAAAAAAAAAAAAAAAAAAAAATCGATTTTTATTTTTGGGAGGGAGGAAAAATCCGTACAACGAGTCTGTACGGCCGTACGCTGCTAAAAGTATTAAAAATACGTACATTGTACGACAAATTTGTACAAGTTGACAGGTATGCACACATTGGGATACTTGCTGGTGCTACGGAGTTCATGCACTGTGCTGAGAACATCCTTGTGTGATCTAAGGGAGGAAATCGGAGCACTTATGAAGTTGCCCGTGTGCAATGAAAATAGTCCTTAAAACCAAACCAGACCAAACTTCTCGCTACAGTCTACCCAGCTGTAAATGGGTACCTAACTCAAGTCAGAGAAGGCAAAGGAAGCGGGAAGGGATCTGGTTACCCCACCTCTCAAAGCTGGACCTAGTATAGTGAAGTCTCTAACACTTCACACCCCTACGGTAGTATCTGCCATGGGACTACCTTGACCTTACTGGCATTATGAGATAATGATACATTTGTGTTACAAGATATTTCATTCAGTACCTAGCAAGAACACCTGGTACTTTATTATCACCTGCATGGATCCCAGGCCCTTATTCTGGAAGCAATAAATAAGACCCCTGCTCCTTATCAACCATGTCATAAATCAGACGGTGGTACACTTTAGCGAGCCAACATCTACTTCTACTTTTTCAACGAGGCTGCGGTCTTAAAAAATACAGTTTTTCATTGTATCTACTTTACCAGTTTTTCAACTATAAATAAAAAGATAACTCCACATGCATGTGAATGCATTTAGGGCTGTCGTGGAGTGATTTAAGAAAATGATGGGACAAATGTTATCCAAGTGAGCTGCTTGATAGCAGAGAAGAATAGTTCACTAAGTGTGATAATAGAGTTTCTTAAGACAGCCAGGGGAAAAAGTGTAGGTGTATTAATTCACTTTCTCCCAGTCACCCGCACTTTTTGATGTTGTAAGATTCAATCACTCTTTCATCATGCATAACATACACACTGTAAGAATTAAGAATGTCAGAGCTTAGGCTGACAGAAAAGGTGGTAGGGCTATTCCAACTGCGGGTAAGCTTTCGTGATTTTATCAACATCTATATAAAGGGGACAACAAAAAATCCCAAATGATACACATGTAAATCAATAAATTACAAAGCATAATATTCTGATACAAATATTAAATGAAATACACAATTCCTAAAATAAAAATATTTAAGAACCATAAACAGAACAAACAATCCAACAAGAGTGGTATGGCGGTATACTCTACTGTCTCTTCTCCATATAACTCAAGTCGGAGCACCAAGATAATTTGGTGAACTACAGCACTTCCCACATATACACGGTCAGTTGAATCCAGGTACATAAAGTTCAATCTGGATTACTGGAGTAAGGCGTAATGCGCTACTTCACAAAACCTAATTTTAGGCTCCGAGTCACAGGTAAATATGATAACTTCTACTATGGACTACTGTGGCTGATAACAATGCAGAAAAAAAAATACACAACTAGTGGATGGGAGGAATACTTAACTCTCTTCAGACCTGATATTTTGTATCATTTTCTCATACTCTGACATATCTGACTTTTAATGTTCCTTGATACATTATAATTTGAAGTCTACCCAAGAGTGTTATACATCAAATTGTTTGTAATTAAAGACTACCATATTTAGATGTAAAATTAATATTTTAAAAATTTATATTGATGTGAGTTTTAAAAAATTGAAGGAAAGTCAACAGGAAAAATACACAAAAATTATAAACATGATATTTCACAAAGAAGAAAAAAATAAAGTATTATCAGAACAATTAACAACAGTCATATTTTATTGTAGTCTGACCATTTCTGCATTATATGTTACATTTCCAAAACAATTTAACATTAAATAATAAAATTATGCAAATTTTTGAAATGTTACATATCAGGGTTTATAGCAAATTTCTTCAAGCAAATTCCAGGCTTTTCCCAGGTTTTTCCAGGTCCAGCACGTGATTTTCAAGGATGGAAAACTCTAATATTTTCCTCATCTAATTTTCTCAGATATAATTATCACTTTGCTGACCAGCAATCCGGAGCATTACCGTCTCCCATTACCAAGGGTGTTTGCAGATTTCTTTAAAAAGAACTTTTTTTTTTTTTTTTGAAAATTCATAAAAGATTTAAAAAACAGACATCTTTTCCCAGTTTTTAGCGAATTTTTTCAACGTCAGCAGAATAAAATGTTAGTGACATGGACGGCAATGAATAAAATAAGCTTGATTGACGTATTGATTTAACGATTAACCACGTATATCAACATAAAAGGCTAATAAAATTGTAAATAAAATGCAAAAAAAAAACTATTTTTCGTGTTTGTCTTTTTTGAATGTATTCTGCGTCTGTGGCATGACAATGTATGTTTGTAAATGTTTGAGTAGTTACGTACCTCTAGTTGTAGTCTGAGCTGCTTTTTTCATTAACTGGGGTTGAAGTTGTAGCTGTAGGTCTCTGCAAGAGTCTTTGTCTGGATCGTTGATAATCCTTGACTGTGTGGTATAACTTGAAGCAGGGTATCAGGCATAGAGGTACATAGCAATCTGGGCAGTACATGCAAGTCTGGCTTCTGTTCCCTGCAGCCTTACACACTTTACAGTCTGGTTTATACCTTGCCCTTTCATATTTATCAATGAAGTGGTGCTCAGTAAGTCGTGTTGTTGTGACCTGTGGTTTTGAAGGTGTCACACTGCGTCGAAGAATAGCAGGTTCAATAAGAGTCATACTGACATCCTGATCTTTGCTTTGGTTTTTTTTTTTTGTACAGTTGGCAGTGTTGTAGGTTATGTGCCCAGTGACCAGGGCAGTTTCAAATAAAAAATTATATAAAAATAGGATCTGTGTGGGTAGGGGTAGCTTGCACCTAGTTGGCTGAAGTGGTCGACACCTCCCATACTTTTGCTGTATTTTTTCTGCAAGCACTGGCTTCTGAATTGTTCTGCCCTAAAGAATTTGTCTTTCTAAATGTCTTGTTTATATTATCATTGGAGTGAACAGTAGATATAAGGTTAAATCTTTTCGTATCATGCCAGGTGACTGTCGGCATGCCTTATCTTCTGATGCACAAAACACAGGATGATTTGTCTTTTTCAATTTGAGTTGTTTTTTCTTCAGTGCTACAGGAAAATGCTTCCTATTTTCAGCTACTGTTCCAAATGCACCAATCTGAATTTCAGGTCTTGAAATAAAGATGAGACGCTGAATAAAAACTACCACAGAAGAGAATATGTCCCTTGTTGCGTATGAAATTTGAATTAAAACTATGGTGACTTTTCACTGAAAAAAGAGTCCAAATAATCTCAGCTCTGAGAGTTTCTTCCTTGGTCACAAATGATGTCACATCTGTAGGTCTCCTAGTAGTGTTAGACGATTTTGACGTGTCCGAGGGAGTAGTATTAGATGGTTTTAATGTTTTCTGAGGGAAAAACTGCTCCTTGAGGTTGTGTTCTTTTCTGTTTAAATAAAGATAAAAAAATGGAACACACAAATAACTTATGAGTAGGCCTAAGATATGTATATTTACCAAGTCAAAGTTCTAAATGGATGAATAATATAGTCAAACAATATTAAATTAGAACAACAAAAGTTAATAAATAGTAATTGGGAGGGTGAAGGTATGATATTCTTATAGGATAAGTGAAAATCAATTAAATATCTAACGGGAAAAGGCAGGCCTTTACACACCCCCCCCCCCCCCCCCCCCCCCCCCCCCGCCCCCCCCCATCTTTACTATCTTTGGTGTTTTTTTTTAGGTTTTGTTTTATCTTGTTTGTTTGTTTAGATATTTTTTAACATTTTATTTATTTATTTATTTTTAAAATAACAGGCCTATGCATAAAATTGGTAATTTTCATTCATCCTAATAACAGTGATTTAACAGAAGTGAAATTAAAGACGCCAAGTACAGCAAATACATTGGACTTATTTAAATATGTTTTATAAATGAGATAAATAAATTTATTACTTACCTCCGTTGAAATGAACGATTTAATACAACTTGAATGTGCAGAGACAAGTTGTTGGTGTTTTTTTGCCAGTAACATGCGACTTTACTGCACTTTCTCCCATGCTAGTCAAACATATTTCTTTTTTACACATGGTGCAATTTGCGTAATTTGCAGTTTTACCATGCGCTATCCATGTTTTATAACTTGGCATTTCTAGCCATTTATGCTGAAAGTTACAACCAGGCATGTTTCTAAATAATAAATTGAAGAGTGAAGAATGCTGTCAAAATCTCGACTTTAAAAGGTGGCGATGTTTGATACAAATGAACAGACGCTAGGTCTAGCGCTAAATATAAATTTGTGCGTTCACGTCATAAATGCAAACCTCTGAAAACGCAAACTACAGAAAACGTCTGGAAATGGATTTAACGCCCAAAGGGAAGTAAAAATTATCTGGTAACTGAAGTTTAACGAAAAATACCATCAATAACCGAAAAATGGAAAACTTCCGATTTTTTATATTTTTTCAAGGTCCGATGCGGGAAATTCAAGGCTGTTAGCCATTTTTCCAGGCTTTTCAAGGCCTAGAATTTTTTTTTTCGTTTTCCAGGTTTTTCAAGGTTGCTACGAACCCTGATAACTATGCTTTTCCAAAAAAAAAATTTTTTTTAATCTTCCACTGAATACATTACAGTTATTTTAGGTAGCTGCAACATCTTAGCTAAAATAATGAAATATGACTTCAGTAGACATATTTCTAGTGTAACACTGTATGATCACTAACACATAAGTAAAATCAGTTATGAGGGTGACATAATAAAGACTCAACACATCTTTATATATTTCCTACTAAGGCTTGTGGTATTCTGACAGACAATTCTTACCTGCATGAAAACATTTTTTAAAAATATCACAAACTTTACATTTAACTTTTTATTTTTCTTTCAATCTTTACAATCTGATATCAAAGCTTACAACTTCTTTTTGTCTCTGTAAACTTGGGGTCCATGGTGTACCGAGAAAAAACTGGTGGCTTTGAAGCGAGTAGTGCATCATCATACAGACTTATGTTCCCCAATTCCGGATTAGTTCTTCTGTAAAATCTAGCTGACCATATCTAGCTGGTCTTCCACATCTGGGTGTTTTTCCTGCTAGTCTTGAAATAAAATGTAAGCATCTACCATAGCAATATCCAGAAAATGAAAAAAAGAGTTATCCAATATTTATTGGTCTTTCTCAAAACATTGTACTTGTTAATTGGCTGGTCACTCTTGTCCACTACTTTCATAACTAACTACAGTATAAGCTAAACCAAATGGTCCATTTGCAGTGATCCTACCTAAATAAACATCAAAGTATATCCACTAACAGCATCAGCAAGAACCCATAATTTCATCCCCCATTTTGTTGGCTTGTCTTTAATATACTGTCAAAAAGAAAACACCCTTTTCTTATATATATTTTCTTATATTCTTTCATAAAATTACAGTTTGAAGAAGTCAATGGGTCTCAAAAACTGCTTTGTATTTTCTCTGGTGCTTACCTCTGACAGTTGCAGACTGGAACCCTCTCAGGCGAAAAAGGAGGGTTGGAAGGTGGGCCTTCATCAAGTCCATCATAACCAAAACATCTGCAAGAAGAACAATTTAAAATTAATTTTTACAGATCAACAATAGAATTCAAAGTTACAGTTTAGTGTACACAGGAAAATTGACACACATTACATTTTCCGTACAAAGGAATACTGTCAATCATAAAGTCATATGATGTAAATAATAATTTTTAAAAGCAGAGACACAGGGCAAATGAGGTCAGAAAAATCAGCTGATTCAGAAGTTACGTCAGATCCACTTTATATTTATTTCCTGGTGCCATGAGTTCTTTGTTAACTGTTTGAAAGGTGAAATATTTGTTTCTTTTTTTCAAAAACAAACAGAAAGCAGCTATACTGACTACAATAGCCCACTAAAATGACTGTTTTACTACTTTTCAAAATCAGCTGTCATTTAATTAACGAAGTAACATTACCTTTACATGTACGGCTGGTGATCTGAGTTGTTCTGAGCTGTATTTTCGCCATCCAACTCATCAGACGTTTCCAAGGCCTCTGAATAATCATCAAAACAGGAATCTACATCACTAGATGCATTGCAGTCATTTTCAGACTGCATTTTGTTTACGACCTGTTAAGTCGAGTTGATCGGGGAAAGTCCAAAATGGCGGACGGACAAATTCGGTGTTTACGTTTTTCTGTGTGTAATTTCAAAGTCAAAATAAGTGAAAGCTGTTTATTTTTTAGCACAAATATAATTTTTAACATGTATTCTTAATATAAAACATAGATTTGAAGTCAAAATTAAAAAATAAATGTGCTTTTTTTACTTCAAAAGTCATCGTTCCGTTTGGAACAATTTTTTATATATCCGGTCTGAAGAGTGTTAATCAATGCATATATTTTCTCTCACAACACTAGTGCTGGAAAACAAGGTGATGACAGATGGACAAAGATATTAAGTTAGTAAGAACTAATTCAAACAAACATATCATATTTCATTACTAGTTTTACATAAGACTTCCTGCAATTGAACCAGCTGCAGTTGTTGCTCCATGTCCCACAAGGAGCAAAATGAAAAATGATAACGATTACAAAAATTTTTTATAACACAGACTTTACATGACAATTGCCTCACCTAACACAGACTTTACATGACAATTTCCTCACCTAACACAGACTTTACATGACAATTGCCTCACCTAACACAGACTTTACATGACAATTTCCTCACCTAACACAGACTTTACATGACAATTGCCTCACCTAACACAGACTTTACATGACAATTTCCTCACCTAACACAGACTTTACATGACAATTGCCTCACCTAACACAGACTTTACATGACAATTTCCTCACCTAACACAGACTTTACATGACAATTTCCTCACCTAACACAGACTTTACATAACAATTGCCTCACCTAACACAGACTTTACATGACAATTGCCTCACCTAACACAGACTTTACATGACAATTGCCTCATCTAACACAGACTTTACATGACAATTGCCTCACCTAACACAGACTTTACATGACAATTGCCTCACCTAACACAGACTTCACATGACAATTGCCTCACCAAACACAGACTTCACATGACAATCACCTCACCTAACACAGAATTCACATGACAATCGCCTCACTTAAAACCTCAAATGTTGGTACGAAAGATGCAATAACTTTAAAACAAAAAGGTTTAAGTACAGCATTAGACAAAAATGTAAAAACTTGTATATGGTAGGCAGGCCACCTTAAATCGATGACAACTAGGAAGGGTTGCATACAGGGCTAGCACCACCATATAAAACTAATTCCTCCAGAAACTACCACTGTAACAGCACCAGAAGTGTCCTGATACAGGCTTTTTACTAGGGGGAACTAGTGTTGGTCCTATGCTCCTTAGGGAACAAAAAAAAAAGACTGATGAACAAGAAAAATATTATATGATAAAATATGCAAATGTATGCCCCATGTAGTTGCCAGGGATTTCTGATGAGACAATGGAAGAATATGACTACTGCTGCCTCAGGTATATTATAAATGGTGATAAATTTGAATGTGTGCATACCAGCTGGCAAATCATCTTGTCAAAATAAATTTTAAAAACCACTACTGCAAGACTTTGAGCTTCCTTAGTGGGCCCACATGCTGTAGTGGTTCCAAGCTCTGTAATGAACGACACAGGAGAGGATGATGCAAGATTATGTACTCAAACAGAGTCTCTATGGCTTACTTACTTACTTACTTACTTAGTCGTTCCCCTTCTACCGTGAGGTGTAGAGGTTTGGAAGAGAGAGCGCCAGACCATTCTATCAGCTGTCTTCTTCCTGGCCTGGTTCCATTCTAGTCCTCGAAAGATTGTCTAATGTTGTCCTCCCAGCGGACTCTGGGTCGTCCTGGAGGTCTGGATCCCTGGCTCTTTGTTTCCCATGCTTGTCGTGGTAGCCGATCTTCTCCCATTCTGCAGACATGGCCAAACCATCTTAGTTGGGACTGTTCTATTTGGGTCTGCAGCGGATGGGATTTTAGGCCTTGACGGATCGTCTGGTTGCGGACCATGTCTCTTCTTGTTACTTCAACCACTTTCCTCAGATACCTCATTTTCTGAGGTTTGGATCTGGCTTTTGTGGGTTGTAGTCATTGCCCACGACTCGCATCCATATGTCAAGACTGGGACATAGGTGGAGCGGTATACAGCCATCTTCGTTTTCTTACCAACCTCTTTCTTGCTGAGGAATCCACGATTTATGGCCTGAAAAAGTCTCCCAGCCGCTGCTTTTCGAGTGGCCAACTCTTCTTTGATGCCTCCCTTTCGGTCTATAATAGCTCCGAGATATTTAAAGTGGTCGACCTACTCCAGGACCTGTTCTCCCAACTTAATCTGATGTTTTCTTTCTTCTCGTGATATCACCATGGATTTTGTTTTAGAGCTGCTTATGACCATCCCTCTCTTCTCCAGCTCTTCCTTCCAGACTTGCAGGTTGGATTGGAGATGTGCCTCTGATTTAGCAATCAGGGCAACATCATCAGCAAATGCCAGCTCCGAAATATAGACCTGTCTCATCTTCCAGTACCCCACTGAATACTTTTTTGTTCTCTCCTTACATGCCTTGATGACATCGTCCATAAGGAGTATGAAGAGGTAAGGTGATAGGATATCACCTTGTCTTACACCAGTGGTGGTCCTGAACTCTTCTGACTTATGGTTTGCTGTCCTCACATAATTTCTGCAAGACTTGTAGAAGCTCTGTATAGCATGAATCAGAGGTGCTGGAATATTTTTCCTTGCCAAACAGTCCCAAAGTTTGCTCCAGGGGACCCTGTCAAACGCCTTTTCCAGATCTATGAAACAAAGATGGATCTCACTCTTATACTCAAGGGCCTTTTCACTCAGCTGTCTGAGTGTGAAGATTAGGTCTTGAGTACTTCGGTTTGCTCGGAATACGCACTGGACCTCATCCAATTGTGGCTCAGCTAGGCGTCGGAGTCTCTGCTCTAGGATTCTAGAGTAGATTTTACCAGGGACACTGAGAAGGGATATGCCTCTATGGTTCCACATTGTCGATTGTCACCCTTTTTGAAAATTGGTGTTATGATGGCAATCTCCCAATCCTTTGGTATGGTCTTGTTGCACCATGCTGCCTGTAGGACCTTTAAGAGTAATAGGTCGCCCTGATGCTCCCATGTACTTAACCATTTCTGGTGTTATACCATCATGCCCTGCTGCTTTGCCCATCTTGATTTTCTCTAGTGCTGCCATCATTGGTTTCCTCTTCTGTGTCAGTGGTTATCATTTCTGATGCTTCATCATGTTCACCATCCAGGAGTTCTGAGAAATATTCTTTCCATCTTTCCATTACTTCCTTCGGGGCAGTAAGCAATTTGCCTTGCTTGTCCTTTATAAATTTGAGAGGGCATTGTTTTTCTTTCCTCATGTTCTTTAGGGTCTTATAGAACAATTTCTGGTTTTCTTGTGCATCTTTTTCTAGCTTTTCTCCAAATTCTTCCCAGGACTTCTGTTTTGCTGCTAGCACTTTGTTCTTTGCTTCTGTTCTGAGTGTCACATATTCTCTATATTTTTCCATTTGTCCTGTTGTGTTTTTAGCTCCTAAGTATTGTTTCCATGCCATTTTCTTCTCTCTTATTTTCTCTTTGACTTCCTCTGTCCACCAAGGTGTCCTCTTTCTCTGGTTCCCAAGTCGGACTTCACCGCATGCTTCTGCAGCAGCTGTCTTTATGATATCCTTGAATTTATTCCAGAGGGTTTCCAAGTCATCAGGTCGTTCTTCTGTGTTGCTCACTGCTGTAGCAATAAGCCCCTGATATCTGGTCTTAATTTCTGGCTCTCTCAGCTTGTAGGTCCTAATGCTCATTTCTCCTGCTCGTTTACTTGGTTTCTTGCGTGATGTTGGGCAGTTCCTAGGCTGAGCAACTCTTTCAGTTGTTCGTTTGATTGTTAGCAGGTAGTGATCACTTCCAATCTCTGGCCCCCTCCAGACTCTTGCATCTCGGACATATCTGAATGAGCTTCTCCGAACAATGGCATAGTCGATCACTGACTTCTCATTCTTGGTTGGTTCACATCTAGTGTATGCATGTATGCGCTTATGGGGGAACTTTGTGTTTGTAATGATCAGATTCTGCTCACTGCAGAATCTAAGGAGTCGCTTTCCATTGTCATTGAGAGTATCTTCTCCATATCTTCCGATAACTCCACCCCATCTAGCATGGTCATTTCCAACTCTGGCATTAAAATCTCCGAGCATAATAACTTCATCTAGGCAGTCATCCACTGTCCTTTAAAGCAGCTAGAAGAATTCCTCCTTGACCTCTGCTCTCTCATCCTCATTTGGCCCATACACTATGACCAGGTTGACTATGGTTTCTCCTTCTTTTAGTTTTACAACCATAATGCGCTCCGAGACAAAGTTCCATCCCTTGATACTATCTTTTTGATTTTGGGCCACAATGCAACCCACGCCCCCTTTAGCTCTTTCAGATATGGGTACACCACTGTAGAGCAACGTGTTGCCATCGAGATCCATGACTCCTTGTCCTTTTTTCTTCGTTTCCGTTATAGCCAGGATTTCTAGTTTTGCTTTCCTCATCTCTTCCACCAGCTCCTCTTCCTTCCCATTTATACTTCTTGTGTTCCAAGTTCCATAAGTCGTAGTCCGTAGTCCGTTCCAGTTCGTCGCCTTTAGAATCAGTCCGGTTTTCTCTCTTGTAGTTCGCGTAATCATGATTTAAAGCAAACGGGTGATTGGCCTGTTGTGCCTTTGCATGGTGGAGGGGCTGCCTCCTTACGGCCTCCATGCAGGCCGCCCTCCTCCTTTTTCATCCAGGCTTGGGACCGGCATTGGCGGAGTTTCTATGGCTTACAAAAAACAAATATTCTGACCTTCAACAGTGGTTCCCTTCACATTCTTGTGAGCTTTAATCTCTCTAAGGTAGACGTCCAGAAAGTCTGTAACCCGCTCATCGCTGTACTCCTCTCTATGCTCCTCAAAGACGGGGTTGATAATCTTCTGATGGATCTCCGTCATGTTGATCCTCAAGAACTTAACGTCAAAGAAATCTCCCATGAGAAACTTTTGGAAAGGAAAAAAGTTGGGGAACTTGCTGTCAGAGAAGAGATCCAGGTTCTCCTTAAACCGTGATGTGACTTTCTCTAGTAGGACATCTTTGTAGTCCATGCGGCGAGAGAAGATAATTGAAGTGAGGGCGTTGAAGACAGCAGAGTGCAATATTACCTGTAGACAATGAGAGAATAAGTTTAACAACTGTTAGTAAAGCACAACTACTTGCATTACACCAGAGGTCGGCAACTGGTCGATCTTGATCTATCTGTAGATTCCAAGGCATCATTTGGTAGATTCCTAGGTGATGGAGGGGAAAAAAGCATTTTTAACCTCGGTAAATTTGAGACTAACCCTCTCCTACAAGCACTTATAAGTGCAGTGTTCTCAAGCTTAAAGGTGCTTTCACTGCATTCCCAATGAAAAGCCACAAGTTAGTTTACTAAAATTCCCTTTATGTGTGAACTGTATAAGATAGAAGGTTATCTTTCTTTTGAATTGAAGTCAACATTCTGTGAAATATTTTGTTTTAATTGTCTACAGCTCTAAAATACACCAGGTAATGACAGAGCAGACAGATTAGCAAAGAAGGTAACAAGACACGAACAACCACTCACAGCAACAATTCTCCAAACACCTAAATCACTTATACAAACAACAAAGAAACAAACGTGGCTGAACAGATGGGACACTGTTGGAAACACTCGGGATAATTTTCCCTTTCTCACTGCCTTTTCCTCAAGAGCAGAGTCATGTACCTATTTACAGCTGGGTAGACAGCAGCGTCACCATGTTTCAGAACCTGTTCCTTTGCTGCGAGAGGCCAACACTCTAACCACTCTGCCAAGTGTTGAAGGCGGGTTCTTGGAGTATGTTGTTGAGGGTCAAAACGATTTAGGTTGTCATTTAATTCTATTAGAGTAGTGGGTGACATCAATCTGTTTTTTCCTTATGAACCCCAACTACTTGATTAATAATATTGCCGTCCTTTATAAGAGCGAATCATGCAACAATTCAATTATGAATGAATGGCTTAATAGGCGAGCCAACTTCAACATTATTCAGCGGATAACTCCATCCTTCTGAGTCCATATAAACACATATTTATTACATTATACGAAGACATCTTAATTCATGGCATTGCCGACATTTTTATCATAGTTCATATATAATAATATGGCAGTCCGTTTCAGTTATACGAGGGACGGTCAAAAAGTAATGCCTCGTATTTTTTAATTTCATTCAATAGGCAAGAAAACAGATAAAATTCACATTGAAATGTAGCCCCAAGTCTGAACTTCAAAAATTTATTTATCAATGTAGTCTCCGTTATTTGTTACAGTTTTTGTCCATCTTCTCACAAGGGCATGTATCCCCGCATGGTAAAAATTTGTGTCCTTTTTCCTAAACCTCTGGCGTACGGCGCGTTTAAGGGTCTCGGTGTCCTCAAAGTGATGTCCGCGAAGATCTTCTTTCAGTGGTCCAAACAGATGGAAGTCAGAAGGTGCAAGATCGGGACTGTAAGGGGGATGTGGTAATAATGTCCATCCAAATTCTGCAATCGCATCAATGGTGCGTTTAGCGGTGTGTGGCGTGGCATTATCGTGCAACAGTAGTGCAGTTCTCTGATCTTTTAATGGGTAAAGTGGCCGAAGACGACCTCTGGTCTTTAATGATGTTCTGAACACTGCCTTTACTAATGGACACCATGGAAGAAAGTTCATCCAGTGTTACCCGACGGTCACCACGAATGATGCCATCAACTCGATGAATGTTGTGTGGAGTCACTGCGGTAGACGGACGGCCAGCCCGCTTTGCATCAGCCATTGAGGACTGACCTACTTCAGCTTCGTCACAACGATGTACCCAACGTCGGACAGTGCTAAGATCCACTGTTGAATCTCCATAAACATTCTTCAAACGTTCGTGGATGCGAATTGGGGTCTCACCTTCAGCATTGAGGAATTCTATGACATAACGTTGTTTTAACCGAACGTCTTTGGCAGCCATTTTTAAACTGTTACAGTGGTGCCATCTGTTACTGAAACAGATTGGTAATGCTATACATTGCAGAAGAGTGTTTGAGGAATCCTGCTAAATTTACAAATTGCACACCGATGCAGTATTTAGATACATAAAAAATAGGAGGCATTACTTTTTGACCGTCCCTCGTACATATTCTTCAGTGTCATCAAAACATGGTAGGCTGTTTATACGCGTTGCCGCGATGCAGTCAACCGAAAATGATACCTACCAGTTTTGAGACTATGGATCATAAAAATTGATCCAAAATCCTTCCATAATTCTATACTTCCATAAATCATGGTTATCCATAACCATTAGAATTCCATTAATTCATTCACAATATAACAGCCGACCCTCTGGCCTAATCTCAATAATAAATTCTGCAATATGAAGACCATCACTGGAAGGAAATCAAGACACGTCTTACTAGCTTGACGGTCGGAATAAAAAGGGTAAAAGTAGAACGTAGTCAAGTGGGACCATACCAACCCTGACACGTCATAAAGTTACTATACACTTCGCGTTCAATAAAATACAGTGAAGCGCGAAAAACATTCTTTATTCATAACATCTCAAGCATCTAATGCAACTAAATTAACTTTAAAGTGCTCACAACTGTAGCAGATGGCATCGTTAAAACGTGTCGTAACACCAAGCAGATGCCTTTTAAGTTAGAATATCATCATTTATTCATCATTATTTTCCTTTACGCTCCTAGTGGATCATGGAAAGACCATGAAGCTGGTTCATGTCGTACAAGGCAACTAACATGAGGTTGTGTATGAGACAGGCAATCTCACCATGTCAAATACATTGCTACAAAAATCACTGCTGCTTAAGCATGTGAATACTTGGTGCAGGCTTCCTGTAAAGGGATCACCAGCGGTGGTGGCTCCATGCTCCATAAGGAACATGATGATGATGATGATTGTTGATGAAAAAGTCAGCTGTAACAAGCTGAAATTAGTAAGTCATAATTCACTGTTACCATCGTTGTGACAGAGTAGTCACAGAGTGTAAAGTACAGGCAGCCAAGATGAGAACTAGTCACCCCCCCCCTCATAAAGATGAGACATACTACACTTGAAGTCTCTAACACTTCAGCTTATCTACTTTGGGACAACTGTTACCTTTGCTACCAAAGCTGCGGTATATAATGCATGCATCACCAGCACACTTCTATATGGCAGCGAGACATGGACAACCTATGCTAAACAAGAAAGAAGGCTCAATACTTTCCATCTACGATGCCTACGCCACATCCTCGGTATTTTGTGGAAAGATAAATTGACAAATGTCAAGGTGTTGTCACGTGCTGGCCTTCAAAGCATGTATACACTGCTTAGACAGCACAGACTACGCTGGCTTGGTCATGTCTGCCGCAAGGAAGATAGTCTCATCCCCAAAGATATTTTCAATGGATAAATGGCAAAAGAATAGTTGGCAGCCTCAGCTGAGGTTCAAAGATATGTGCAAGAGAGGCATGAGGGCACTGGTCATAAATCCAGCAACCTGGGAAGATGAAGCTGTCAATCACATCAAGTGGTGATGTTCCCTACCGCGTCACCTCAGATTAGGTGAAAAGAACCTCTCACAAAGAGCAGAAGACAAAAGAACACGCCCAAAATGAACATCAGGAAAAACAGCTACTGAGGGCTATCACCTCAAGGGGCACATTCCAATAGTCAGTTATAACTGTCACCTCAAAGGGCACATTCCCATAGTCAATTATGGCTGAAGTAGGCTACTACAACTACTGCTTTGTTTTTTAAAAATGTCAACACAATAAAAAGATGTCTACAATCAGTTGTAACAAACTGAAGATAGGATGTCATTATCTGATGTCTTCAATCAGTTGTAACAAACTGAAGATAGGATGTCATTATCTGATGTCTACAATCAGTTGTAACAAACTGAAGATAGGATGTCATTATCTGATGTCTACAATCAGTTGTAACAAACTGAAGATAGGATGTCATTATCTGATGTCTACAATCAGTTGTAACAAGCTGAAGATAGGATGTCATTATCTGATGTCTACAATCAGTTGTAACAAGCTGAAGATAGGATGTCATTATCTGATGTCTACAATCAGTTGTAACAAGCTGAAGATAGGATGTCATTATCTGATGTCTACAATCAGTTGCAACAAGCTGAAGATAGGATGTCATTATCTGTCTACAATCAGTTGTAACAAGCTGAAGATAGGATGTCATTATCTGATGTCTACAATCAGTTGTAACAAACTGAAGATAGGATGTCATTATCTGATGTCTACAATCAGTTGTAACAAACTGAAGATAGGATGTCATTATCTGATGTCTACAATCAGTTGTAACAAACTGAAGATAGGATGTCATTATCTGATGTCTACAATCAGTTGTAACAAGCTGAAGATAGGATGTCATTATCTGATGTCTACAATCAGTTGTAACAAACTGAAGATAGGATGTCATTATCTGATGTGATTATTCAAGGTGTCATTGATATCCCTGTTACTTGCCTTTGCATCAAAAGCCTTGCCCTCTTCCTCCTTCAAGGCCGTTACAAGATGTGTGGCCTCTTTCCGCACAAATATTCCAACATGAGGGTTGACATGCTGCAGCCCAAGCTCTGTAACCCGTCGTTGCTCTTTCCACTCTCGACCTGAATTGCATATTACACCTGAAATATATTGTAGCAGAATGTTTAGGTATTGTCAGTAAGTTCAATCATGGAAGCTGTGACAAACAATGACAAGGAAATATGAAATAAGTAACAAAGCTAACTTAACACTGGTACAAGGCATTCCTCAGACTGCAACAACTGCATAGCAATTACTTTCCTCTCAGTTCCCAGTAAAATACTAGACAGGATAATTATCCAGAGAATTTCAAAAGCAATAGACCATAAACTGAGGAAAGAACAAGCAGGACTCAGAAAGAACAGAAGATGTGCAGATCATATATTCACCCTCAGGATCATTATAGAGCAGTGTTGATTAACTTTGTTGATTTTGAAAAGGCTTTTGACAGCATGCACAGTGACAACCTATGGAAAATACTAAGGGCTTATGAAATTCCCAGCTGCATTGTTTCCATCATAAAAAGCCTCTATGCTAACTTTACATGTAGTGTTGAGCAGAGCAACCTAACTTTTGAGGTGAAGACAAGAATAATGCAAGGGATGCCCCTATCAATCACTTTATTTTTGAGTCATAGACTGGGAAATATGCCAGACAACAGAGGGCAGTCCAACAGGAATAAGATGGACAACATTTTCTACACTGGAAGATCTGGAATAAGCAGATGACACTGCTCTACTCCCATATTCACAACAACAGATCCAAGCAAAAACAGATAGGCTGAATAAGTATAGCCAGCAGGTGGGTCTGAACATCAATCTAAAGAAGACACAGGTCATTGCACTTATGTGGGCAATCCTGAGCCCATAACAATAAGGAACCAGCAGCTGGAACAGACAGACACATTTACATACCTAGGATGCATAGTAACACCAGACGGCGGAACAAGCAAAGACATCAACAACAGAATGAATAAAGCGAGAACAGCCTTTGCTAGTCTAAACAACATCTGGAAGTCCTCTCAGTACAGCGCAAACACCAAATTAAGATTATATGAGAGCTGTGTACTTTCTGTGCTTCTCCATGGTGCGGAATGCTGGAGAGTAACAGAGAAGGAAATGTCAATATTGTCCTCTTTCCATACAATATGTCTAAGGAAAATTCTCCTAATCTTTTGGCCGACCAAATACCATCACCAACCAAGAACTGCTTACTCTGAGCAACCAAAAGGACATGTACACCATCATAGCTGGCAGATGCAGGAGTTGGGTTGGCCAAGTCCTCAGAAGAGACCCTGATGCCATCACAAGAACAGCTATGCTATGGACCCCTGAAGAAAAGCAAAAGAGAGGTCAACCAAGAACAACTTGGTGGATAACTATGGAGGCCAAGAATAAACCAGTCGGGGCACTGCACGAAGGATGGCCGCTAACCGAGCAAAGTGGAAGCAGTTTGTTGCTGCCCTACAAGATGCCACCAGGCGTGATGGCCACTGACTGCTTTGACAGTCGGGGGCTAAGGATCAAAGAAGAAGAAGGACGTCAATGAAAGAATCAATAAAGCCAGATACATCTTCAATTCCATCCCTCCAATGTGGAACTCTACAGCTTTTACCCAGCAAATCAAAATAAGACTGTTTAACACAAATATAAATATCTCTCTTTCTCTATGGTTGAAAAATGTGGTGTCTTACCAACAAGCCTTTCTTTCCTTTTTTTCACTCTACATGGAACCACCGCTGCAGTGACTCCCATTAAGGCAGCCTATACCAAAGCACTGACATGCTCCTGCAGTGACAGTTTCTGTTTAGGATGATGTGTTTGCCAGCTTCAACAAAAATAACAACTGACGACATTACAAGGCAGGTCTTGTTCTGAAATCCTCAAGGTAAGACAAAAAGATGGAGACAAAAAAACATCATGCAGAAGAAAACTGGAGACAGGCTTAAAAGAAATCAAGAAGACATGACCCTGATTGGATGACAAAGACAGGAAGGCTTGGCTTGAACGTCCATGCTACAAATGGAGCTGCAAGGTAATAAAGAACTGTAAGATACGTATATTGTGCAACAAAAGTATTTGAGCAAACGATGCTCTTAAAGATCTAGGGGAGAAAAATAGATTTTAAAATAAAGGTATTTTGCAAGGATAAGTGAAAGCTTATATAGAGGGAAGTCACCAAAACCAGGTACCTTAATTATAACCAAACATGCACATCTCGGCTCAGATTGAACAGGGTAAATACAAAAAAAACAAACAAAAACCACATACCAAAATGAAAGAGGTCACATGTTCTGGTGTTAGGCCTCCAGTGAAACTCCTCCCCTCTCGTCATAAAGGCTTCTTTGATTGCAGCCAGACCATTCACAACTATCACCAACTGGGCATCAATGTAAATGCTATAAACATCCCCAAGCTCCTTCCGCAGTCTTCGCAGAGACATGATGGGATCTCCTCGTAACAATGGTCTGTGGCCTATGATCGGGAAAATAAACCAGGGGTTGGGTGGAATGTCGTACGGACGCCGTATGGACAGCCATAGCAATAATGAGCTGACCGAGACAACGACAGACACATTTGGGTGATTGTATATCTCGTCTATCAGGAAGTGAACAGCAATGTAAATGGACATGCTGGACTTGGTAGCAATGAGTTGTGCAGAGTAATCTTGAGCTGTATAAATTTTTGGTAACTGAGATGGTGTCATGCAGCAGGATTCATGTCAGATTTTGTTCTGCTGACAGCAATATATCTGAAAAACATGTAAAAACAAAATGGTTATTTTGTTCTCAGTAACTGACTCTGCTTTAAAAGTGTGATGGAAAATGTAGAATTCACTTTCTGATCCTTCACATTTACACCATATATACAGAAGAATCTGCAGAGGGAGCAGTAAAGAATAGAGGAGGAGGTATCTTTACAAGATTCAACAACAGAGGATCATTCGTAAAGCTCAAGTTTGGAACTGGATATTTCATTTTAGAGGAACCCATTTGTGAAGAGTGTTAAGAACCAAACACAATGAGACACTTTCTGGTGGACTGCAAAAAATATGACCAGCACAGACAAAACATTAAAACACACTGCAATAACCAGAAGGTAGAAATGAAAGTAGAAAATCTTAAAGGCGTTAAAACCCCACTAGAAATACAAAAGTTAATAATTACAAAAACACAAATTTAAAACTAAGGATGGTCCCTGAACTTTGCAGGCCCAACCGCTTGCCTAGCTAGTTGCTCCATTGGGGTAGGCTTCCCCAGAAAGATACAGATTGGCATAATTAATCCTCCAACCATATTTAAATGTATGCTAATAAAGACACAGCCAAGCTTTTAAACAACACAACAGTCTGAACTATAACTAAAATGTAAAAACACCATCGAGAGGAATAATACAATACAGAGCATAGAATATACACACACACACAAAAATCATACTAAATGAAACACGTCCTGATATAACCAACAGTTCCATGAATATGGTAAATTGATGAAAGGTGCATACTACGAAGTAAAAAAAAAAATCATCCATAAGACTTTCTCAATTGGAATCCATGTCACTGCTACAGGCACTGAGAATCCTCAACGGTTCAGAACAGGTGTCTGCAGGTAAAACATTGATCTTTACCAACTCCAGATTACAACTGGAATCAATACCGAACACCGGAAATTAAAACATGCTGCATGAGACCAGACGTGAGTTTAACATAATCCAAAGATCATCAACAGTTGCCCTCCAGTGGTTAACCTCATACTATGGAATCACTGGGAATGAGAGAGCTGACGCTTTATCTAGAGTTAGCAGTAAAATGGAGCGATTCAGCCACCCACTGAACTACTTAGAGGCCAAGACCATCATCAACAACCAGTACAACTACCAGTGGAAGAAAGAGGGAGAGATATACAACAGATCTCAGCCAATCCACCAGCTTCATAGACATCAGCTGACCATCCTTTTTCTGCCTGAGAACTGGCCACTACAGATTACTAGGCCTCCTTTCTCTTCTCAGGATATCTTACACTAATAAATGTCCAAGTGGGGCTGAGGTCCAGGCCCTGGGGCACATACACTGGGGCTGCCCAGCCCACCATGACCTGCAGCACCAGACCTGGCCAGAGGGTGCTGAGCTCTGGTAGAGGTTACGGGACTGCCACATGGACATGGAAAAGACTGTGGACTTTGTTCTGATGACAGGCCTGCAGATTTAGCATATCTTCAAACTGAAAGCAGAAGAAGAAATTTACAAACTCTATAATCCTTCACTTGATAGCATTACAAGGCAGTCCTTGTTCTGAAATACTCATTGTAAGAGAAATAGAAGGATACCAAAAGACCACATGGAGAAGAGAATCAGACGTGGACATGAAGGGGATAACCTTATCATATAAAACAAATTGCTAGAGAAATCACTTTCTACAAGAAGAAGAGGGCTCTGTAGCAGTCTTCCTGCAACTGTAGAGGTGGCTCCATGCTCCATTAGGAACAAAAGGGAAATTAATGAATGAGGGAATAAAAAAGACATGGACAGACCTTGAGTAGATGGCACAGGATGGCTTGGCAAGTATTTGTTCAAGGCATGAGCTTTGTATGGAGCTGTAAGGTAATGAATAAATCCTTGACAGTTCTGTATCTTGTCAACAGAAAACAAAACTAGCATAAGTAAACAAGGCAGTAGTAGTAGGTCCCTTCAGTCATAACTGATGATGGGAATGTGCCTGAGATGATAGCCTTCAGTTATTTTCTTTTCAGCACGTTTGTTTCTCCTCTTCTTCTTGTAAGAGCTTTTGTTTGCCCAATCTAAGGTGGGAGTATCACCACCTGATGCAATCGGCAGATTCACCCTCCCAGGTAGCTGAATTTATGTCCAGTGCCTTCATGTCTCTCTTACACATATCTCTGAACCTCAGCTGCGGTAGGTTGGTTGTAATTTTGCCACGTGCCAGTTGCCTCTAGATAATATCTATGGGAACGCGACCATCTTCCACGAGGCATACATGGCAAAGCCAGCATAGTCTGCACTGTCTAATACATTTTTTGACAGCCAGCACATGACAGCCCTTGATTTTGTCACGTTGTCCTTCCATGCAATAACAAAGATGTAGTGCAGACAATGCTGATGGAAGGTATCGAGCCTTAAACAAGGCGTATGAGATCAAATAATATGTTTTCACTGTTACATCAATAAAATATTGTAAATTCATTAGTCATGCCGTGAAAGGCAACTAATTTGAGGTTGTGAATGGGGCTGCCAACCTCATCATGTAAAACAGATAGCTACAGAAACCACTGCTTCAACAGTCACACAAGTCGGCATGCCCTTAAATAAAGACCCAGAGACGCAGTAATAAGTGGCAGGTTGGCATTGTGTTGTTTTATTTTTACCGTTTTGCCTTAATCTTTGTTGCACATTATTATTTTTGAGAGAGCTCAAAACAAGTTTACGGTTAGTGAGTTTTGTTTCTCTCTCTTTGCATCCTAAGCCTAATCCTAAATATAGTGCTAAATCATTAACTCTAAAGCTATTTCCAGCAAACTGTTTACTTTTTGCAAATAAAATGTGGTTACTAATCTCTTCTTCTTCTTCTTCTTGCGATCGCATCTTTGATGATTACACCGTCAGACGAGTTCTCATGATGAATTCGACTGTTGTTTGAAGTTCCTCTTTAACTCCATATAGCTTTGAGTTTAGTGTTGAGTCATTGGGCCAGTATATCTTTCTTAACTGGTCATACAGAGGACAGTCCTGTAGAACATGCTCAGCAGTTTGTTCGTTTAATCCACATGTGCACAGTGGTGAAGCAGACAATCGTAGCTTGTGCATGTGTTTATTCAGTTTGTTATGCCCTGTCCTGAGTCGAAAAATAGTTATCTGTCCCTGCCGGTCGAGAGTGTGATAGTCGTCTTTGGGTTGGTTCTGTTCTCTTCTGATAGTCTGGATAGCTCTCCTTTTCTCAAAGTATGTGACTTCATTATCTTCTTGTTCACATTCTCCTCCCTTTTTTGCAAGTTTATCTGCCTTTTCATTTCCGGGTACACCACAATGAGATGGTACACACTGAAGTATGGTTCTCTTTTTGGCAGCTACCTTGTTTAGTTCATTTCTCAGATGCGGGAGTTTACCACCCTTGAGAGCTTGCAGGACAGACAGTGCATCTGTGAGGATGACTACCTGGTGGCAGTCAGAGTTGGTGTTATAAATCATATTTGCAGCTTGCTCTAGAGCTTGAACCTCAGCTGTATAGTTGGAACAGAATTTACCAGTGGGAATGTGCCTAGTCTCATAGTGGTTGTCAGGATATGAGATAAAGATACCGGCACCTCCATTCCTAACAGCATTAGTTGCTGATCCATCTGTATAGGCATGTATCCATGATTGATCGGGATAGCTTTCTTGGATCATACTCAATGTAGCAGTTTGTTTTTGCAGATCATTATACTCACATCCACTTGTGAGACCACTGACTGATGTATTAATTTGGAGGGCACTGCTGGCCTGCTCCCATGGTACAGGGTGGGCTTCAGTGGTGTTGTCTTCATGGATAGGTCTTCTTGATGCTGTCTTATAAGTCTTTTCCCCCGATGCACAAAGCTGCTACGCTTTAGACGTCCCAATGCCAGATCATCTAGTCTTGCCTTCATTGGGTGCATTGGCATACTGTTGTACTTTTCCATCTGGATCATGGTTTTTGTGTCTCTTCTATGGGACAATGTCTGTAATCCAGCAACCTTCTGCATCTCTGTTATTGGTGTAGTTTTCATGGCTCCTGTAATGAGCCTGAGAGCTTGATTTTGCACCTTGTCCAAAGACTGCAGATGTGAGTTAGCAGCTGATGACCATGCTGCTGAGCTAAACTCTAAGTGTGGTCTTATTACTCCATTATAAATCTTCTTTAGATTTCGTTCATTTGCTCCCCAGTTGGTACCTGCTAATTTTCTGAGTATGCCTAGTCGTCTTCGGGCCTTTCCTTCTGCATTTTCAATATGCTTATTCCATGTAAGCCTTTGGTCAAATGTCACCCCAAGATAGGTGGGGTAGCTTTCTTCCTTGATCACGGTTGTCCCTAGGTGTATGTTAGCTGATTTGTCCTTGGGGGCGAGGGAGAACAGTGTTGTGGAGGTTTTGTCTGCGTTTATTGTGATAAGCCATTTCTCTGCCCATGACACTAGCATGTCTGCTGCCCGCTGCATTCTATAATTTGCTGTGGTGACATTTTCATCAGCGCACCAGAGTACTAGGTCATCTGCATATAAGGCAGCTCTAACTCCTGCAGGGAGATCTTTCACCAGGTCATTGATGTAAACAAGGAAGAGTGTTGGGGAAATTACTCCTCCTTGAGGTACCCCCTGATGGAGCAACACTTTTCTGCTCTGCAGACCGTCAAGAGTGACTCTAGTTCTCCTGTTATGCAAGTATGACTGGATCCATTTCATCATGTTGCCTTGGATTCCACTTCTCCTAAGTTTTGCAATGAGGCCATCTTTCCACACCTTGTCAAAGGCCTGCTTGAAGTCGACCCAGATCGTTAGGACCTTTTTCTTCTCCTGGAAGGCATCTTCTATTGCTTGAGACAAGTAAGTAACTTGGTCTTCTATACTGTAGCATTCTCTAAATCCAGCTTGTTCCGGCACCAGGATCTGCTCAGACTCTAAATACCATTTCAATCTGTGGTTGACTATTCGCTCCATAGTCTTCCCAACACAGCTTGTGAGACTGATTGGCCGGTAACTTGCAGCCTCGGTCTTACATTTCCCTTTCTTTAGTATGGGTATTGTGATGGCTTCTCTCCATACTTGGGGTACCGTTCCTTTCAACCAGCTGTGGTTGAATATCTCAAGCAGTTTTGTCTTTGCTGCTGAGCTCAGATTTACTAGCATTTCGTTGCTGATTTTGTCTGGGCCGGGTGACTTTTGAAACTTAAGCTTGGAAATAGCCTTCTGTAGTTCTCCTAGTGTGATGGGTTCCCTCATTGGGGCAGGAGTATCTGTCTGCCCCATGGTTGCCAGTATTTCTTTTCTTATCTCTCTCTGATGATCTATGTTAATGGGTAAGTTGCTTTCTGAACTGTATCTTCTAGCAAACAAGTCTGCAGCTTGTTTTCCTCTGAAAAGTTTGCCACCTTCATCCAATGTGATAGTCTGCCTAGGTGAGGAACGCTCTTCATTTAGAGACTTGACTAATCTCCAAAGTTTCCTGCCGTCTTTCTCAAGGTTCAGCGATGCCGTTTTAGTTCTCCAGCTTTTCCGTTTTTTTTTTCTTCTAGCTTTGTTCTCTGAAACTCTGCTACAGCCTTTTTCCATTTGTTGTGAGTTTCAAGTGAAGGCTGAGACTCTGCGTCCTTTCTAGCCCTGTCCATAGCTTCCTGACGTTCTTGGAGTGTGCTGGACCAGTATGGTATGTAGTTACGCCGGCATCCTTTGGGAATGGTTTCTTTTGCAGCTTGTAGTATGCATCTGTTGAAGTCTTTTACCACTTCATTAATGTCTCTGTTCTGTACCTTGAGGGTAGACAGCAGTGATCCAGATGGTTATAGCCCCAGCTCTGGGAGTGGCTATTAAAGTCTCCAACTGCTATAAAGTTGGTGGCTGGTACCTGTATAGAGCTGAGACTCAGGGGTTTGTTGTTCGGACAGTAATAGTTCAGGAGTTCTATTTCCATCTTGTCTACCTTTATCTGCAACAGCTGATATTCTGCTCCATCCATGAAGGTTTTCCTTTCGTGTGCAGGAATGTTATTCCTTACAAGAGTAAGTACTCCTCCTTTTCGTCTATCTTTTCTGTCGGATCTGAAGCATTGATATCCCCTTATTTTAAAGGTTTGATCTGCTTTCAAGTGAGTCTCTTGGATACAGCAAACACTGACTTGCTTCTCATACAAGATGTTTTCCAGCTCTGTCTTTTTGCTGTATCCAGCCTGCTTGCTGTTCACTCCCTCTGCATTCCAGTGCATCATGACAAGTGGCACTCTGGGTTTCTCTTTTTCTGTTTTGTTTTGGTCAGTAGTTCTCCTCCGCCGTCTGCTGACTCCACAAGACGGTCTAGAGGGTCCTCCAGTAGCTGAGGGTGGGCTCTGTCGAGGCTCAGAGCCCGGCACTGCACCTGCCTGGTGGAGCTCCACAGGGCGAGCACCAGTACGAGATTTATTTGACGGTGTACTCTCCATAGAAAAAAAAAAGCGAGTTGCGTGATACTGTGGTTTCCGGTGCGCCTTCTGGCCCAGTATCTATGACTTTAGCACCTGTTCAACGGGAGAGTGGGCTCATCCCTAATCTGTTTATGTTCCCAGTAGTAGACTATTCGCAAGCAGCCTGGGGGTGTCACTGCTCTGCGCGGACCTTGTTTACCGAGGCGGCGTCCGAGCTCGTATGGTGAAAATATGGTTGCATTATCTTCAAAATAGCCCTGTCTTTCCTGCCATCCTGCAACTTTGAGTTAGGGAGTTCTGAGCTCCAGTCTCTTTCCCAGGCATTTTATCCTGGCCTGGCACGCATACAGAGGACCCCACTTCTGGTTCTAAGTTAGCAGTTGGGGACAGGTGGGGTAGCACACTGTGCATTCCCCGTCATCCAGGGGGCTCTCCAACTATGCAGAGCTTGCACAATGCTGTGCTCTGGTTCTGGGCTCACCCAAGGAATCCTCACGTCCTGCACAGAGCCACTTCCAGATACCCACCACCTGCCAACCCCCCATTGTAGAAATCTCCTGCATGCGGCCATCCAGTCAAGAGCCAGTATTAAGTCTGGTGCCCAAGTGATCCCCCCAAGCTCAGTGTGCAATTCTGGGTTCTCATCATGCTGCAACACAGGGGGGATTGTGATGCTCAGCCATCTCTCTCAACTCTGCACCGATAAGTGACATCGGGGACTTAACTGTGTCTCAGTACTGGGAGGCCCCGTTTCCGGGTACACCACACACAGCCAATTGAGGCAACGGTCGCCGTGGGCGTGTATTCAGTGGGGAAGTTGTGGAGTCTTCCTGTCCATGTTCTTGCACATCCTAACACTGCCCGCAAGACATCGGAGGTTTGGAGAGTGGCCTTCTCTGCTTTTTTGAGCCGGGGTGGGCTCCCCGGGCAAGTCTCGATGGGGATCGGGACGTGTCCACGCGCCAGTGGGCCCAGCATCGGCCGCATCTGTTGGAGGACTTGCTCTGCCAGGTTTGAGTTAGTAAATTCCAACTTTGTCATCTTCTTGGCATTGTGATGCTGGGGTGCCTGTGGATTTCCTAACGCCCCGGGTAGAAGCCAGAAGTGTACTGTGCCAGCTCTGGGGGAGATAAAGGGGGTGTTTCTGCGTCTCCTTGTGATACGTAGCCAAGGTAGGGCTCACAGTGCTCTTTCCCCGCCACCAAATTGCCTGCTGGTTACGCCGAGTTCTCCGAGGCTCTAGGCATGTGACCAAGAGTTGAAGGCAATAGGATCGTCACGTCCTGAGTCTCTGTGCCTGTACGATGGGTTCCGATCTTCAGGGAGCAGTCCACACTCGTTCCCACTCCCAAGACTTGTTCAGTATCCATCTGGCTCCTTCCCACCCACAGAGGGCGTGTACGGTGTAGTGCACCGGTTTTATTATCGAGGTTTGCTCCTCTAGATCCGTTGTGTTTAGCCTGAGGATTCGCACCCTCAGTTACCAGGACTACCTCGAGGAGGGTGTGGCTCTTCACCACGCACAACGATCTTGGGGTATGAGAGGTTTTGCTAGGCCAAGAGACTAACACCGCAATGGTCGCTCCTTTCATGAACAGAATTCACTAGGCCTAGGGTGAAGCAAGGGGGGAAACCCACTACCCACAACACCAGCACATCATACCCCCTGTCTGTAGACTTTGCCCCGTTACTAATCTCAAAACAATAATGGATAACGCTAATCTTAACCCTTACCCCCCATCCTCTGTCAAGCAATTTAAAAAATAATTACTGACACACACACACACACAAAAGAATGACCTGGGGTAGTTATGAATCTGAGGTTTGGTCGATATAACAACAACCTTTGGCGCTAAATGCAGCGTGTCCTCCTAGGCTGTGATTCAACCAGTGAAGTCTCTAACACTTCGATCCCCTATAGCAGCATCTGTTATGGGACCTTTACCTTTTACTGAAAGAGTTAATTAGTTGAAAGAAAGAACAGTGGGACATGAGCCCAATTTCACCCGAAGGTCTATCAATTCGCAGCCATTTCATCAAGGTTAGGATTATGTTTAGATTTCTGAATCCTGACATCAGAATCCTAATCTTTACCCCTGCTTATTGTATTCCTAAATTTGCTTTTTAAGGCTGTATCGATTTAGGTGATTTGATTGGCCGCCAGACCAAAAGATATTTGGGCAAAATGGGACATAGTTCCACTCTTGTTCATTTCAACCAAGTTAAATGAACCAGTTAGCATCAACTCCTTGTCAATTTATCTCTTTTCTGTATTAATTTTGTAAGCATTCTATTCTTTTTTTTTTAATGAGTAACTTTTCTGTCATGTTTAACATTGAATGATGACGTTATGAATGACAGTATACAGGTGGCTGCGACGTGGCAGGTACCAAACTGTATTGGCTACTGCCGTTCCTTTGGACCTATCAGCTGCGAGGAGAGGGAGAACATGCTGCATGGGAATCAGCTTGATCTCTATATAACTGTGCCCAAGCTCACGCACAGGAGAGGACACGCCAGCTTCGCCATATAAGTGTCAGTACAACACAAAGAACAATTGGGCGACTCAGCTGAGGTTCAAAGATGTGTGCAAGAGAGACATGAGGGCACTGGACATAAATCCAGCAACCTGGGAGGATGAAGCTGCTGATCGCACCAAGTGGCGATGCTCTCTATGGCGCCACCTCAGATTGGGTGAAAAGCTCACAGCAAGCAGATGAGAGGAGAAAACGTCAAAAAGAACACCAGAGAAATAAACAGCTGAGGCCTGTCACCTCAAAGGGCTCATTCCCATAGTCAGTTACGACTGAAGGGGCTATTATTATTATGCTGAGGACTGCCATATTGGCCAAAAATGGGGTGTTTCCACTTGAAGTAGAACTTTTTTTTAAAAGGCCTCACTGTTTGTCGGTGGTTTATTTTGACAAAACTTGAAACATGGTTAAGGCTAGCTGATCGACAAAGCTCGAAATAGGGTTGGGGTTAGATTAAGCTAGCTGTAACGTAAATGAATAGCCAGTCTGGCACCATGGTGGACCTTGTCTACTGTCATTGCCTTTTACCGCTGATGACAAGTCTTCTTTTAGTCTGCATGACACTGATGGTAAAAAATGTTAATCCCATAGCAGAAACCGCCGTTCGGGAGTGAAGTGTTAGATACTTCACTATATTACATCTCGCTTTATGAAGTGGGGTGAACAGTTCCCTTCCTTTCTGGAACTGGAGTATGACGCTGTCAGGTTTTGATCCCAGAACATTGGTAACTTTGCCACAAGAGGTAAGCGTCTAACGTCTTAGCCAATCGGGCGCTGGCACGAACCGTAGCAATAAATTATGAAGTTCAGTTCTCTGGTGGCTTAAGTTACGCGTACGTTCTAAGCTACGATTATTTTGTGGATCATAGAAAGAGCTTCAACTAATACTCCTTAAAAAAAAGATGCCTCACATATTTCTAGAAGCTATGAATGTGCCAGTCATTGTCCACACTGAAACCGTTTAGTAGAAATGCATTTCTCCTTTGCCTTCTGTATCTCCGGAATGATTAACTAACCGGCGGAAGTGAGTTTCACTTTTACATCTTTTCTAAACGAAAACAGTCTTCAAAATTGATGTTACTTGCAACGAAACAAATTTACTTACTGTTATACGCTTTGTATCCAGCCTAATGAAGGACCCAAACTAAATTTAAAATAATAATAATAATAATAATAATAATAATAATAAGTAAACATGGTTAACTGCATCACAAAAATGTTACAAACTGTACTTCTTAAAAAAAGATTGTTATTGAGGCACTACGTTTAAATCTTCCCAACCGTGCGACAGCGTTTCGCGAGACGTCATCCTGGAGATACCCTTGCATGTTGTGTTTGTTCTATCTATTCCAGTGTTGTCGACAAGAGTCAAGCGAGTCGGATTTAAATCACTACTTCGACTCGACTCGAGGCGACCTGCTATTTAGGCGTTATCGACTCGACTCGAGACTTGCCAGTTTTTGTGAAACGACGCGTCGTCCTCATTCAAAATGCACTTTTTATTAATTAGAATGTGCCTTATTCTATCCATCCCGCTGTAGGCCGGGAAAAGGATGGGGGGGGTATGCTTAAGAAGATAATATTTATAAAATGTAATATTTAAAAATAACTTTGATCGAATAAAAAGTCAGTAAATAAAATAGTAAAAGTACTCAAATATTTAGTTTCATTATGATTTGTAGTGATCCATGTGATTATTCGATAAAGCGCGACTGTGGCTATAAACAGTGTTAGATCTAAAATAAGACTCGACTAGAGACTCGATTTGCGACTCAACTTGAAGCCAATATTATTTTCTTGCGACTCGACTTGAAACTTGTACTATAAGACTTGAGACTCGACCCGATGGCAACTCTGGTCTTTTCATCGCTACAGAATTATGTAACAAGAAGAACTGGGAATGGACTATTTTAGATTAGAAGAACCTTGCTGAGTAGAATGTCTAGAAGAAATTAATATAGAGAGTTTCCTACTAAAATGTAAGACGTATAAACAACAACGAATACCAATATTAGGTCATCATTTTCGGGCTACGCAATGAACACAACAGATTGAGGTACCATCTATACCACAGGAACAAGATTAGTGCAACAGATTTCTGTACCTGTAGCACCAGCCACGTGACAGCCGAACATCTGCTCTAGTCCTGCCCAATATACAGCAATAAACGGAGTACCATGTGGCAACAACTCACTTTTCTCCACGAAAAACTGTTTGGAGATGTCAGGAAACTTGAGCTGACTACAGCCTTTCCTAGAATCATTAATGTAGAAGTCTAAGGGATAAAGAGATATCAGGAACCCTGAGCTGACTACTGCCTTTATTAGAGTTATTAATATAGAAGTCTGAGGGCTAACGACATGTCAGGAACCTTGAGCTGACTACTGCCTTTATTGGAGTCATTAATGTAGAAGTCTGAGGGGTAAAGAGATGTCAGGAACCTTGAGCTGACTACTGCCTTTATTGGAGTCATTAATGTAGAAGTCTGAGGGGTAACGAGATGTCAGGAAACTTGAGCTGACTACTGCCTTTATTAGAGTCATTAATGTAGAAGTCTGAAGGCGAACGAGATGTCAGGAACCATGAGCTGACCACTGCCTTTATTAGAGTCATTAATGTGCAAGTCTGAGGGCGAACGAAGAAGAAGATTATTTACAGGCATGCCATTCACCCATAACTATAAAACAGGTGTTGAGAGTTGACATACATAGTGAACTACAAGAGACCACCAGGTCTGTTATATTTAGGCCTGCGCCCTAATATAAGCAACGCATCTTGTGTCTAGGTTGAAAGATACGCGCCTCGCCAAAACAAAGCAAAACTCCTATCTTAAAAAAAAAAAAAAGAAAGAAAAAAAGCTACATAAGATAGAGTAAACTAGTACAAGTATATACCAAGAAATAAAAATCAAGATATAAGGATTAGTGAGGGCAAGAAAGTGAATGTCTAGTGAGGTTTTCGAAACACATAATGATAATTTAATACCTTAATACCCGCCGTAAGTACGTCGGTCGGAAAGTCACATTTTGCACACCGTCATTTGCGCACTTTTTCTATTTTCGAGAGAGTACATTAACTTTCAATCACAGCTAAGGGGGTGCAACTGTGGTTGAAAGTTAGATATAATTGTATTGTTTCCCTTATATGTACTCTCTCGAAAATAGAAAAGGCCGCAAATGATGGTGTACATGAACAGCTTGATTATGGCAAGTAAAGAGTTTAAAAGATGCACGAACAATTACGAGACATATTGTCATAAAAGAAATGTTAGTTATTTAGGCTATTTACGGTCCAATAGATCATTATCACTGCTCCACATGTCATTTAGGAAGGTTACTCCATGTCTTCATATTTAACACATCCATATAATTTTCACTACAAATGCATTGACGGTCGCCTGCAATGAAATTACCACAGTGGTAATAGTAACGTCTGTAATACATGTAACCGAAACAACACATTATAATTAAAAACATGTCAATATTGACGGGTTATTGCTAGTTATAAATAAATAAATAATTAGTGAAATGAGTGCCATCTCAAACACCACAGGCTTTCCTACCCTTCTCCCCCTTATTATCTTCTTCTTCTTCTTCGTACACACTCAGACGTCCACTTGAATGTTCTCAAAGAAAGCAGTAGTCAGTTTGAGGCTATTTGAATCCCCGTAAAGCTTTTCCACGAAAGGAGCTGGCGTCGGTCATATGCACTTTCTCTGTACCACATATAAGGGGCAACTTTGAAGCAGATGTTCAGCAGTCATTTTATTAGTGCCACAGTTACATTGATCGGTAGTTCCTATCTTTAGCTTGTTGAATAGATGGTATCTCAATCTGTTGTGGCCAGTGTTGAATAGACGGTATCTCAATCTGTTGTGGCCAGTGTTGAATAGATGGTATCTCAATCTGTTGTGGCCAGTGTTGAATAGATGGTATCTCAATCTGTTGTGGCCAGTGTTGAATAGATGGTATTGTAACTGTCTTTTTTTTCTTGTTGATGTGATCACTGGCCCAAGACAGTATACATGTTGTTAGATGTGTAGTGCGAGCGTATGATGAATTGAGTGTGGGTGCGAATGAAGACGCGAATGTGTTTAGGCTCGTATAGATGTAGATCCTGCAACCCATACTCTCACATGCAGTAATCAAGGATGCTTTGACACTGCAGGCATGTTTCAAGACATTTATTGACGGGAACACACATAGTATCAACAGGAACAGTCAGTGTAACAAGGTCATGCTGACCTGACATCGATAGGTATACATTTGGCATTCAAAAAGGTAAACATCAGAATAGACGTGCATGGTCAATAGCAAAGTTCTTCAATAATGACAGTTCGTAGCGTCGCCCTTGGCGTCTCTGACTAAACGCGTCAGATGCCTTAGTCACTTGGACACATAGGTGCAACTTGGCACTCCCCGCCAATTGCACATTATCAGGCTGTAGTATAATAGCCGAAAGCACAGGCCTCGTTCTGACGTCGGCCGTGTACTTCTGTTAAATAGGTTATCATCAACCCTGCAGTAATACTTATTGTAGATAGAAGTTCCGCCAATCTGCGGCTCCCACAATATATCTTCGTCACTGGATTTCTGGACAATATAAGACTAACAGTCTTGGATGGCTACCTCGAGCACAAATATATAAGTTCTGAAATGGCGGATCAGTGAGCTGCTGTTCACCCTAGGTAATCCTTTACATGTTCTGCCACCGAAAAGCGTAATAATGCATAAAGGTCGGTATTACCTGGCAAATGAATCCTCAGAACATCACAAGGAATTCTGTCGTCATCCCGACGCACAGAGATTCACTGGGGAAAACTGCCATAGCAGTTACTTCGAAGATTCTCCCCGAAAAACAATGGACTCTTGGTCCCTTCAGAAAAACAGGACCTCCCGGCTTCCCGGAAGTATATCTCACTCCCGCTTAAAAAACCTTCCCATAGGCCTACGCCGAACTGTCAACCTCTGACCCTAAAGGTCAAACACAATGAATGAATAAACAAGGGAAGACAACCCCTAATCAACCTGACATCGCAGGTAAAGACACAATTATTCTTATGATACAAACATAAGCAAATAACTTGACAGATGACTCCGTCGAAAATGACAGCAACATTACTCCCACCCCCCTGTAAAAAAAAAAAAATGCAATTTTTTTTTTTTTTTAATATGTTCATGAGCAAGATAGCACCAGTATCACTTCTGTGCTCATGCAAACAATGAACCTAATATCAGGTACAATAGAAGAGGGTACAAATCATCTCCCAACATAGGAGAAAATATTTCCTTTAAGCCAAACAAACTAAGGGATACCATTCAAGAAACCTAAGTTGCTGGCAATACCAATCATATATCAAACATTACTAAATAATATAATCATAGCAATATACAAATGTCAATGCTATTTTAGCAACATATCACTGATGGATGGACAAAATGAAATTTGTTAAATTATCTAAACATCATCCAAATACATTTGTATTACAACATATTATGATATTAAGGACAGACCTAAGTCTGAAAGTATATCAGGAAAAACTAGGACACAAGATTTAACTGGAATCATGTGGGCATCTAGACAATATGTCCGCCATCACATTATCCGAACCACGGATAGCTCGCACCGTGAAATGGAAAGGCTGAAGAGCAATAGCATAACGAGTAGATCTCGAGCTCTTCAAATCCTTACTTTGCATAGCCGTAAGAGCTTTTTGGTCGGTTTCCATAAAGAAATGCGCGCCCAGAAGGAACCTTTGTAGCTTAAGAATGGACCAAACCATAGCCAACAATTCACGGTCCAAAACCGAGTAATTCCTTTCTGCCGCATTCAGCTTCCTAGAAATATACATTACAGGATGCAGAGTTCCTGAATATTCCTGCATTAGTGCCGCTCCAATCCCAGTGGAAGAGGCATCACTACGAAGGACAAAAGTCTTATCAATCGTCGGTAATCTTAAGATAGGATGAGATGAGAACAAATTCTTAACCTGATCCAATGAATATTGGCATTCTTGGGACCAACGCACCATATTAGGAGAACCTTTTTTCAATAACGTTGAAAGTGGTGCCATAATGGAGGACAGATTCTCAATGAATCTTCCATAGAATTGTATCAATCCCAAGAGACTACGCACTTGCTTTTTTGTCTTCGGAACCGAGATATTTAATATCTTTGAAATGTTTTGGTCCTCTGTCTTCAACAGACCATGACCAACTCGATGACCTAGGAAGGAAATTTCACTAAACCCAACAAAAGCTTTAGAGGGTTTAGCAGTCAAACTATGCTCACGTAGAGTAGATAGCAATTCCTTTAGACCCACATAGTGTTCTTCCCAAGTATCGCTGAAAAGACAGATGTCGTCTAAATATGCAATGACATCTGCACGATCTGATAGAATTCGTCGCATCATGCGCACGAAAGTCGCTGGGGCGTTCATAAGCCCGAAAGGCATAAAATTCCATTGAAACAGACCCCTAGGTGTCGAAAAAGCAGTGAGAGGTTTGGCGTGTTCCGTCAGTGGGACTTGCCAATAACCTTTCGACAAGTCTAGTTTAGTAAAGAATTTAGCTTTAGAAAGTCTAATAAGTAGATCATCTAATAACGGCATAGGTTCAGCATCGAACTTCGTAACTTGATTTAATTTGCGATAATCAACGCAAAGACGTATGTTATTGTCTTTCTTTCGAACAATAACTATCGACGAAGAATAAGCTGAAGTGGATGGTTCAATTATTTGTAGTTGAATCATTTCATCCAATTCTTTCTCGACTTGTGCTTGAAAATGAATAGGTATTGGGTATGGTCTTACTCTGATCGGATTACGATCAGTAAGTATGATGTCATGTTCTATGACATCTGTGTGTCCAGGAATGTCGGTAAGGACATCCTGATATGATTTGTAACGTAGAGGATACTTGACGTTGTTCCTCAAAAGACAAGTTGGAAGAGACTGTAACGTCTCTCCACGATTCCGTTGAAGTAAGTGGAATCGTAGGAAGAGGTAAGTTCACGTCAGAAAAAATAGTTTCCTCATCCTGTATAACAGACAGGGATGAGATGTGACCATGTTGAACTGGAGAGTCGTCCGTCGCCTGGAAAATAGGCTGTAAATAGTCTGGACGTTCAATAAACTCTGTTAGCATATTTATATGGAAGGTTTTATGCCTTCCATCCACATCGACAATATAGTCGACATCGGAAATTTTTGAGACTATAACGTATGGACCTTTCCAAGAAATGAGAAGTCTATTCTCTCTTGAGGGCAGTAAGACATATGCTTTGTCTCCAGGACAAAGTTGACGTAGGCGTCTTTTCTTATTAGCAAATCGCCTAGCTTTTTCTTTCGCAAATTCGGAAGATGAAGTTGCTAACCTGCACGATTCGATAATCTTTTCTCTAAGAGCTATAACATATTCATATGACGATTGTGTATCATCGTCAATATCATCGGAAGTTATCAAATCGTGTAACAAGGACATTGGCCCGCGCGGTTGCGCGCCAAAGACAAGTTCGAAAGGAGAAAACCCTGTATGCTCGTTGGGAACCTCTCTATAGGCAAAGAGGACTGCAGGTAAAACCCTGTCCCAATCTTCAGGATGATCCTCCGTTATCTTGCCAAGTAAGTTCTTTAGTGTCCTGTTAAGACGTTCTACCAATCCATTGGACATTGGATGATAAATACTACTGAGAGACCTTTTAATGTCTAGCGTAGCCATTACCTGAGACATAACGTCCGAAATTAACTGAGTGCCGTGATCCGACAGTATTTCTCCGGGGAATCCCAGACGAGAAAATACGAGCCAAAGAGCATCAGCGATATCGACAGTTGATATGCTCTTCAGAGGAATAGCCTCTGGCCAACGCGTGCACATGTCCACGCAAGTGAGGATAAATTGGTGTCCTCTGGCTGACTTAATTTTGAACGGACCAATGATGTCTATAGCCATTTTCTGAAACGGCCGAATCGGAATATCTGCAGCCTGAATAGGAGCAGCATGTCTCGGACCCCTAGACTTGACCTCTTGACAAATTTTGCAAGATCGGCAATAAATTCGGATGTCTTTATTCACGAATGGCCAAAAGAATGACGCAAGGACTCTAGTTTTAGTTCTGGAAAAACCCATGTGTCCAGCACACTGAGAATCGTGTGCATGCCGAAGAATTAAGGCTCTCATACACTTAGGCACAAGAATTTGCGAATGCATAGACTTGTCCGAGTGTTGTACCATTCGTACCAATATACCATTCTTCATAGTAATATACGATTTGTGATTCGTATTTTGATTGGGATCCCCTTTCTTTGCAAGAAGGAAGTATTTCTTCAAAGAAGGATCCTCTTCTTGACGTTTAACAAACGAGTCATGGGAAATCACCAAGTGCTCGTCTTGGCTATCAACTTCATTACTATTATCAGATGAAGTTGGGGGATTAAGAGCTTGAGCTCTTGTCATCACTACATTGACCGTTTGAATGTTTTCTTCTTCCCAACTAGAAATTTGTTGCGGGGTGCATTCCTTAACCCCATGAATACGACCGATTATAAGATCCGCAATAGGATTAGGAAGAAGACATGCATGGACATCTCCTGTGAAGAAAGGAGTGTCAATCCTAATAATAGCAGTAGGATAGCTTTCCATAGTACCACCAAATGTAACACATTTGATTGTTTTTCCAGTGGCACAGCAAGGATCTATCAGAGACTCCTTAACCCCGACGGTAGTACATCCCGAATCGAAAAGTACTGAGACTAGCCTATCATTTATTAGACCTTTATCTAAGATGAGAGATCCTCTCCCATCATGCGCAACTGTAGCAGGTAGAGCAGGAAGAGGGTGACCACAACTTAGCGTAGATACAGTCGATGAATCGAACAATGTTAAGCATTGGGGGCATTCAGTTGCTCTCCCAAAATCGAAAGCACAACCAGTGATAGCCCTAGAGTTACCACTATCATTTGCTGTATTACAGGCTCCATCAAACTCTTGTTGTGCAGAGTTTGCCTGTTGGTAAGGTCTTTTCTTGTTAAACCTAGGTCTACCTCGATTATCATTTCCCCTGTAATTATTTCGACTATCATTTCCCCTGTAATTATTTCGACTATCATTTCCCCTGTAATTGTGATCATATTGCCTATTGTACTCATCATTCCGGTTTGAATCCCGGTTTCTAAATTCACCATCGTCATAATCTTGACGTCGAGAATGATTACCTCGAAAATTTGAATAGTTATTATTTGGATAGCCTTTGCGAAAGTGTCTCAAATTATTACCACTAAAATTACGAGAACTACCATCTTGTCTCCACTGCATAGACGAAGAACCATCATGTGTTGGATTACTCCGCTTCTGAGTGTAATTTTGATTACTTCCCCTATTCCAATTTTGTTGAGCACCCTGAAATTTTTTTTTGAAATTAGGGCCATATGGTGTTGCCGAAGCAGCTGGCAACCCTTCTTTCACTTTAGAATTGCTAACTGTAGCATGGGGATGTGCTGTGGCATACTGACAACAGTATTCCTCCATTTCTTTTAAGTTTTTAGGCTTACGCTCATGAAGGAATGCAAGAAAAGAATCATTAACAGATGACAAAACCTTATCTCGCAATAATAAGTCCATTAGACCTTCATATGTTTTCTCAATCTGAGACAACTCAACCCATCGTGTAAATGTACGACGTATCTTTGTAACAAAATCAGAGAAATCTACTCCATTTTCTGGCAACATTGTCCTAAAACGAAGACGATAGTCTTCTTGTTTTAGTTGATATTTTTTTAGCAGTGCTGCCCTGACAACATCATAATTAGTCCTCTCATGTTCATCTATTGTCATAAGAGTAGTCACTGTGTCACCTGTAAAAAATGGCATCAGTTGTTCAACATATTTTTCCTTTTTTATGTTATGCGTATCGCACAAAAATTGGAATCTATCTAGATAATCTGCTACGTCATCCTTTAAAGGATTGAAATGAGGCAATTTAATCCTACTAACAAACTCCCTTGTCGTACTCGAAGTTGTTTGCTGAGCACCCGTACTCGCCAATTTCAATTTCTCCAACTCCAAAGTTGCGAGTTTTTCCTCAAGTTCCATCTTCTGTTTTCTTTCCTCATGTTCCATTTTTCTGATTTCAGCCTCAGCTTGAGCTTTCCTCTCCTCTGCAGCAGCTTCTTTGTCTAATCTCTTTTGTTCAGCTTCTTTGTCCAATCTCTTTTGTTCAGCTTCTTTGTCTAATCTCTTTTGTTCAGCTTCTTTGTCTAATCTCTTTTGTTCAGCTTCTTTGTCTAATCTCTTTTGTTCAGCTTCTTTGTCTAATCTCTTTTGTTCAGCTTCAAATCTCCTTTCCTCCACCTGCATCTGCAATTTCTTTTGTTCAGCAGCAATATTAGCTTCTCTGTCTAGCCTTTTTTGTTCAGCAGCTTCTCTTTCTAATCTTTTCTCTTCAGCCTGAGCTTTTTTCTCTTCTGCAGCTAAAGCTTTGTCATACTGAGCAACAGCCCATTGTTCTAACTGTTGACCAGTCTTATCAAGGGCTCTCCCTTGTGTAATAAAGTAGTCCAATGTAGACATCTTGTCTACTGAGATCAGTAACTTGCAGAAGCAAATATATTAAATTATCCCACTTTAATGGGAGACAAGTCTGAAATGATAGACTTGTATACTCACTTCACTTTCTTTCACACTCTTAGTCTTGTTTATAATGTACCCAAAAAATCACCTGAGTACCTGTGGAAAAAAAAATTCCCTTATATCCCACTCACTATGGGCACAAGTCTTTTTTATAAAGAACTTGAATATGTATTTCACCTTGTCTCAATCTTTGTAGATAACAAGTCTTTTATCAAAGAACTTGTATAAATATCTTATATAATATTTTATTAAGAAACTCTATATGAAGAGTCTACCTTATCAATAATATCAAAACATGACCCAGTATATGTATGTAGACTGTGCATGACAGTAATGTAGTACAACCAAAAAAAAAAATACAAAGACAAAGATACAAAACAATACAAATGGCAACACTGTTTTAACCAAAAATGTGTAGAGAAATACACAAGAAAGGAGAGACCTACAGAATACAAACAAAACAAATCGACAATCAAAACTGAAAAAACAGACAAAATATTACAAAAACAACGTTAAGTACAATTACATCACAGCTAACATCAATAGCGACCAATTGTCACTAGCAAATTTCCAAATTAAGAAAATTTGCACCTACAGAACGCTTACAGTAAGCCTCGATCAAGTGGCATATTTACCGTAAGACCCACCAACCGAAAAACCCGCAGAAAAATATACAAAACAGTAGAAGTAACATAATATAGCAATCAATTTCAATGTGTTGCAGAACAAGTTCAGTCACAGCTGAAACTAAAATAAATTCCTTGCTCCTTGCGAACACAGAAACGAAATGTCAAACGCGCACTGAACGTCAAATCCACTGTAACATAAAGTGGTATTCACGAACCAAAGTTACTATGACCTTCTCAAATTACGCCTTGCACATTGAATGTTTACAATTTCCACGTACTGTTTACAAACACTTGACCTCCAACAATGTAGCTTGAATGCTCTGACCTAGAAAAGTCTGTTGTTGAATGAAACGTGTAACAACCAGCAGTACTGTTTACAATAGGAACCCGCCTTCTATGCAGTTATGGTCCACGTAGCAAATGCCTAGTAGTTAACTTCAGTACATGTCTTGTTATGGTTTATGTAGCATTATAATATAAATGCTCGTACTGTTTATTTGGGTCAACCGTTGATGACCTATATCTGTCCTGTTGTAGCCAAAACTTGCAAGTGTAGAATTAGCGCTGTGTGTTACGGCTGTCCCGTGTGTAGCTTAGACCCACAGATCAGAAGTGTAATGTGTACTTGTCCTTCTTGTAACTTTATCGACAAAACTGGAGACATCATACATGTAACAGCCAACCAGGAATGTAAATTTCTGGATCCATAAATGTCAACAATAATGTCAAATGCTCGCTCTGTTCTTTTTAAACCCACAGATCTGGTCCATCAGAAATGTAAGTTTCTAGGCCACATTGGCGACAAGAAATGTATCATAAGAGCCCACGTAACTGGTCCACCAGAAATGTAACTGTCTTTTTTTTTTCTTGTTGATGTGATCACTGGCCCAAGACAGTATACATGTTGTTAGATGTGTAGTGCGAGCGTATGATGAATTGAGTGTGGGTGCGAATGAAGACGCGAATGTGTTTAGGCTCGTATAGATGTAGATCCTGCAACCCATACTCTCACATGCAGTAATCAAGGATGCTTTGACACTGCAGGCATGTTTCAAGACATTTATTGACGGGAACACACATAGTATCAACAGGAACAGTCAGTGTAACAAGGTCATGCTGACCTGACATCGATAGGTATACATTTGGCATTCAAAAAGGTAAACATCAGAATAGACGTGCATGGTCAATAGCAAAGTTCTTCAATAATGACAGTTCGTAGCGTCGCCCTTGGCGTCTCTGACTAAACGCGTCAGATGCCTTAGTCACTTAGACACATAGGTGCAACTTGGCACTCCCCGCCAATTGCACATTATCAGGCTGTAGTATAATAGCCGAAAGCACAGGCCTCGTTCTGACGTCGGCCGTGTACTTCTGTTAAATAGGTTATCATCAACCCTGCAGTAATACTTATTGTAGATAGAAGTTCCGCCAATCTGCGGCTCCCACAATATATCTTCGTCACTGGATTTCTGGACAATATAAGACTAACAGTCTTGGATGGCTACCTCGAGCACAAATATATAAGTTCTGAAATGGCGGATCAGTGAGCTGCTGTTCACCCTAGGTAATCCTTTACATGTTCTGCCACCGAAAAGCGTAATAATGCATAAAGGTCGGTATTACCTGGCAAATGAATCCTCAGAACATCACAAGGAATTCTGTCGTCATCCCGACGCACAGAGATTCACTGGGGAAAACTGCCATAGCAGTTACTTCGAAGATTCTCCCCGAAAAACAATGGACTCTTGGTCCCTTCAGAAAAACAGGACCTCCCGGCTTCCCGGAAGTATATCTCACTCCCGCTTAAAAAACCTTCCCATAGGCCTACGCCGAACTGTCAACCTCTGACCCTAAAGGTCAAACACAATGAATGAATAAACAAGGGAAGACAACCCCTAATCAACCTGACATCGCAGGTAAAGACACAATTATTCTTATGATACAAACATAAGCAAATAACTTGACAGATGACTCCGTCGAAAATGACAGCAACAGGTATCTCAATCTGTTGTGGCCAGTGTTGAATAGATGGTATCTCAATCTGTTGTGGCCAGTGTTGAATAGATGGTATCTCAATCTGTTGTGGCCAGTGTTGAATAGATGGTATCTCAATCTGTTGTGGCCAGTGTTGAATAGATGGTATCTCAATCTGTTGTGGCCAGTGTTGAATAGATGGTATCTCAATCAGTTGTGGCCAGTGTTGAATAGATGGTATCTCAATCTGTTGTGGCCAGTGTTGAATAGATGGTATCTCAATCTGTTGTGGCCAGTGTTGAATAGATGGTATCTCAATCTGTTGTGGCCAGTGTTGAATAGATGGTATCTCAATGGTTGTGGCCAGTGTTGAATAGATGGTATCTCAATCTGTTGTGGCCAGTGTTGAATAGATGGTATCTCAATCTGTTGTGGCCAGTGTTGAATAGATGGTATCTCAATCTGTTGTGGCCAGTGTTGAATAGATGGTATCTCAATCTGTTGTGGCCAGTGTTGAATAGATGGTATCTCAATCTGTTGTGGCCAGTGCGGAGTCTGAAGATTACCACTTGTTCTCTTCTCCCTTATTATCAACAAGGCATGTATGAGAAGCAACCATTTTGGGACAAAGGAAAACACACGCATGTCCACACAATTTGATACTTTTAATTTGCTCTAAGGTAAAGGTAGACCTATAGTAGGTATTGTCGTAGGGTATGAAGTGTTAGAGAATTACCTATACTAGATTCAGCATCGAGAAGTGGGGCAAGCTTGTTCCCTTCCTTGCTGCCTTTTGTCTTTTCCTTCCCTAACTCAAGAGAAAGTTGCTCTACATACGCTAGCCACAACAGATTGAGATACCATCTATTCAACAAGCTAAAAATAGGAACTACCGATCAGTGTAACTGTAGCACTAATAAAATGACTGCTGAACATCTGCTTCAAAGTTGCCCCTTATATGTGGTACAGAGAAAGCGCATATGGCCGACGCCAGTTCCTTTCGTGGAAAAGCTTTACGGGGATTCAAATAGCCTCAAACTGACTACTACTTTCTTTGAGAACATTCAAATGGACGTCTGAGAGTGTACGAAGAAGAAATGTTATTTTATTTTTGGTCTTCTGCGAATTGTCTTACCCTGGGTAAGACGCAGGCATTTGGTTACAACATTCGTTGAGGAAACTTGTTGATAGCATTAAAAAACAATCCTTATTATGGAATTCCCGTGGAAAGAGAGGTAGAGGGAAATAGAAAAACATGCGGAGACGAGAGCTGGAGACAAACCTGAAAGAAATTTTAAATATACACGGAAAGACATTGAACGGATGGCACATGACTGGAAGGCTTGATATGAGATTTTTGGAAGGATTATGCTTCTTACGGAGCACAAGGTTATTGAAAATGACGTTAGCGGTAGAAATCATCACATGACATTCACAACGCGCCCAGCCGGCATACTACATCATTTCAATCAGTTGCTCATGCTAACTACCACCTGGCTTGCGTAGTGTTGACCAAAAACCAAGATGGTACGCGCGACGCAAGACTGTCGGTCTGTTGACACTGGCATAGAAATTTGACAGGTGAATTGCCAAAGGAAAAGGATGCCTTAAGTCTAATTTTGTGTTGCCATATTTTCGGAGTCGGAAAAAGCCTGTCAGAACACTAGAAGATAACACAACGGCCAGGGAAGGAAAAGATCACTCAAAAAGGGTATCCTAGGATTATGTATGCAGAGAACAAAACTTGACACCCCCCCCACTTCCCCCACACCACAAAAAAAAAAAAAAACCACGGAATCGATCCAAATATATCAGATAGGGGTGACAGCATACGTAACGCTAAAAAAAGAACGAGTGCAAGTAATAGCCCAGATTGTGGAACAACGAACAAGGACGTCAAAACGATTTACTGACTACACCAGGTGTCCCCAAACTTTGTTGAGTCCCGACCCCTTCATGGAATCCCTGATTCTTAATCGACCCCAAATGTCGAGCTGTATCACGTGCTGGCCTTCAAAGCATGTATACACTAATTAGACAGAGCAGACTACGCTGGCTTGGCCATGTCTGCCGCATGGAAGATGGTCGCATCCCTAAAGATATCTTCTACGGACAACTGGCAGATGGCAGAACAGTTGAGCGACCGCAGCTGAGGTTTAAAGATGTGTGCAAGAGAGACATGAGGGCACTGGACATAAAGTTTGGGTGAAAAAAGCTCACACAACAAGCAGATGAGAGGAGAAAAAGTCGGAAGGAACACCAGGAAAGTAAGCAGCTGAGGGCTGTCACCTCATGGGCGCATTCCCATCGTCTGTTATGACTGAAGGGGCTATTATTATTATAAAAGTCACAGCAGGCATTTTTATTTCTATGATTGTCAACTGTCGACCCCAAATGTGTAGCCGATATTGACTATTGGAAAAGGGGGGGGGTCGTCGGGTCGATATCGTCCACTTTGGGGAAGCCCTGGACTATATTCTGGAGTCCCATTGAAGTATTAATATTCAGCACTTTTTCCAGGGAGCCGCGGTAGCATAGTGGTTAGTGCACTAGCTTCCTAGCTCAGTGGTCTATGGTTCGATCCCCAGATGAGGTGGGATTTTTTTTAGGCCGCAAGCGGTTCCTGGGTCGACCCAGCCCAAATTGGGTAGCAGAGCAACTTCTGGGAAGGTTAAGGTGGCCGGCGTAATGTTGACCACATCACCCCTAGTGTGCCGATGGTCAAGAAAATATGGGCCTAACACCATATTCCCAATATGCCTCAATGGGCGTGCAATGGAATCTTTTACCTCCTTACTTTTTCCATGCTCATGTCCGATTGACAGAGTGGTTGGAGCGCTGGCCTCTAGCGGCAAAGGTGCCGGGTTTGAATCACGGTACCAACACGCGCCAGTCTACTCAGCTGTAAATGGGTTCCTGACTTTGAGTTAGGGAAAGCAAAGGCAGCAAGAAAGAGAACTTATCATCCAACGTTTCGATGTTCGACTTAGTATGGTGAAGTCTCTAACACTTCACTCCCCTACCTCAATATCTGCTATGGAACTAACTTTACCTTTTATGTTGATGTTATGAACGTTAAAGTACTTGTTTAGGTCATACGTCCACTGTTCATAATTATTTTTGAAACAATGCAGCCAATTGTGATTTATGCCATTTTTTCCTGACAATCATGGCAGTAACTGACAAGGAAAGAGCAGCTGTCATTGTACTGGAAAGTTTTTGGAAATGGAAAGAAAGCAAGTATAAGATGACAGATTGGAATCTTCAACTCAGATGTCAGGGCATTTCTGTTGTTAAAAAGGCCTAGGTAGTCTCATAGCAGATAATGCCGTAGAGGAGTGAAGTGTTAGAGACTTCACCATACTAGATCCAGCATCGAGAGGAGGGGTGACCAGTTTCCGTCCTCACTGCCTTTTCCTTCCCTAACTCAAAGTTAGTACCGTGGTTCGAACCTGCACCTTTGCCGCGAGAGACCAGTGCTCTAACCAATCTGTCAGTCGGACGCTCATGTCTCTTGTATAGCTCTGAAACATGGAGAACAGTAAACATAACAAATGAAGAAGTTACAGACTTTCATAAATGGATACTTGCGTGCAGTAGAAGGTTTGAAATGGTATGACAAGATCTCCAATGTAGAACCAATTACAGGAGCCAGACAGGTGTCCGCGGACAGCAGATGAGAAGATGCGAACAAGATATATATGATATACACTGAGGAAACAATGTGAACTTTCTTATTTATATCAGTAAATGGTGAAAAGGGGCATCCCTAAAGCACTCCAGTTTTTATCTCAAAATGGTCTGTAGACTGTCCTTCATGAAGAATTACGAATATTTTGTCTTCATATGTTTTCGTTATTAGGTTAATTATCTTCAAAGGGATTTCATAACGCTTCATCAGTTTCCAAAGTGATTCTCTGTCCAAATTTTCGACTTTTTTTTATAGTCCACAAATCCAGTGTGCCTGTGGGTTCCCGAGGGTGTTTAAAGAGACGAAGGCAGTATATGACTGCTGTTCTCTCAAGTATTCACAAGGCAGTATATGACTGCTGTTCTCTCAAGTATTCACAAGGCAGTATATGACTGCTGTTCTCTCAAGTATTCACAAGGCAGTATATGACTGCTGTTCTCTCAAGTATTCACAGGCAAGGTTCTCTCAAGTATTCACAAGTACTGCTGTTCTCTCAATATGGCAGTATATGACTGCTGTTCTCTCAAGTATTCACAAGGCAGTATATGACTGCTGTTCTCTCAAGTATTCACAAGGCAGTATATGACTGCTGTTCTCTCAAGTATTCACAAGGCAGTATATGACTGCTGTTCTCTCAAGTATTCACAAGGCAGTATATGACTGCTGTTCTCTCAAGTATTCACAAGGCAGTATATGACTGCTGTTCTCCCAAGTATTCACAAGGCAGTATATGACTGCTGTTCTCTCAAGTATTCACATGCAGCGGTGGTTTGTGTGGACATTTGTTTGACATGATAAGGTAGCCATCCCTGTGCACAACTTCATATTAGTCGCCTTGTACGACATGCTTGAGGGTGCCGTAGGCATATTCTTTCTTTGACTCTTCAGATATATAAGTAGTATGTCATGTTGTTTACAGGTCGAATTCAGGAGGATGCGCGTGACTTTTATATAAGGAAATGTGGTGGAGGCGCGTGGTGGAGGCGCGTCAGGAGGATGCGCGTGACTTTTTATATAGCAATATATTTTAGCCGGGGTGACTTCCTCTGACGATCAGCTTGCGTCCTATCATAGTTCAAGTCTGTTGTTATGTGTGGTGTGTTTATACATATTACATATATACATACAATATATATATGAAAAATATAAAAAATCGATAATGACGAAAAAAAAAAAGAAATCGATAATGTTGGATTAGTAGGTTACTAAGGGGGTTTTTGAAGCGAGTGGAGTCTTTTTGTGCTGGCGGGGGTGACGATGCATGTTGGGCTGTAGCTGGCGGTTGTAGGTTAGGGGGGGATTTTTGTGTGTTGTTTTATTGTGCCGGTAGTGTGTGGTGTGTTTGTTTATACATATATACATACAATATATATATATATATATATATATATATATATATATATATATATATATATATATATAATATATATCTATATATATATATATATATATATATATATATATATATATATATATATATGAAATATAAAAAAATCGATAATGACGGGGAAAAAAATCGATAATGGTGGGTTAGTAGGTTACTAAGGGGGGTTTTTGAAGCGAGGGGAGTCTTTTTGTGCTGGCGAGGGTGACGACGCATGGGTGTATTGTGGTGTAGCTGGCGGGTGTAGGTTAGGGGGGGGATTTTTGTGTGATGTTGTATTGTGCCGTCGGTGTGTTGGTGTGTTTGTTTAAGGCGGGTGTGCCAGCATCAAGAGGTGGGGGTGAAGTGTTAGAGACTTGGCTATACTAGAACAAGCATTGCAAGGTGAGAGTGAAGTGTTAGAGCCTTTACTAGGGCCAGCATCGAGAGGTGGGAGTGACGGGTTAGAGACTATACCAGGTCTAGCATCAAGAGGTGGGGTGAAGTGTTAGAGACTTGGCTGGAGCCTTTTTGTGCTGGCGGGGGTGACGATGTATGGTGGGGTGTAGCTGGTGGTTGTGTGTATTTCTCAGGAGTGAAGTGTTAGAGACTTGCCTATACCAAGGACAGCATCTAGAGGTGGGAGTGAAGTGTTAGAGACTTTACTAGGGCCAGCATCGAGAAGTGGGAGTGACGTGTTAGAGACTATACCAGGTCTAGCATCAAGAGGTGGGGGTGAAGTGTTAGAGACTTGGCTATACTAGAACAAGCATTGCGAGGTGGGAGTGAAGTGTTAGAGACGTGACTATACCAGGACCAGCAGCGAGAGGTGAGAGTAAAGTGTTAGAGACTTGGCTTTACTAGGTCTAGTATCTAGAGGTGGGAGTGAAGTGTTAGAGACGTGACTATATTAGATCTAGCATGAAGAGGTGGGAGTGAAGTGTTAGAGACCTGGCTATACTAGGGCTAGCAGCTAGAGGTGGGAGTGAAGGGTTAGAGACTTGACTATACCAGTCCAGCATCGAGAGGTGAGAGTAAAGATAGAAAAAATCGATAATGGCGGTGTAGGTTACTAAGGGGGTTTTTGAAGCGAGTGGAGCCTTTTTGTGCTGAGGGTGACGACGCATGGTTGTAGCTGGCGGTTGTGAGTTTTTTGTGTAGGTATATCAGCCGCTTTGTAGGTCTCTCTGTTTCTTCGGTGGTAGATTAAAGACATCGGTCGGTAGGAGTGGCGTGTTAGAGACGTGACTATACCAGGACCAGCAGCGAGAGGTGAAAGTGAAGTGTTAGAGACTTGGCTATACTAGGTCTAGTATCTAGAGGTGGGAGTGAAGTGTTAGAGACGTGACTATATTTGGTCTAGCATGAAGAGGTGGGAGTGAAGTGTTAGAGACCGGACTATACCAGGACCAGCCGCGAGAGGTGGGAGTGAAGTGCTAGAGACTTGGCTATACCAGGTTCAGCAGCTAGAGGTGGGAGTGAAGTGTTAGAGACTTGCCTATACCACGTACACCTGTCTGGCTACTATTTTAAGAAATATTTGACAACTAGTATAGTGACGTCTCTTTCACTCCCACCTCTCGTTGTTGGTCCTAGTATAGTCATGTCTCTAACACTTCACTCCCACCTCTAGATGTTAGACCTAGTATAGTCAAGTCTCTATCACTTCACTCCGATCTCTTCATGCTAGACCTAATATAGTCATGTCTCTAACACGTCACTCCCACCGGCCGATGTCTTTGATAGTCTACACCGCCCATCATTGTGGAAGATACTTACAATCTATGGTTTTCCAACAAAATATGTGAATATAATCAAAGCGCTATATGACAATGCAAGATGTTGTGTTAGAACAAATAAGGGAATACAGAATGGTTTACAGTAGAAACAGGGGTGAAACAAGGCTGTATTATGTCACCACTACTTTTTGGAATAGCTATTGATTGGGTTATGAGAAACTATACCCACAATGAACAATTGGGATATAAAATGGACAAATGGAAAATTCCTGGGGGACCTGGATTTCGCAGATGATGTAGCATTCTTAAGTTCAACACCAAGACAATCTGTCCAAGAAGCAATAAACTACACCCCCACATACAAGTCTTAACACTTTAATTTGTGTCATCTCTCGGTTAAAATTGGTCTCCAAATAAATGCCTCTAAAACTAAAGCTATGAACTTTTCTAACGAGACCTTTGATATCATCTTGAACGGGGAAAAACTACAGAAAGTTGAAAGTTTCAATTATTTAGGCAGTAAAATGACTCAGGATGGTGACACAACAAGAGAAATCCATACTAGAATTGCTTTGGCAGCTAGCGCCTTCAATAGATTATCTAACATTTGGAATTACGATCATTGAATATACATACCAAGCTTCGTCTGTTTAATTCAAATGTTATCTCAGTGTTAACATACGGCTGTGAGAGTTGGAAAATAACAAAATCATTGGAGAACAAGCTGAATACATTCGAGAACAAATGTCTTAGAAAACTCATGAACATCAGTTGGAAAGAATTCAAGACTAATCGACAAATAAGAGAAGACTCTAGGCAGAAATATGTCTCCGACTATATAAGGAAATGACGATGGTCATATATCGGTCATGTCCTACGAATGCAAAACAACAGAATACCACTACAGGCGCTCACTTGGGTTCCTGAGGGTAAGCGGAAAAAAGGAAGACCAAAAGAAACACTCAGAAGAACCATAATAGCAAGAAGATGAAGCTTAACGTTGGGCCTAAATAATGTGCAAGAGCTAAGAGGAGTGGCGTCACAACGAACAACCTGGAGAGCACTGGTTTCTGCCTTATGCGCCGTGTTTGGCGCTTAAAGAATTTATTATTATTATATATATATATATATATATATATATATATATATATATATATATATATATATATATATATATATATATATATATATATATATATATATATATATTTGAGGCTGGCGACCTCAACATATGATAATAGTATACTCATGAACCACTACAGCAAGTGCTGGTGATTGTTTCTTGCTAGTCGTATGGAAAACCGACAGCAGAGGTGATCCCAGACTCTGAACAGAGCAGTAATGAGTGATGATTACATCACATGTGCCTGAAGTGTATAGTATTATTTTATGAGATCTAGGTATTTTGCTAATTGTAATTCAGGCTCGCCATTATTCGCACTGCCCAGACACGTTTTCCAAGTTTAATACCCAGAAGAGTACTGGTTATTTTTAATCATCTTCCTTGAGTTACGCTGTGTACTCAAGAATTTAATTCTTCTGAGAGATTAACATTGGTGGGCGGACAGCGAGATAATGCGCCTTTTAAGCTTCTGTCACCGTGGGGTTTGCCCGAGCATTATTCATGCTATTGTTAAAGTGAGATAAACAGTTGGAACAGCTCACAAGAGAAAATAATGAATGAAAATAATAATATTGCTAACTGACAACGGTTCAGAATACCGGCTCACGTTAATTAATAGTGAGTGATTATCTTGAGTTGTAAATAGAAAGTTCGAGAACAAGAAAAAAAGGGCTCGACCAATAAATTTAAGTAAAATGATTTGGGTCAGCGAATCAGAAGAGTGGCGAGAAAAAACACACCACGCAAAATGACCAGAGGTCATTAGATGACAGTGAGTCCTGAGTTGTGCTTCAGGAAGAAGGTGTGATCGCTGTGCGGACAAGAGGAACCTTCTGTGGTTTTACAGATAGGGTTTATGTGAATAATGTTTAGATGTCCAGCCATCATTAGCCAGTCTTATTCTATCGGGAGATAGTATTTGTTTCTGTAGTTCACAGTTAAGGTGTATTTCTGAAAGGAGAACAGCGTTTATGCTGTGGTTTTTTTGTAAGTATTGAACTGAGATTATATTTTGCACAGAATAGAATTTTGTTTACAGGAGAATCTTGCAGAGGCACGATTTGTCACTTCAGTATGAGTACTTTACGACTATGTACCAAGAAAACGGATGGTTATGAGCATATAACGACTATCTGTAAAGTATCAAAAGGCTGTAAACATTTGAAGGAAACTAGAGATATTATAGAGGAGCCATATTGAACAAGGTTTGAAGTATCTAGAATTGCATATGATTTTCAAGAAAAAGTGAATGTCGACTTTTATAGAAGAACTTCAAATATGCTCTCTCACTTGTAAGTATCAGATGGGTGTACATACAATTATTTATGCATGAGATGAATTTTGTTGCTAGGAGCAGTTATAGAGACCTGTCTGACCAGTTCGTCGAGGAAGATATTTAAGTAACAAATAAAGTATGGAATGCTAATAAAGAGAATTGGTATATGAGAAAAGAGGAGCAGGTTTTGGGAAGACTAAGGAAGTCTACAGGAGAAATGAATAAGTTAAAGAGGAATACAGAAGTTTACGAGACATAGAATTCATGTATGAGTTAACCTGAAGTACCAAAGACCCAGTACAGGCTTCTATGAGAACTCTATCATTTGAATGACCCATTATACTTGTTGTTTTATTAAGTTATTAAAAGTTTTTGAAGGATCAGAGTGAATTTGATTCCATCTTTATGAGTTGCTGATCGTATGCCATGCACATTTAAACTACCACTATACGAAGTCACTATTAACATCAAAGAAGGAACTGAACGAACCTGAATTATACAAGAAAAGGATTAGAGTATCATCCAGGAATTTACACCTCTGGCGGAGATGGCCAGTAATGATATCAATTAAATAACTTGGAAGATAAAAGAAAGAAGATAAAAAGAGAAGTTGTAAACTTAAATTACGTCACTAGGCCTGCCATATGCAACCTAGTGACTCCAACATTTAACAGTCACCAGTGACCACACTGTCACATTACCAACTCAGTGTACTTAGCAGAGGCATTTGTCCTTTCTATTTTTTTTAAAAAGTTCGTGGTTACAAGCTATCAGACGGTTTGAAGTACTAACGTTACTACGCCGCTAGTGTGAGAGAAGAGCATCAACACTGACCACCTATATTGGACGAGTTATGTGGAGAAGTGCACTCATCACCAAAAAGAAGTGACTGAAACCACGGTGACAGGACTCACCTAGAGTTAAAGTTCTTGTAAGAAAAGGGCACCAGCAAACGGACTTTTATAACTCCCCTATCAAGTCTCGGTGAGGACTTTTATCTAAAGTTCACCATCATTTCATCCTTATTTTAACTTGTTAAAACTAATTGACTATTAAATCTGTTACATGTTATTTTAAAACTAAACAATAATGGTTTATTCAGTTATTAGAAGTATGAAAGCAAACGTATGAGCAAGATTCTTTAATATATACATATATATATATATATATATATATATATATATATATATATATATATATATATATATATATATATATATATATATATATATATATATATATATATATATAGAGACATCTAGAGATATATTTACATATATAGAGCCAATAATTATAAAAGAAATTCGTTGGATTACACCAACTGGGGGCTTGAACGGGCTAAAACCGTTGCTTAATTCTTCACAAAAGGCGACGGACAGATATAAATTAACAATTGCTCGGCCCTATGCAGCATTGTTCTTGACTTCTGAATTATCTTGTGAACAGACCCTTAGGATAGAAGCGTCATTACCCTTCTATCTACAACTCTGCCAAGAGTAATCTTGTGCGAAGGTAGACATCTTTGACTACCCACTTTAGATACTGTTGAGTTTTGGCCACTGTTGGACCACTGCTGCAAAGCAGGGAAGGCAATCCGTGACACTTATCAACGTTTTTCAGCATATATTTTAGTGTTTTTCTAATCATTATAAATATAAATGATCCATATTCTTATGTGGCTTTTTAAATTTTTGTATATGCATCTTCAGATCCAAGGGAAGCGTGGTTCAAGGTTAGAAAGCAATGGAATATAAAATGTTTTGCTTCGTACAAATACCATTTCTCCATTAGAATATCTTTTTTTTTTTAAATTGTCCACCAACATCGATTTCTGTAGAAAGAGGAATTTAAAAATTGAAAAGTTTGCTCTCCAGATCACGTAATTTCAGTATAGATAAAATCAGATCTTATTTTGCCATATAATCTTTGGGAGGGTAATCAAAATATCGTTTTCAATCCATTTTTGTATTGGCATTTTTCTCTTTATAACAATTTTATTAGGAAATGCATAAAACAGGGCTGAAAATTTGCATTTGTTCTGTTGCCCTAGATATAAATAAATACTTTGCTTATTTTGTTTACTGCTATTTAGTGTTGAACAGATTTCTTTTAAACGTTTTTATTAAATATAGTTGTGGGGTCTGGCCTGGAAGAAAACTGAATTTCCAATCTCTTATTTCACCTTCAGCACTTACTGAGTCTTAACGTCTTGTCACTCTAGCAATGGAAGGGCCGAGGGGGCACCAGTGTTGAGCTGTGCTTATGGCATCAGTTGGCCTTAATCCGGCAGAAGACTAAAACCAGTTGCAAAAATTATCGTACAAAAAGGGGACAGTGCTGGAGCAAGGCAATGTTCCTCGCAGATTTCCTGTCAGTCATAACCAGTCTAAGCAACCCAAAAACAATGAATTAGGCATCCTCTCAGAAGCACTAATGGAAAACCAGCTACACACTCAGCAAAGTGAATGTGTAGTGGACTCCTGCCCACTAGTTGTATTGAAACGATAAGGCAGATTGACTTATCAAAGAAGGTGGAAGTAAAATTCAAACTGCGGACTGAAGATACAGACCTGCTACTTTATGAGAGAGATAGATGTGTTTGTATGAAGTTCTGTTGCTGGCTTCTTCTCATGCCACAATATCATATTGTCAAGCAGTGACGTACTAAGTGGGATTGGAGGGGAGCGATCAACCCTGTGTTCTGTGTGACAGCCAGAATTTGTGGTGTGCCGTAGGACAGTATTACGGTGCTGTTCAAATACGTACTTGCAAATTTAAAACATTTTTCTGTGTTTATTGATGGGGCTAGGACTCACTCCGAGTGTTAGATTGGCAAGTATCTTTTCTCTGTGCGGTTCTCTATCTTTTTTCCCTTCAATCTTTCCTGTTGCCATAATACATTCCAGCTTGTCATAACATTTTCGAAGACAGCCAATTGCGTCCTTCTAATGTGACTAATACATTTCCTTCCCGATCAAGCCGTCCTCATTGAACATTGAGTTGCCCCCCGTAGTCTTGGTCTTCATCTGTAAAACTACCTCTCTGTGGAGTCCAGGAATTTTCATGCGTGTCCATCAGTCACTTCCGTATATCAGGATTGTTTGTACATGAGATAAGAAATCTTGCTTCTATTGAAAACGGTAATGTATGTTGCTTAAAAATACTTTTCATTTTATGGATCGTTGCTATTATTCTACATTTCACTTCTGAGATGCATCTTCCTTCCGATGTTTTTATCGTGTCTAGATATTTTGAATCAATTGAGACTGTTCCATTGACACTGATAGTCATTTGCTTCGAGGTAACCATCACTTGTCTTCTTGCAATTTAAGTCGAGGCCTTTAATTTCACTTTCTCGCACTATTGTATCATTCATTTCCCGTAACTCTTTTTTCGCTTAATGTTACTAAAGATGTATCATCATTCTTTTAAAGCCTTCGTGCGTTTGAATGTTTGTAGCGAGGCATGCGTCTTTCAACCGTAGACAGAAGTACTTCGGGAATATCAGAATGCAATTGCCATTTAAAAGAAAAAAAACGAACTGTCTGAACTCCAGTACAGCGTAGATAAACAAACACCAAGACTACTAGAGTCTATCCGCTGACATGATAAGCCCTTGATAAGGACAGTCCATGTAGTTTATGACACACAGAAGGAATAGGATTACTACTTGTTCGTGTATGTTGCGAATGGTAACTTATGAGTTCGAGCATGGTATGCTACTGGCAACGTTGTTATGTAAACAAATTGATACACAAACCACCACGGTAAGAGCTTTAGCTTTGGCGTTAGCTTCCTCAAGGGGACCATCTGCAACGGGCCTCCTGCTCCATAAGGAACGACAAAGGAAATGATGGTGAAAATGACTGCTAGAACGCTACTGGAACAACGTCTATTATCGTTTTTAGCTTCTCTTTATCTGTGTCGTCAGTAATCTCAAGTTGTTTATATTATGACCATCAAATGATATTCCCGGCCTGTCCTCTAGGGATCTCACTATACTGTACGCTGACTGTACACATTGATTTAGTTGTATCAGTACATAATCCCAGAGACAAAGAAGAAACAACACTAGACCAGTATGGGTGATATGTAATCCACAGAGACAATCTTGGGTATAGGAGATCCCAGGCACTAATTCAATAGGTGTTTAACACACCGCTTAAGTGTAAAGCTGATGGCAGTGGATAAACCTAATCTTTCTTACGTGTTCGTACGCGCAGCCTGTCACTACCACATCGAAGATAAACATCCTCCGCAAGAGATACAGAACAAACAAGCCTCAAGGACAGACTAAAACAAACCCCCACGCTTCAATGACCACCAGAATGTTTGGATTCTACCCCGTGGCGTTTCTTTTGTTGTTGTTGTTGCTTGTACCCATTTATTCTGTGAAAGGTCTCTGAAAAGAGGAGGAAACAATACGACTATATCTTCCTCAAGCATGTCGTACATGACTACTAATATGAGGTTGTGCATGCTTCGATTTGCGTGGCAATTTATTTTACATGATGAGTTGCCTGCCTCATGCTGTTAATAATTCGTAACACCAAGTCTTATATAGCAGTCCAAATATCATGATTGTCTTTAACTGTAAAAAACACGCTTGCTTCAGTTTTTTAAAAAAGTAGTCATGTTCCCATTCATAATGAAAATAAAAGGTTATTTGCTTTTAGGTCAAACTCATTCTTGCAAAGTTTCAAAGAAAAGATCGGCGTTCCTATCACATGCAGTTCACAAATAAATATACTACTGGACAAAAGTTAAGGGTCACCATTCAGTTTAGACAAGGTTTATATAACTGATTGGCAAACTGTAAAGACAAGTGAAAATGTCATTAAAACTGAGCTCAGAGAAATGTGTATACATTTCTGCGTGCACTAGGTTAATTTTTTTTAAATGTCCAAAAACTGGGTCACTTTAACCAGCACGTGAAAAGTGCCATTGTTGCTGCAAAAACTCGTGGTGTTTGCAACACGCCCCACTAGTTCAAAAGGTGAAAAAGTGTGTTGAATTTGACTGCACGTGGAAGATGATCATCGGTAAAGAGTGTTCACCGTTGGTATGCAATAAATCAGTATGACAAGTGGTCGAAATGATCACTGCATTAGCCATGCCACCAAGGAGAAGTCTCAGCACTGTAGACCGTTGTCGAGCCATGGCAAGGATTCAGGATGGTCAATTTGTTCGTCATGTTGCAAGACGTTTAGCAGTGTCCCACTCTACCATTCAGAGACTTCTTGAGAGATTTCAAGCTACCGGACATTTGGAAAATCTACCCTAGAATTATATAAACCTTGTCTAAACTGAATGGCGGCCCTTAACTTACGTCCAGTAGTATATTAGCAGCTACCTAGTGAGTTGCCATTGGGAACGTGGCAAAAATACCTTTGATCCTGTGGACACCGTGATTTTAAATGTCGGCGGGAGAAGGCTAGTCTGAAATGTCCCTAATTTAAAAAGTCTTTCTCCCAGCAGTCACCTAAAGATCGACCAAATCATGCACTGAGATCTACCGGTAGACTGGGATCGACTGCTTGCCGACCCCTGCCATCCAGTGATGACGAATATTTATGACACTTTATGATTATTATAATTTGTCAGTTATTGTTTTGGATGTGTGTACTCTATCTCGTATTACCAGATGCTGTAAAAAATATAGAACAAGAATGGAAGGCTATGTAATAAAGTAGATGAGATAAAAACCTCGGAAATCAAGCCTTTTTGACATAAAAACACAAATAAAACTGAAACGTATAAAGTAGGGAATGGGGAGAGGAAAGGATATTAAAACCAGATGGATGAAGGACTGACAGCGATACAAATGATTACAATAAAATATAGAACATAAAATAAAAAAAAGATTAAGTGAATAACAGATAATTGTACATATGTACCAAGTTGGCAGAAGAAAAAGTAGAACACGTGAGGCTTAAGACGGACAATACAAAAGTGACTGACCACACTGGCCTCTTGTAACACCCCTTCCTCCCCCTTTTTTGGGATTTTAGAAAGCCATACATTCCCTTTTTATATTTTACACAGTTTTTAGCGTTCCTCCGCACAGTTCTCTGTAATAAAATGTAATTCTAAATTTAAAATACCAAATACATGCAGCTTTTTAACGTTGATTACCGAATTTATAGAAATTTATTGAGATTTTGACTGTTGTAACTACAGTACATCTTAAGACAAAAACAAGGTTTCAAGGAAAGTAAACAGTCGTCTTACCAACAACAAAAAAATGCAATGTTATCTTGTAGTTAAGAGATGAGAAGAAGATGGCGAGAGATGTAGGACACATATAGGAAACCTGTTGTTAGCATTACAAGGTAGTCCTTGTTCTGAAACCCCCAAGCTAAGATAGGCAGAGGTAGACCAAACATATGGAGAAGAGAGGCAGAGGTAGACCAAACACATGGAGAAGAGAGGCAGAGGTAGACCAAACACATGGAGAAGAGAGGCATAAGTAGACCAAACATATGGAGAAGAGAGGCAGAGGTAGACCAAACACATGGAGAAGAGAGGCAGAGGTAGACCAAACACATGGAGAAGAGAGGCAGAGGTAGACCAAACACATGGAGAAGAGAGGCATAAGTAGACCAAACACATGGAGAAGAGAGGCAGAGGTAGACCACGAACACATGGAGAAGAGAGGCAGAGGTAGACCACGAACACATGGAGAAGAGAGGCAGAGGTAGACCACGAACACATGGAGAAGAGAGGCAGAGGTAGACCACGAACACATGGAGAAGAGAACTGGAGACAGAGGTGAAAATGATGAGGAAGATGTGGTAAGAACTTGAGCTGATGACACGTGACAGGAGGAATTGGCGTGTGTTTGTTGAAAGTCTATGCTCCTTGGGGAGATGAATGATATTGAGTGATTGATTATCTTGTAGTTAACTTGAGTGATATTGAGTGATTGATTATCTTGTAGTTAACTTGAGTGATATTGAGTGATTATCTTGTAGTTAACTTGAGTGATATTGAGTGATTGATTATCTTGTAGTTAACTTGAGTGATATTGAGTGATTGATTATCTTGTAGTTAACTTGAGTGATATTGAGTGATTGATTATCTTGTAGTTAACTTGAATGATACGGTTTTATTTTCTCAATTAATTGAGCCATCTTTGTGAAAACAAGTACAGTACAGGAAAATAAAAAGAAATTATAGAGATCTATTTTGTAGTTGCTACCAAATGTTATAAAAATGTCAAGATAGTCCTGTAGCAAATACTGACATAGGGGAGTGAAGTGTTAGAGACTTCACTGTACCAGGTCCAGCTTCAAGAGGTGGGGTGACTTGTTCCCTTCTGTGCTGCATTTGTCTTCCCTAACTCAGGTGCCCATTTACAGCTGAGTAAACTGGAGAGTGATGCCACCGTATTTCAAACCTTGTACCTTTGAGGCGAGAGGACACGCTTCTAACCACTCTACAAATGTGACGTTCACCAAATGCAATAAGTTGGCAGAATAATACATTTGTGCAAACATTCTATTGCATAGACTAAAAATGGCGAGATTACAATGTCCCAATACAGGAAGCTGCAAACAAAGTTATAGCTATCTATGACGAGTGACATATTTGGCGCGTCAAAGATTTGATTAGCGATAAAACTGCGAGTGGAATTAGGTAAAAGTTGATTACAAAAACAAACAAAAGTACACAACGCAGATAATTTGTGGCATGAACTATGTTCATGACTTTTTTTTATTCCCCGTGGGTCGCTGAGGAGGCAACGAAATAATTGGATAACTCCTTTCTCAGGCATGTCGTATAAGGCCATTAATATGAGTTTGTGTTCCGGGCTGACGACCTACCCTACAAAGTAAATTGCTACAGGTACACTTTAATGTCTTAGAAGATAATAAGAAAATATGACGACTTAAATTTGAAAGTGCAATTTTTAACTGATGATGATTTATCCCGTCTAGCCTGACACCCCTTTAAAAAAAATCCCACACGCCTTAACACTGGACTAACCAATCAGCGTCCGGCGAAGGGATGTTGAACCATCAAATGAAAGATCGCATAACTTTTTGGGCGCGGAGACAAAATATTACCACAAAGTGGGGAATGAGGAGATGAAAACAAATCATTTGTTCCGCGTCATAGTCGTCAGACTGTCTGTCACCAGATAAACAATTTCAAGGACATTATTTCTTGATGTGTGAAATTAATTCATTAGATAGATATCTTAAGTGAGACGTGTAACTTTTGAAATACGTGTTAACCTTTTGAAGTGCAAAAGTGCTTTATGACAGCAAGTTTTCCTGAAGGCAAAAGAGGTCTATAGATAATTTGCTCAACTTCTGCCACCCAGGATACAATTCGAAGATCTTTTTGGAGGAAACGATAAACCAAGTGAGTTTTGTCAGTATGACTACGTCGTTTTCTAGTATATTCAATTTCACAAGCTCTATTGTGAAAAAGTTTCTGAGGTGGAAGCAAGGTGATGAAGACGACAAATGGGCAGAGAACGCAGTAGAATCACTTGTAAAGAAGTTGAACAAGAAGAAAAGTGCATTGGAAGATTTAGAAAAAGCGCTGTCATGTAGAGATGCGCATACAAAATGCGTAACCATTCCGCGTTCTGTCGATGGTCGCGTGCAGGTGTCACATCGGAAGGGATTACCTCATGTTATTTACTGCAAGGTGTGGAGATGGCCTGATCTTCAGTATCATTACGAGCTCAAACCTGAAGACACCTGCGGGTTCACATACAATTCTAAACAAAATGAGGTATGCATAAACCCTTACCATTATAGGCGAGTAGAAAATCCGGCGTTACCTGCAGTCCTTGTTCCACAATATGTCGACAGTCGCACTTATGGAGTCTTGCCTTCGTTCCTGCAGGTACCAGAGTCGTCTATGCCACTTAATATAACATACCCGTTTCCAGAACATTCTCCTCTGACGCCTAGTTCTGGACCTTGTAGCCCATTTTCTGTCTCATCTGACCTAATTCACGACGATATTATGGATACTCAGTGTGGATACCCCCCTATGGGTGTTACAGACATTCATTCAGTCCCTGCACGTTCTGAAACCCCGGCTGGGGCCTTCCCTCTGATAAATCTTGGAATTAGAATGGCTGATCCAGTGTTATCTTTCGCACCTGACATACATCCCGTGGACTACCAAGAGCCTCGCCACTGGTGTAACATTTCGTACTACGAACACAGCATACGAGTGGGTCAACAGTTTCAAGCTTCCCTTAGAAGCATTGTCGTCGACGGCTTCACAGATCCGTCAAGAACAGACCGCTTCTGTTTAGGTCAGCTGTCCAACGTGAGCAGAAACTCCACAATTGAGAACACGCGCCGGCACATAGGAAAAGGGGTTCACCTGTATTATGTTGGAGGTGAAGTTTACGCAGAATGTTTGAGTTACAGCAGCATCTTTGTTCAGAGCCGTAACTTAAACTACTCCTTCAAGCATCACCCAACAACTGTGTGCAAGCTACCGCCAAACTGTACTCTCAGAATCTTCAGTAACCAGGAGTTTTCTTCATTGCTATCTCAATCCGTAAACCACGGATTTGAAGCTGTCTATGAACTCAGTAAAATGTGCGTCATACGTATAAGTTTTGTCAAGGGCTGGGGGAGCCTTTATCACAGGCAGGACGTTACTTCGACACCATGCTGGATTGAAGTGCAGCTGAACGGACCTTTACAGTGGTTGGACAAGGTACTAACCCAGATGGGGTCACCGTTGAACAACATCTCCTCTGTGTCATGACTTTTCATCGAAGCAGTTGTGTACAAGTTTTATCTCACTTCATTGACATTGACACTGCTGTCAGTTTTAAAAGCACAGCATAGAGAACACCCGAAGTAAGTTGTAATAGAAGCACATTAAGCCTTACCAAGAAGAGATAAAGTGATTATTTCCAGATTAAGAACTGACCTCTGCAGACTCAAAACACCACATCTGAAATAAATTAGACACACAGACGTATGTCCAAGTAGGGACAGATAAAAGTCAGTATACTTAACAAAGTATGTCATTGTCGATCAGTATAGATCACATACAGCTATATGAACAGCTTTGCTTGATTCTCTTACAAACCATTATCGTACAGAATACTGGAGTTTCTTCTTCAAATAGGTTACCGTCCCAGCTAGCGTAGGTGATGATTTATCTCCACAACTTCATGTCTCCAATGCACCTATCAAGTGTTTTGAATTGGCAGTTAAAATGTGTAATGAGGATGTCCTGAACGAATCCAGATCGCAGAGGAAACATGTCACTCATATTGAAAGAGCACATTTTGGGCATATTAGGAGAAGAGCGAAGCAGAACAATACATTGTCACAAAAGAAAAGATTGTACTAAAACAATCTACATGACGACAAAGATTAGAATGTCTGGTCAGTTTTAGAAGTTTTTACAGATAAAAGGCACTTTAGATGAAATCAGCAGTTAGGAAAGCATTCAAAATCTCTTCTAGTGTCATGTGAAAACAGTGGTAGTAGAAGGTTATTCAAACCATACGTTTTATTTAAGTGTCAAGTTTCACACGTATTACCAACACATCTTGTGTACACGTCACGAATACAAGAGTACCCCTGTTTGTGTGAAATGATAATCTTTCACATATAGAAGGATTGAAGTAGATTGATTTGTATATATGTTTTTTTAGATTGTTCTTTTCATTTTAATTATTTCTTCTTCACGTACCACGCCTGCTGGCGTAGGTGATAATTGCTTTCCACAGCTTTCTGTTCTCAGTGATCGATTTCCTTTTCCGCTCCTTATGGAGCACGTAGTCACAACTGCAGCAGCTGGTCCCCTGACAGGAAGCCTGCACCAAAGCATTCATGTCCTCGTGCAGTGGTAGTTTATGTAACAATGTGTTTTATATGATGAGGTCGCCTCGTGCAGTGCTAGTTTATGTAACAATGTGTTTTATATGATGAGGTCGCCTCGTGCAGTGCTAGTTTATGTAACAATGTGTTTTATATGATGAGTCGCCTCGTGCAGTGCTAGTGCATGTAACAATGTGTTTTATATGATGAGGTCGCCTCGTGCAGTGCTAGTTTATGTAACAATGTGTTTTATATGATGAGGTCGCCTCATGCATTGCTAGTTATATGATGAGGTCGCCTCGTGCAGTGCTAGTTTATGTAACAATGTGTTTTATATGATGAGGTCGCCTCGTGCAGTGGTAGTTTATGTAACAATGTGTTTTATATGATGAGGTCGCCTCGTGCAGTGGTAGTTTATGTAACAGTGTGTTTTATATGATGAGGTCGCCTCGTGCAGTGGTAGTTTATGTAACAATGTGTTTTATATGATGAGGTCGCCAGTCTATGCACAGCCTCATATTTCTCGCCTTTTACGACATGCGTGAGGGAACTGTAGTGCAATTCTGTCTTTATCTAATCAAATATCCCGTGGCACTACACTGTCACCCCCGGGCTGTTTATCAGTTATGTTACTGACTTAATTTCATGTCACAATTTTTAAAAGTCCAGTATTGTCTTTCTTTATTGCTCTTTATATCCTTTAGTCCCTAATATAACCGACTAGCTTGAACGGGACGTGCCTGGACAAAACGAGGCAAAACTTTATAAAAAAAAAAAAAATCTGTCCTTTTCTCATAACATTCTTCTTTGATCCTTGACCGATGACTGACAAAGCAATCAGTAACCATCTTGTCTAGTGTCGTCTTGTATGGCAACAACATTGGTCGACAGCCATCCTTCGTTTTGGTGCCCCAGCTCTAGTTCAAACCCAGCATCTCCACGCCCCTGTTCTCTACCAAGTGGCTTTTGGCCGTCCTTGCTTTCCGTCTGGAATCCATAGCATGGCAGATCTGGTGAACATTTCTTCTCGTAACATGCCCCAAGAACGTGGGTTGTTTCTGTCCAATCTGAGTCAAACACTGCCTTTGTACACTGGCATCTTTCAAGAAAATCCTCATTACACTTTTGAGTTATCTGTGGTATTAAAACCACATGTCTTTGACTGCAGGGATTTTCTGGCTTGTTTACTTGTTGTTCCTGACTCGCATCGGTATGACATTTATGATCATCGTAATTTTTCAGTGCTCTCCTTACGGAACACGGTGTCACCAATGTAGATGATATCGTTGCAGAATGGTTGTACCAAGCAATGCCATACTGCTGCAGCTGTGGTTTCTGTGGCAATTTGTTTTATATGATGAGGTTGCCAGCCCACGTACAACCTCATAGTGGCCTGGTACGACATGCCTGCAGGTGCAGAAGTCCTATTCATTATTTATCTATTCAAAGACTTCAAGGAACTGCACGGATCCATTTTTTTGGGGGGCCTCGTTTTGGTGAGGCGCGTTCAGTTCAACTTAGTCGGTTATATTAGGGCGCATGCCCAGATATGACGAACCTATATGACATTGCTAGCTATTTATAATACCGAAGTACTCTTTCTTACTTCCATCGAAAAAGTTGTATTGAATAAAATACTTTTAATTTTATGTAACGCTGTTTTTGCCTGGGCGGGGACTTGATGGAATCAGTAATCGAATACTGCGTTATGCTGCACCAGCTATTACTGATACACTAATATACATATAACAACGGGCTGATCACCCGTTTGCCAGTCACTTCGATTACGGAAACAACAGCAAATGGGTTGATTTGCCGTTGCCCTAAAGACGCCACTAGGCGTGATGGGAAACAATGGCAAAGAAAACCTATCTGCTGTTGCCCTAAGACGCCAATAGGCGTAATGGCCACTGACTGCTTTGACGGTCGGTGGCTAAGGACGGAAGAAGAATATACATATATAATCAATGTCTCGCAAGGAGCTACTTTCCATCTGCCTTTAAAATCGCTAAAGTATACCCTCTTGTTAAACCTGGTTCATCAGATAATAACAACCTTGGTAACTATAGGCCCATTTCTCTTATATCGTCGCTGTCCAAACCACTGGAAAAACACATACACAAAACAGCAATAGAACACCTAGCCAATAATGACCTGCTAGTTGATAGTCAGTCGGGGTTTAAACCAAAACATTCATGTCATACAGCCTTAACAAAAATGATAGACAACTGGCATCTAAACATCAATAACGATAATTTATGTGGAGCAATCTTTGTAGACTTTAAAAAAGCATTCGATATGATAGATCACACTATTTTAATCAGAAAATTAGAAACAATGAAAGTAAATCTTAAGCTGGTGAAGTTAATTAAATCATTTCTGACAGACAGACAACAAGTGGTGTCTTACAATAATTCTTTGTCCAACCCAACTGTTGTCGATATCGGTGTTCCCCAGGGCTCTATTCTCGGCCCTCTTCTCTTTGCCGTATACATTAATGATCTTCCTCTGCACATCAAACATTCATCCTGTGACCTGTTTGCCGATGACTGTACTGTTTACACTAGTGACAAAAGTTGCACTGCACTAGAACTATCTTTACAAACTGACACATAATATTATTAAGTGGAGCAACGAGAATCGAATGCAAATAAATATTAGTAAAACGAAATGTATGTTAATATCAACCAGACAAAAACTACAAAACTCGCAGAAAACAACACTTCAGCTCTACATTGGAACATCACTAATTGAAAACGTAAATGAACATAAAACTCTAGGTCTAACTGTTGACCAGCACCTAAGTTGGAACTCACATGTAAGTGCACTCACAAAGCTAACGGCACAAAAAGTTTACCAATTAGCCAAAATCAAACACTTCCTGGATGAGGGGGGCAAGGAAAATGTTCTACACATCTCACATACAAACATACCTAGACTATTGTTCCACAATCTGGGATGGTTGTTCCATATCCAACACAAAAAGGCTTCATTCACTTCAGAAACGTGCAGTGCGCCTAGTTGCTGATAAACACCAAACACATTGTATAGATCTATATAACTATCTTAAAATATTACCCCTTAGAAATCGCTTCCTATTTTAACAAAGCTAAATTCGCTCACAAAATCTTGTCACATAATGCTTCAACGTATCTGTGGCCACTTTTAAAATTCAATGAAAAACGTAGTCAGCGCTTAAACCAGTTAGAGGTACCCAAGCCGAGGCTAGATTTGTACAAGAAGAGCTTGGCTTACTCAGCTGCTCATCTTTGGAACAATCTTCCACATGACCTAAAAAAACATGCACAGTCCCTACTCATATAATCGTAGACTGTTCAAATACATTATGAGTGCGGATTATATGCCGCCCTAAGGGATTATGTTTCGAATTATTATCTAATATACTGTATGGAGGGTCTGATGATCTAGTTTTTCATTTTAATATACCTTACTTCTTAATTGTAATCAGATACTGTAAATGTATGCTATTATACTACTTATAATGTTGCATCGCCGTTGAACTAATACCTTAAGTATGTTGGAGAATGTCTGGATACCTAGCAATAAAGATGAGTAAGAGAAAGGGCAAAATGCAAGACGGGCCTATATGTACGATTCTCATCTATCAGTCAATACCCTTTACCTCCCTCAGGAGCATAGGTCATAAAACTGGATCTCGTGTAGTGGAGGCGTCGACAATTCACTCCCTGTGGCAGTATCTGCTTGGGACTCAAAGTTGCTCACCTGTGGGAACATTTTCCGCATGCGCTGACAACACATGAAGTCCCAGCTAATTCAGCAGATTTCCAAAATGTCACGAGTTCTTATTATATGCCACCATTATCTGATTACGTTTCAAATTATGCCTTATTTACTGTATGAATGGTTCAGATTGTGTTTGTTATTTTTTTTTTTTAAGGTATTAATTTTTGTTAATGTATTTTAATTAATAATTCCCCCCCCCCCCCCCTTAAATTTGATTATGTCTGGATGTTACAAATGTATGTTATTATTTTACCTCGATAATGTTGTATGCTTAAATAATGCTAAAAATACATGTGCTATTGAAAGGATACGGTATGAAAGGTGAGCGAAAGGAAGGGCAGAATGTTAGACGGGCCTGCGTGCCCAATTCTCAACCCTTTGAAAATAAAGTTCGTTCGTTTGGGCTATTCTATTTTTATTTACTTTTTATTATACTGGTCACCACTGAGATGCATCTTTCATGTGATGTTATTAACGTACCTGGGTATTTTAGTCTTTTGATTTGTATCAGTTGTTGCTAGTGTTCTTGTTTACCTGTTTAGGTCTCGCTAGTGCAGTTGTCAGCAATAAGGTTTGACTAATATCCCGTGTTAAAAGCTTGATGCACCTCCGCAACGCCGGCCTACACCAACTAATTGTTATATTGCTTAAAAAAAACTAAGTATTCCCAGGTTGTTTTATTTAAGTACAAGACATACGTGTTAAAACTTCAGATTCTAATTCTAGCTAGTCTAATGGCTAAATTGACAGTTGTTAATATTATTTAGAGCAAACCCATAGGCAAAGCAGTTCGATTGCTTGCCTATCGCGGTAAAGTTGTATATATGTAGCTGCACACTCCAGTTTACACGGCTGTGAAAGGGTACATGGCTCTAATCTTGTGTTAGGGAGGGCAAAGGCTGCGATGAAAATAACCGGTCACTCTACTTCATAAAGCTGGATCTAGTACAGTGCAGTCTTAACTATTCACTACCCTGCGACATTGTACGCTATGGGACTACCGTTAAAAAAAAAGGGGGGGGGGAGTGTGACGTGTTAGAGACCACTATACTAGGTACAACATCGATAGGTGGAGTGACCAGTTCTTTTACTCGCTGCCTTTTCCTTCCTCAACTTAAGAGCAAAGTCAGGTATCCATTTACAGCTGGGGAGGCTGTAGCGAAAGGTTTTAATATTATGATGATAGTGGTAGAGCAGAAGTAGAATTTCTCTCCAGAAAGTATGAAGTTCCAGCGCCCGAGAAGTACACTGGTATCACAAGTGAGTTACAGCTGTGAATACTCTGAGCTGGACAATAGATTTAGGCTTCAGAAGTATAAGATGCTACTTTCGCTATCGTAACCCTATGTGATAATATAATTAAATTTGAAAAGGTAACTCAAAATTTTAACAGTTAAAAATTTAACAAGTCAGATGAGTACAATTATCCAATTTATTATGTACATCTATATATTCTTGTAATGATAAATGGGTGTTGGAAGATGGTAAAATGTATGATTAAAATTACTAATAGAAAAAGTCTTGGATTTATCTTCCACTGAATTTACAACAAAAGGATTGTCACATTATCTCTTGCCATCTAGTTGTCATCATTAGACAGTCGTTTAGAAACTGCTCACATGATTTGTTGGATGGATACATATACACTCATCTTGTGTTATTAGCCACGTCTGCTCGAGGTTCCTCCGACACACTGGAGTACGGAAGACTTTCCTTCAGCCCGCCCTATAACTACGGGGGACTAAGGTGTTGAAGTTTGGTTGACCTCTAGGCTTCAGTGAGCTGGATCAACTTCTTCAAGTCTTTAGTTTCTCGATCAGGAATGATCATAAACATTGATCATAAAAACCTGGAACAAAAGGTAATAGGTGGTCATTGTTCCAACAATCTCACCACCAACTACTGTTCATGATGCGACCATGTCTTCAGTGTTTGTATATAAATGAATGAATCATGGTAGTATGTTACAGAGATAGCATGATAAGATAATGTATACTGTGCAGAATTAACAAAATACATGAATAATCACATGTTATGATACATGGGTACGATATAACCTTTGCCTTCCACTTATGGATGTCAAGTCACTTATGTACTTGCTGGTATGTCGTAAGCCTCCAGGCAAGAACTAGCCATGATATATGTGGCTAACCAATTAATGGTTATGCTTCCTGACAATGCCGGTGAAGGTTATCTCTGGTTAGCGTCATTCCCTTTTTTATTATATCTGCTACAATCAATCAGAAATAAAATCTGAAATAAAATGATATTAGTAATACATATATTTTTAATAAACTTACATACCCTCTTAGGATTAATAAGCTCACGGTGAGACTATATTGGCTTAATTTAATCTACCCTGCATGCAGCGTGAAAATAGAACTTTTCTTGCAGATGCTGTCTTCCAGTTTCTCACTCTGGCTTCTGGATTTAGTGTGTGATTTCCAATGCGCCGCTCTGTCCTTATATTTCAGTCTCTCGCGCGTACGAGAAAGCACCTCTAAAAGTCCCAAAAGATTTTCGTTTCATCTGGTTTGAAGCTATTTGAAACAATCTGTGCTTTTCCTGTACTCGTTTTTCTCATCTGTTCACTACACACTTATATTCTTCCGTCCTTCCTATGTATCATTCCCTTTTCCCCATATGAGGCTTTCATTACATATAAGTTTTATACAAATCCGTTGAGGCTTGTTAGTGTAATAAATTTTTAAAGATTATTAGCTAACTTTTAGCCGATGTGATGAAGGAGAAAAATATTAATTATCTTTAAAACTATTTATATTTGAATAATATCCTTTTGGATATAATTCCTAGTCTATCTCCTTTGTTGAGTTACATTTATTTAATATTATTCCAACCAGGCGTTCTCCTGTAGTGAATAATTTAATTTTCAGTAAATGCATACTTTTAAAGTCCGTCATACATTTCTATATAGCTATTTCCTCATTCTTTAGTAATATTGTCTGGCTTCAACCGTAATTCACATTTCCGCTGTCTACAAACTTCAAAGAAAGACCGCCGCGCTGACCTTGCGCTGGTGTGTGTGTGTGTGTGGGAGTCGCGCTACACATTTTTTTTTCCACAACAAAGCAAGAGGAACCAAATTTCGCTACAGAGGCTACCTATACTGTTTTATTTTATTGATATACAAAACAAAGTGGGGAAAACCTCAGAATCTAATTATAATCCTAGCTAATCTAATGGCTAAATAGACACTGGCTAAAATTAGTTACTCTCCATAAGACTTGAAATTACCCCTGCCGAGTTAATTTACCCCTAGTTGGCCGACCACTGCTCTAGAGGTTTGAACAGGGCTGAAGTGACGCTGATGTACTAATGTGAACACCTGATCTGTTATATTCTCCCGCTGTTGTGAATGCAGTGGGGGGGTGGGGGGGGGGGGGGGGGGGGGGATTGAAAATTCACTTATTATTTTTAAATGTGTATGTCCTCCCTTATCTTTATTGGTCACACATGAAAAAGTTTTAGCGAGAACAATATCTGCTGTTTGACTTATTACGTGTTATTATTTTCCAAAATAAAATTAAGTATAAAAAGGACAATTTCATTATAATAAACTTAATTATTCGTTCGTCTTCTTCCGTGAGGTGTAGAGGTTTAGAGAGAGCGCTGTACTATCCTTTCGGCTGTCCTCCTCCTGGTCTGGTGCCAGTCTAGTCCTCGGTCCTTCAGAGATTGTCTAATGTTGTCCTCCCAGCGAACTCTGGGTCACTTGGATCCCTGGTTCTTGGGTTCCCATATTTGATATGGAAGCCGATCCTCTCCCATTCTGCAGACATGGTCAAACTATCGAAATTGTGACTGTTCCTCTCGGGTTCTGAGACCATGTCTCTTATTGTTGTTTCAACCACCTTCCTCAGATACCTCATTTCTGAAGTTTGGAGATGGCTTTTGTGGATTGTAGTAATTGCCCACGACTTTCATCCATAATTGAAGACTGGTACACAGGCGTAGCGGTATACAGCCATCTTTGTCTTCTTGCCAACTTCTCTTTTGCTGACGAATCGTCGATTTATGGTCTCAAAAAATCTGCCAGCTGCCGCTGCTGACCTCTCTTTTCACACATTTATATCCTAATGTACCGATGCATCCTATTTATGATTTATTTATTTTGTCATACATCATCATCATCAGTTGCCATCTCCACAACGAAGGTTGGCTGTAATGGATCTCCAACGTCTTCTGTCTCTTGTCTTGGTGGTGCACTCTGATAGACTCTTTCCTGTCCATCTCTTTATGCTATCTTCCCACTTATAGCGCTGTCTTCCCCTTGCACGTTTGCCTTCAACTCTCCCTTCTGTTATGGTCTTCTGCAAGGTGTTATGCCTTTTTATGTGGCCAAAGTATTTTAGCTGCCGAACTTTGACCTCCCTCATTAGTTCTCTTTTCATACCTAGATTTTGTAGGACCTCCTTATTTGTTTTCATCTCTTTCCATGAGATACGCCCCATTCTTCTATATATCCACATTTCAAGAGCCTCAATTCTTTCTTCCAAATGCTTATTCATCGTCCATGTTTCTGCACCAAACAGAAATGCAGAATATATATAACACTTTATGATTCTCAGTTTTAATTTGTGAGATAACTGTTTGGATGTCAGTATATGTTTCATGTTGTTGAATGTAGCTTTGGCCATTCCTATTCTCTTCTTGATTTCTGTTTCACATCTGCCATCTTCTGTTATTATATGACCAAGATATACGTAGCAGGACAACATTAGACAATCTTTGAAGGACCGAGTACTAGAATGGAACCAGGCCAGGAGGAAGACAGCCGATAGAATAGTCTGGCGCTCTCTCTTCCAAACCTCTACACCTCACGGTAGAAGGGGAACGACTAAGTAAGTAAGATATACGTAGCTCTTGACTTGTTCCAGGATTTTCCCATTTACGCTTATCTTTAATGTGGGTTTATCGTCTGTTTTGCTAATTATCATAGTTTTTGTTTTCTCAATATTAATGTCGAGTCCATATTCACGACTTATACTGTTCACTTGCTTCACTAGTTCTTGTAATTTGTCATACAAGGGTACACATATAAACATTACAATTCAATAGACTGTTGGAACATTTATCTCACTAAGTGCAGTAATAAAATAAAAATGGTATTGTATTTCCGTGTGTTATCAGAAAGGGGAGCAAAGATTGGAAATACTGAATACCTATCATACATGTCATAAGAGGGCTGGGTATAGGATCGGTTACCCCATCCTGTAGACATGCCTAAGCCATAAAACTTTCAACAAACAACGTAGACAAAAAGATTTAAATGGTACAACAAGGTCACTAAAGTGGAACTGATGACAAGAACTCACAAAGTGAGTTTTAGCTTTAGGGTGGGACAAGCAAGTGATACGCCAGAATGTGGCGGGGAAATAATTATGTTACACTCTATCTGCTGCAGGTACTGATGACGGCGCAATTCTCCTGTGGCCATTTCAACTTCCTGTGATAGTTATAGGCAGACTTATCCCGACTTCTGGTCAATATTCATTGCGCATGAAAAAATAAACAAGGCCTGAATAGTCTTTTGATGGGTGTTTCGTTTAGCTTTCGCAGTGTTTTCGCTAGAGGAAAGATATAATGATGGTGATATTATCCTGGACAAATAGATGTATCAGATGATACCAGGATAGCTCCAGATAAGAGACTGGTCTTACAAGAAATACCCAATTCTCTGAAAAGAGTAATGGTGTATTGACATCAAAGGTATAGTCAAGCTGTATAGGTTCCTAGATGAGATGGTAATGTGCTATCTAGATTCCTATGGGCTCCTCTCCAGACTAACCTTAGACAATAACTCTGCTAGGGGTAATTAACTACACAACAAGAACTTAAAACCAAATTTAAATAATTCACAGAAGAATCTGGGTACAATTTAGAATTTATTTATGTACAAGATCTTTTGTTCTTTGTTAATTTTTCAAATAAAATTGAATTGAATACAAAATAAAATTATGGGCCACTTATATATATATATATATATATATATATATATATATATATATATATATATATATATATATATATATTGATATATATATATATATATATAACACAGATATAGTTAATTTCTTAAACTAATATAGTTAAATTTCACTGTTTTCTTGCTTCCTGATAGAATCTGTCTCTATTTTTGTGCTTTTTTGAATAGATTAATCTAAATGTTACTAAATGACTCATATGACTGTCAAATGTCTTCTATATACACCACAGGTTTTCATCATTATATAGTCTATTCGTAGGTGGGTTAATTTGATGTTGTTTGAAAATTGAATAGTAGCACACTTATCTGAAACAAAGTCCTTCCTAGGCCTCGTACAGCAGTATTATTGGATAGAACCCCACCACTGCGGGTCCTCCACTCATCAAGATGACACAGTCAATACTGGCAAAGGCTCTGACAAACTTGAGCATCTAATTGCTGACTTAGTAACTAGAGATTGTGTATGACACTCAGGGCAGGATATAACCTGAAATAATATATACAACCTACGTAGTATCGCTCATTGTCTCCTTAATCAGACAGGAGATAATATGAGAATATTAGACAAGTTGTGGTAAATCACAAGAGACATAGTAAGCCATGAATAACCCAATTTGTTTAAGTTCTAGCACAATAGTTCAGTAATTCATTTGTTACAGTTCTGTCCATGATTTGTTTCAATAAAATCATATGGGCCTTATGGTAATCATTGTGTCATATATCAAATAATACAGAAAATCAATCTGTTTAGTCATTCATTCCTCCAGTTTATATAGTCCTTTCCAGCAAGCATAATATCTTTAAAACGCTTTCTACAACCAACTTGCTCAATCCATTCGTTCTACTTAATTATTACACAATTAAACTAAACCTACACACTTCGGGTTTTCCTCCAGAAATAGCACAATCATTCTACACATGCTAATATTTCTTTAACACATTGATAATATATTTGCATATACATATTTAATTAACATCTCGCTTAACCTCAATCACAGACAGGCTTTTAATGGTTACACAGTCTGCTCACACTTCTGCAGATGGCAACGGAGTTGATATAACGGCTTGTGCTCTGTGTCTGTAATTTGAAATAGGCGGCGAGTGTGTCTGTGTCATGTGTTCTCTCGCCTTTTATAATGGCCTTTCGGATGTACAAGGTGGCAACTGGACCAAGGTACGTTTGCATGCATCCAAAATCGTGTAGGCAAAGCAAGATGTGCTAAGATAGTAAATCCAAAATAATTCTGGAATCCTTATTTCTGCACCGATTTCCACCATCATAACTTATTTTACTCATATGAATGAGCTCTATCACTGTGGATATCCATTTTATCCTATATCCGACTATTCACTGGAGCAGCCGAAACAGGGAAAAACACAACATCGTTCATGTACCACTGTCTTCTATTCATAATAACTTCGGCTCTACAACACATCCAGTAAATCTATTGCTATCTGCCTAAAGCTAATGATCCCTATTATCGAATTCGGTCTTTTTTTTTAATCTATGTATTCCATGATTAGTTGCACACTGCCTTCCGAAATATCATTGAACATCTACACTTTCGTTTCCTCCATGTCTATCGATCTTCCGACACTATTTATACCAAGCTGTCTTTTCACTGGTCAGTTACATCCACGTGGTTTGTACGGTGATAATTTTGTAATGATGCCGAGGTATGATTCAGACTTCATTACAAATGTAATGCGCATCATTTCCTTATTTTTCTGACAATGCACCATAGAAAGGTTGTAAGGCATGCGCATTTTTAAAATAGGTGTTCAGTTTAGTTTTCCCGGTGCAGTACTCGCCTTTTAGTACTATGCTGGAAATCTGGAGGGTTTTTTTAAAATTATTGGCTACAGGACGCTTTACTTAGACAATTAATAATATTGGGATGTACTACGAAAACGTGACACTTTTCTCGGGACATCTTCGTTTTCTTTGCAGACTTGCAGACAACAACTTGAATATGGTGAAAGAAAGCAGTTGCCAATCCGAGGTTGGTGGTATCTCCATAGCGTTTGTCCAGGGATGATACAGCCTGCACTCCTGTAGCAAATGTAATTTTTGCTGGGGAGGTTAAGATGTTATACCTAACAAGAAAGATAGTTGTGTCTGTGTTAACTGTGTGAGGTCAAGCACATGTAGGTCCCTGACTATAAAAAGAATGATGATGATGATGATGATATATTGATCAGGGAACCTAACGCTACCTCCCTAGATCTCACACAGTTAGTATTTTGATTCTAGTGGCTGGTGTAAGATGTCTCTAGTGTCTAGGGGTGAAATGAAGATGATGGTACATCAACACAATACACTTTAACTCACTATAATAAAATGAATAAGACAGTGGTTAAAGTTTTCTTTTAAAATGTGAATGTTTTTTTTTCTTTATACAATTTAATCTGCCTGTCCCGCCAACTTCTTTTGGACAGGTCTTTGAAAATGAGGAAATATATTTACATATAATGCTTTAACTAAAAATATGGACTCTTTGTCCTATGAATATATGTTAATATAGAGTTCCTATAGGTGTATTCACAGAATCAAACTTTAATAGTTGTTAGTGATTGTCATTTGTTATGAGGAGCTGTTGTTTACATCAAGCTCCATATAATTCAATGTTATTTTGATAGGAACTATTTTCTTAGGATGAAATGTCAGAGGTCCCAGCTGATAACATGTCACCTGGGATTCTTCGTAGGTCGAATATAAGTCAGTATATCAATGGAGATCAGCACCCACACGTAACCTCCTTCAGGCTATCAGCTGACAGCTTAAACTTTATAATGGAGACTTTACACCCACTCATCAGGTTTCCTGTCACCGGATGGTAACAGGAAATAAAAACTGCAATAAAAAGACACCCTGGCCTTTTCAACCTGATCACAACTTCTTATCCCTATATATACATGACGAAATGGGGTCAGCCTCTTGTGCATTCATGTGCATCAGCCCCTAATTTATGACTCACACCCTTCTGTGACCACACCACAGGTCCCTATGGCAGATACGCCACTGTACTTTTACATAGTTTGCTTCAATGCAATAACGTGGAGTAACCACATCTCCTTTTATATGATTTTTTTTTCTTTTCTTTTGTAACTTATAAACGCTCTAGGCATGTTGAAAAGTGTTCATAGAACACAGAGTCTTCCTAACATTTCCAATACAAAATATTAATACAAAATCATAATATTATGCAACAGTCAAATACAGTTCAATGTGAGGACTCAATAATGTTTGCTTCCGACATGTCCTTCACTTTTCCACAGCAGTATCTGACTTTTTCAGTTTTAATCAAGCATGTAAATACATAAAGCATTCTTTCCACTAGTTCAAAGAAATATGTCACAAATAACGTTGACTGGCAAAGAATATGGCCTCAGTTTTGCTCTGCCCCGTCCAGATAGTGAATTAGTATTTAATTTTACAAGCTATCACATCTGATCTCAACGTAAGTGTTTGAATAAAATTTTCTAGTCAAATGGCCACGAGACCACTGCCGTTTGCCAATATCTATTAGAGCCGACCAATGAAAGCAGGCACTACTAAAACTTTTTTGAATTTCGTTTGAAAAAAACAAAACAATTCCAAACAAACTATGTGCCTCTTAGTCCATTGGTCAGTCTGCGTTAGTTATGCCCAATAGAAAAAGATGTTTCGTTTTAGTTCTACCATATGATTTTTATGGTCAGTTTCAGTATGGTTTAGATTTTCAATTTTGTCACTGTCAATCGTCAAATATAAATTTTTACACAAGTCAGCCATCTTCCCTCCCTGTCTCTAACATTTTCCTCACTATTCAAATAAACCAACTAGTTTGAGTGACGTCAGAATAATACCGCTAGGAGGAAATAAAAAATTATCTGTGTGTTTGCCTCTGCTGGCTTTGCCCACAGCGTGTATATATTAAAGAGACCGCGTGCAGAACGAAGGGGTTTTTCAAAACTTTGGTAGTGCTTTGCGTTAATTATTACAATCGCCTCATTCTTACTACTGTGAAATGTCCGAATTATTACAAATGTTAGTGTTAAAGTTAACATATTACGTTAATTCAAATGCCAGTTTGGTCTCACAGTTATGGCAAGTCGTTAATTACAAGCTTTTCCCCCGTTTCGTGCAGCAGATCGGCGAGATGTTAAAAGGTTTAGTGAACGTTTTCGAAACCGAAACTAAAGCATGTTAGATTTTTACGGCGAGTCATTTTCTTAGCATTCCCACTGCACAAAAGGCATCGCCCTACTGGCGTTGCAGATGACACCAGTCAGACACCCGAGGGCTGGGGTATTTATTCATCATAGGACTAAAATCTTACTGAAATAAGCGATTATCTCACAGATTTTACTACAACTCCACGTAATGAGCACAAATCTACTAACATGTTATTTGTGGACGTCTTCATTAAGTAATTACGTTGCACTGTTTCATGATGTATGTGGCCCAGTGCATCCGATTTTAACAGACATTTCTGTCATTTCGCTCGCCTTCTGTAGCCAACCTGCCTGCAAGCACTAGGTTTGTATCTCTCTTTGTCTGGTCAAAACCCTTCGACTTGTCTTCCTGGGAGACCCTGCTGGGAGATCATGAGGTCACCGGTAACATGCAAACTCCTCGACTGTGGCAAAGTGGAGATACATGAAAGGAGATAATCTGTAATCAATTTCTTCTTAGTCTTGCTTTTTCATTCTCCTTGCTTCCATCAGTTGTAAAATGTCATCTGTCATCCATTTCTTCTCTTTCTTGCAGGTACGCTGTAAGACAAGCAAGGGCTGTAATAAACAATACACAAAACATATTTGGTTGTTAACCCTGTAATCGGCGCAGTAGAACCTAGCTTAAAAAGAAACAGTCTTGCCAATCAACCGTGAAATATAAATGTTTCAGTTTCACATTTTCGGAAGGCGATTTGCCCAGACATTCCTGGAAATAAGTAACGCTGGCTGGTTGCCCTGTATAGAGGGGATATAAGAAACCCATTGTCGACAGGTACTTTCGCACCAAAAGTCATAACACTTCTTTGAAATTTGTAACCAATGTCTCATTGCTATTTGCTCCTGGTATATTGTTAGATTATAAAAGCCAGTGACGTCATCTGGGTTTGGCGCTTACATTAAAACTTAATTTATAATTTTAAACGGTCTCGTAACTAGTTCAACTATATAGGTAACGTAGCAGATATAAAACTTGTCAGCTTTTAAAAAAATTGTCATTTCGAATAAAATTGTGGAGTAGATCTGGTGATATACAATAAATTATAATACTGCCGAGACATTTAACTTTACATTGAATGTTTCTAACAAAGAATGAAGGTCGATATAACGCTTATTTCATTGACCTATCATAAATATTTGCCAAGTTCTGGACAACTTAGTGGCTTATGTATTTTAAGAATGAGCAATTATGCTGTGAAATAATGACAAAAATTACAATATTCTGTCAATACGATATCTCTTGAGTGTGGACTTTATGCAAATTCGTGATTCTTCGCTTGAAATAGCATTCAAAATCCCTCACTGGCGTTAATACAGTCATAGTCAGGTAAACTATGTGGTTTTGTGTGGTGCCATATTTACAAATGTAAGAACCAGTTGATAAATAGCAAGGAATTGTGATCGCAGCTTCGACAGACCTGCTACGTCTCGAGAGTCTTTCATAAGAGAAAGAACGGATATCACTACTGGTCCGCTAGACATGTTGTACAAGGCGACTAAGGATGGGGATGGCAAAGTTATCACGTAAAACAAAATGTTACAGAACCACCGCTACAAGAGCGTGTGAATGTGTGCAGGCGTCCAGCAGGGAGGCTGGCTGATGTGGTCAGTCCATGATCTTTTGGGAGCATATAGCAAACTGATGATGATGTGACAGACAAGGCAAGTTGGCAGAGTTGGGTTAAAATAGTCCATCTCTACCAACTATAGGAGCCGGGGTAGCATAGTGGTTAGTGCACTGGCTTCCTAGCGCAGTGGTCTATGGTTCGATCCCCAGATGAGGTGGGATTTTTTTAGGCCGCAAACGGCTCCTGGGTCGACCCAGTCCCAACTGGGTACCAGAGCAACTCTGGGAAGGTTAAGACGGCCTCGTGATGTTGACCACGTCACCCCTAGTGTGCCGATGGTCAAGAAAATATGGGCGTAACACCATATTCCCAATATTCCTCAGTAGGCGTGTAACGGAATCCTTTACCTACCAACTATGTTTAATGGCAAAATATGGAAATATGCTTTATTTTATGTATGTCCGATTTCCTGGTAGAGTCGACAGTACGCTAGCCTCTCGCGGCAAAGATAAAGGTAAAAAAAGGTAAAGGATCCCGTTACACGCCCATGGAGGCATATATTTTCTTGACCATCGGCACAATAGGGGTCAGCATCACGCCGGCCGCCTTAACCTTCCCAGAGTTGCTCGGGTACCCAATTTATGAGGCTGGGTCACCCCAGGAGCCTTATGCGGTCTAAAAAATAATCCTGATCTTGAGTTAGGGAAGGTAAAGGCTGCAAGAAATGGAACTGGCCACTTCACCTGATAAAGCTGAACCCAACTTCTTGCTGTCCTATGGGCGCCTAATGTTTATCTATAAGTGTTTATTTATGTTATATTCGCATGTCATTAGGATTTCTTCATTATTTATTTCTGTATTCACGCAACCTAGTATACCGTCTTTAACATGTCACAACCCTACGGTAGTATGCACCATGGGACTTATCTTTAATTTATTTTGTATGTACGTAAATCGTACTATCCTCTGTCTTTTGTTTATGAGAAAGTGCATATGGCCGACGCCAGCTCCTTTCGTGGAAAAGCATTACGGGGATTCAAATAGCCTCAAACTGACTACTGCTTTCTTTGAGAACATTCAAGTGGACGTCTGAGAGTGTAAGAAGAAGAAGTACTATCCAAAATTGCGACACTTTATTTTGCAGTTTTCAGCTTTTCATTTCGCCTTATTGGGGAGAGTACATTAATTCAGCTTACTGAGATTCTGGTCACAGGTCATACCTTATAACTTAATCACTGATTTGTTTTCATTGTAACCGCGCACACGAAACCGTATCACATATATTAAATGGATGTACCAAATTTCGAAGCTTTATCAGCAACGGCACAACAGGGCTTTTGACATTATTTATGAGAAATTGAAATCTACACATGATAACAAGTGACATTAAAAAAAGACAGAAATAATATTTAAACCAACTCTTTTCGGCAGCAGTAATAGTTAATTTAAAGCACGCGCTGTAAAATCTAATTTAACAGTGATCTATGGTAGAAGTTGCAATAGAATAAGTGTTGTATATTTTCGATAGGGAAATTAAGATCAGTGTTGGTCCCGCCTGAATAGGACTAGAACAGGTGGGAGATAAGGTAAAGAAATAGATGTTTCACGAGTGAAGTGGTGAAAGGTAGAATCTGTCCCTGGATTAGATATATAATCTATCCAGCCTATCGGTTACGACTGAGATTCTTAGATCAGACAGTCTTCGTATACATATATATATATATATACAACCACTCACCTATACACACACACACACACACACATAAGTGACGACAATTAGACGCACAGACGTGAAATCTATATCTATGGTATAGGGGATCTTTAGGGACAAGCTGACCAACACACGTAAATAAAGTTTATGGAAATTTTATTTATCATAAAGAAACTTCACAACAGCCATAAATTGAATATCAAATCAAATACAATTAAACATAGGTTAATGAATTAATAAAGAAAAAAAAAACGGACTCATAGATGTAATCCTCTCTCTGTTGAGACAAGATCCCGTTAGAAGAGAAGTTATTAACCCCCAAAGAGTCAAAGGTGTTTACGCTATGGTCTAGGATTTCCCTCTACAATAAAGAACAGAGTTTACACGTTAATCGATTCTAAGAGGAACATCATTAGCAAAACTTGTATGAAAAAATACACAGTGTGTGCATGAATTATACAATAGAGGTGTCACTCATTCCTGCTTTCTTTCTATTCATACAACAGTGGCCACTGACATTCGTTCTTACCTACAAACTTGATCTTTTCACCTTCTGGCGCAATCTTTAGGACACATACACACACATAATCCAGTGTTCTTTTGGCAAAGAGAACCCCAGCTCTACAGAAACAGGTTAAATCCAATTTCTCCGGGGAGCGTTCGCTTTACTATTTCTGTTTTAGGATTTACTGTTTATGTCACTTGAATCAAGTCAGGTAAGAGATGTCACAATGCTCACAGTGTCAACATCTTGAGGTTGCCAGTACTTAGGAAATGTCAGGTCGGTAACTTCTCTCAGTATAAAAAAAAATTCATTTGTCACACCACGACTGGTCACACGTCGGAAATGTTACGGTTTGTTAGGTCGCCACAACGGGACTGAATGTAAATGAGATTGAAACAAGAAATCTGGATCTATACGCCAGTTACCAAGTCACTCTTAAAGTTCTTTGGGTTGGTATTCTGTCTCTTTTCTGGGTGTAAACACAACCTCAGACAGGTTCACCTTGAAAAAAAAAACCCAGTTACTATTATAAGAAATGTTCTTTAGTATGATTAATCTCAGATTTACATGGAAGCCGCTGGTAGATTTTGGGTTTGACCCAATACTGTTTAAAGGAAGAGAAAAATACACATGCTTAACCATAATATTAGTATTCTCACTCCTATCCTACCCGCGTAAAATATAATATATTCACTTCGGTTATTTCCTTTAAATTATAAACTACAAGCGTAGAGCTAGTCTTATCGTTTAAAACTCCCGTGACATAAATTCTAGTCATTTAAAAAAATAATCATCATGAATTAGAAATAAATACACATTTCGTCACTACTCATGATGAACAGTGCATTACTAGTTGGTTAAAATATTATCTGACTGGTTACTAGCAGTTAATAAAATTTATATTATAGCTGGATGAGTTTAGCTAGAAATCATTATTTATTGTGCTATCCACTGTAACACAGTAATACTTAGATAATTATCATTGACTACTTAAATCACTCAAAACTACTAGTATAGTATTTACCTTCACACAAACTACTAAGACTATTCTCCAACGAAAACTAAGAAACTCTACTTAATACAAGTGATTCTAGAATCGCAGCTAGATGTCTTCTGAATATGTCGAGTACTGGATAAATGAGTTTAAATGCAGGAGTTTAAATATCTGAAAATGAAAGAGAATATTACGCTATACCGAAAACCAGACTCTCATCCAGATGTTAGCACCTACGGGAATTTCTTCGTTCAATCTGCAAATCAAAGATCTATCTCACACTAAAGCCGAAATCCAGACTCTCTCTGTTGCGTATGGACTCGCTTGAGATCCGGCGTAACGTAATTTGCTAATCAGTGCAAATTTAACACGTCCCTGCTCGTATAGCCCATGCTAGCGAGCAATGTCTTTAGATCTGGCAATTCGCCGTGTTTAATTACTTTACTAGCGAACGGATTACAAGGGAGGTAATAGCCATTTGCTCACCTTGGTTCCAGAAATTATCCGCTCTTAGTACTAAAAGTAATTCATCCTTAATCGCTGTCTTATCTATTACCACGATTTTCAATCGCTGGCGTTAAGAATAAATTACAGATCAACGTAACTAATAGGTCTGCTGGTTACCATACATCAAAGAAAAAATAGCGAAACAGCAATAAATGCGTGCTAAATTAGAAAAAGGGACAGATCTCAGAGTGAGGAATGGTTTATATGTTTCCCAACAGGCGTATGTGAAGCTAGGTAAAAGAAAGTGTAGATAGATGAAAGCTATTTTCATAATCTGTCACAATAAGATTCTCGTTTAGAAGCATCCTACCCAAAGAAAGAAATGAAAAGCACTATTCACTGAGTGCAAATTAACAAATTAAGTTAACGCATAGATGTTATTGTATTGATAATTGGTTGTTTGGAACATGTACATGCAAAGTGTATACGTGGGTTGATGTCTTGTGGGCTGAGGACATTGGAAACCAGAGTTTTATGTAAATATGTCAGCATCATTGTACATATCGGATCGAACAGGATTTAGAAGCTCCGGGTGTAAAAAAGAAAGCACATATTAAAATTACTCAATATGTTTTTTCGCACTGTTGTTAATTCTTATCTCCCACATGGTACATATTGTGTTTTAAATTGTAAACCACTTCATGTCAATGTATTTTATGCTGAATAAAGAATCTCGTATGTATGTATTATGTACAGGATATGAAATCATTCGATGTAAGAAACACCATCATATAACTAATTGTGACGTCTTCCACGCTGTTAATTCTAATTATTATCCCATATTGTATGTTCTGTTTGTCGTAGATTTTGATAGGGGAATTAAGACATAATTTGGTCCCTTCTGAATAGAAATAGAACAGGTGGTGACTCAGTGAGAGATAAGATAAGAAATAGATTTTCGCGAGTGAAATGGTGAAAAAAATGGGTAGAGTCTGTCCCTGGACTCGAGAAGATCCTCTAGTTCAGCCTATCTCTACAACATAACTTTGTTTGTCAGACAGTACACCTAAATTATATATATATATATATATATATATATGTCAGAATAGGATATATATATATATGTAATGCTACACAGCACACACACACCGAGCACACCAGGCTACTTGTGCTGTGTGAACAAACCGCCTACTGGTACTATGGATTTAAGGCACACTCACACTAGACACTTCGCTCGCTGTCTCAAAGGTACGACCACAGTACACAGTAGTTGACATGCATAATCCAATAACACCTAAATTAGGTAATATCCCTTTAATAAGTACGGTGCACATATATGAGCCACACACGGCTAGCAATACACATGAAATGCAATACACAATGTAATGAAAATGCCAAACTACTTGCCAAAATCACCAGCTCAACATAATAGCAAAACAGTCACCGACATAATCTAACTAGCGACTACACAACGACTATTGCTCACAGGCGCAGTCCACTACTGAAGCCAAGCAATACATAATTGCAAGATTCTACGTAAATAATATCCAGGAAAGAACCACTAGAAATCACATCCCCATTCTAGTAATCTATCTATAATCCTGAACACCTGAAACAATCGGCAAGCAATGAACAAGAATGGCATTCATGTAATCCCAGCAAAACCGCTGACAAAGGGAAGAAGCGTCCGTACAGGACCGCTGACATCTCCTAGACTGAATTGCGCCAAAAAATCTATATCCTCTTCCGTTCTGGACCGACTCGCCAAACGGGTTTTCTATTCTACCAACGTCGCCACTCTACAGCGTAACCAACTAAATATTTCAGCGAATATCTCTACTGTGACATCCACCCCCCCCCCCCACCCCACCCCCCCTTTTTTAAGAAAGAAAACGAAGTTTTCTTCCACCGGAGGAGACACGCCCACAACCCTCTCTGGAGTAAGGGCGAACAAAATGCCGAGATAGCACCTCCTCATGTAGATAAAGAATGCCAGAGTTGTCCAATACTATTGTCATACAAGCCTTCTCACTCACTAGACTAAATACAAGGGAACATGTACAAATCCACACCAGGTACTGACAGTCGTGAAAAATAACAACGACTGACTAATCCTGGAGTTGTCTAAACACAAAGCATTTTACACCAAATCTATATAACTAATTGTCACCAATCAAGCACCAAGTCATCGTATCAACAATCATCTGTCACAATATAGCTGTAGGTATAAGGTAATATGATATATCTACACATTGAGTACAACTTCATAGATATTGCCTTTATGGCAGCATAATAAATGTATTGTATACCATAATACATCATCACGAAATACCAATTCTAATAGACATAACCCATTTCTTACATAAATTGTAATAGGTACCCTCTTCAAATGTACCTGTCCCATAGACTATAAATGTCCAGCCAACTTCACAACCTGGACAAGACATCTGCTACCACATTATATACACCCTGAATGGGTAAAATAGTAAAGTTGAATTGCTGTAGCAATAATGCCCAGCGTGTCAATTTAGCACTGGTGGATTTAGCCGACTACAAAAATAGCAGTGGTTTGTGATCTGTTTGGAGGAAAAAATGCGCCCCCAACAGATATCGTGCCAACTTAGACACCGCCCAGATAATCGCAAGGCACTCCCTTTCGATCGTGGAGTATCTGGTTTCTGCTGGCAACAGCTTCTGACTGACATACAACACAGGATGGAGCGACCCTCCATGCTCCTGCATAAGGCAGGCTGTCATAAAATTAACCGTGATACAACGTTAAAATATCTCCAAAGATAAAATGTAGGTATAAAAACTAATGCGTAAGCTACTAGAATACATGATCGCCCACGCCGCGGGTCATCACCCGCCATGGAAATTAAATTGTTAGACGTGAAGGCAAAACGTTTACCCTTGGAACGGGATGAGAACGGAGATCAAAAGGAAAAAAATATGACTGAACGCGTGCTTGAAACTAGCAAGGCTAAAAGACGCAATTGGTGGGGAAAGGAGGAAAATTCACGTCCCCAAGTTGACACAAGGTAAAGAAATCGACAAAAGGGACCTTAGCTATTATACGCAACAGTAATTTCTTGGACGCTTTTGCGATAACTTAGTCCGTTTATTTGAATTCAGCGGCAAACGCAGTACAGAAGATGCTAGAAAATATTTCGAAAAAACCAACTAACCTTGAAAAGTAACTTTTTCTTAATAATGATGTTAGGAATATAAAACCTAGCTGGCCGGATGGCCCATCTTGAGCAGTGAAATAATATGCTTTTATTTATACAGACGGATAGATAATAAGAAAGATATTGACAAAAGACTGTGTTGTTCATATCAGCGAGCGACTGCATTGAAACAAAAAATGTCCCTAATTTTCAAAAACTGCGGCCTTGAGACTCAAGTGCTAAAATCTAGTTGGAATGAAAGAGACGGGATGGGGTGGAGAATTGTGGCTAAAAATAACTTTAAAGGCAAAATTGTGTAGGGGAAGGCAGAGTTGGTTCAAAAAATAAGTGTGTTTTTTGTGAAACGCAAGTAGAGACAGACGGACCAACAGACAATAATGCATACTTGACTGAGGTATGACTGAAATAACTTTTTGGTAGGAGGTTTGAATTTGAAAAGGAAAAAAGGCGGTGATTGGCCATAGATGAATATATTATCGGCGCTCAGACGCGCATTTTTGCCATTCGTCATAAGTTGTCCTAGTAGACACAGTAAATTATTCAGTGGTGTATTTCCCAGAAGCTAATTGGAATATTTAGAGGGACGCCATACTAAAGCCAGCAGCTCAGCTGAGTTATGCTAGCAAATAACTGTGTTCTATATTCATAATTCTGGTAAGACTGAAAGTATTTCTTTGTATATTTTAATATTTGTTTAATGTTTCGAGTGATTTGATACTGCCATATCAAAATCTATCCCTTACAACAAGTAAGGATTTGCTCTAGACCCCCCGCCCCAGTTCAGGGTCTAGAGACAAATAAAATACATAAACTCCAGTAAGGATTATGAAGGACAGATCAAGTGTTGAGATCAGTGGAACATATCACCTATCCTATTCTATGGCAGGAAGCTAATGAACATATTTCAGAATATGTAGTCTGGGAGAACTTATCCTATGTGAAACCAACTTGGTAAGATGTGTTGTATGGTCAAAGAGATCTGACCCGTCTATGTGTTGTTGTTGTGTGTAGTGTTGTGTCCAGAAATGGTTTAGAGGATGGAATTCTGACACATGACCAATACTTTATTGCAGAACTGTGAGTTTTTATTTGGCACCAATGTGGTGTCAAATGAGGTGTTGAATATTACAAGAGTGGACCCGTGCAGTTTATATTTTGGCAGAGCAGCCTGACATTGCCCCCAAGCACGGAGAGGTGGGGCCACCTGATTCCAGCACCAGAATTACTCATTCAAGATACGTGAGCGTCTGGACTGCTGAATACTCACCAACTTAATTTCTAACACACCAATTATAATATCATCAATAAATGGACAATGTGTAGTCGCCATAGACAGGGAGTGATGAGGCCACCCCAACAGCACATCCATTAATCGTTCTCCCAGATAAATTACAACTATAAACAGTAGTAATATTAACTAGTATTGTAAAATACATATGTACACACCTTTCATTTATTATGCCATATATTCATGCATTTCATTAATAATTGCAAAACCTTTCATATGTTCTGACCAAAATAAAACCTTGGTTCAGAACAAATAAACTTAAAGAAAATTTATTATCAAAAATTTTACACAGCTTGAGTTAGTTCAGTGTGTCATAACATTTAATTAATATATTAGACTTATTAAATATCTGTGTGTGTGTATGTAAACTACCACAACACATTACATATCATTACCCTAGAATTTTAACGTAGCCACATTCATTAGTAAAAAAAGATAGGTGTGAGGTCGTAGTGGTAGCAAGAAGGGCCTTCTGAAAATTCACAGCTACATTTATCTCAGGAGCCTTCACAGCTGACCTCATGCATCACACTAAGTAATATCACAATCATACAATACCATCAAATCCACTACACAGGCCCCAATGCCTACCGACGAAGCATCGGTACGCAATATCAATGGTCTGCCAAGATCTGGCAATCTCAAGATGGGTTTTTTTTTCGGAAAATATTTTTTTAATCTTACCCGATGCATCTTCACATTTACAATCCCATTTTATTTTGTTTGGTTGCCCCTTTTTGGTGAGTGCCGTAAGCGGCTCAGCCAACGATGAAAAATCTAGGATGAATTTATTATAGAAATGGATCAATCCTAACAGACTCTTCACTTGCCTGTTAGTCTTTGGGGTTTGCAGCTGTAATATTTTTGTAACTCTACCATCTTCAGGTTTCATGATGTTATGGCCAACCACATGGCCCAGGAAGCTCAGCTCTGCATACCCGATGGACACTTTGCTCGGGCGAGCAGTGAGTCCATGTGCCTTCAGGCACTTCAATATGGCAAACAGCCCATCCACATGTTGCTCCCAAGTTTTGTGGAAAATGCAGATATCGTCGATGTATGTAATCACATCGTCTCTGTGCCCCAGTAGCTTCCTCATCATTCTTACAAAGGTGGCGGGTGCATTCACTAACCCGAAACACATATAATTGAATTGGAATAGACCACTTGGAGTAGAAAACGCCGTAAGAGGTTTTGCAACCTCAGCCAATGGCACCTGCCATATCCTCTTGCTAAATCTAACTTTGTAAAAAATCTAGCATGGTAAAGTTTGGTCAGAAGGTCTTCCTGGTTAGGCATAGGCTCTGCGTCGATACCGTTACACTATTGAGCTTACGAAAATCAATACACACTCTGAGGGCCCCGCTCTTTTTCTTAACCACCACCATGGGGAAAGAATACGGGGATTCGGAGGGAGCGATGATATCTAACCGAGCCATTTCGTCAATCTCCTTCTCGATCGCCGATGATAATGAAGTGGTAAAGGGTATGGTTTAACTCTGATCGGCTGGTTATCAGTTAAAGTTATCTCATGAACTATTAAATCTGTTTTACCCGGCAAATCCGTGAGCACGTCACTGAAATCCCTCAGTATTGCATCAACCTGAGCCCTCTGTCGGTTAAATCTGAACAAACCGACACGTCTGCCCAGGATTCGGAATTAGCTATCGGCACGAGAGACAGCTGTTAAGTTTCCATCGTCGCAGCTGTCTTCAGCACTATCTATCACCACTGCCGCCGCTACTTCCGAACGTCGCGTATTCATGGCCTTAACCACCGGAGATAGCTCGGGAGGACGCTCCACGTACGATTTGAGCATGTTCACGTGGAACACTTTCTCCTTCTTTCTAATCTCTACAATGTAGTCGACATCAGTTACCTTCTTCTGAACCCGAAATGGGTCTTGCCAGGAGATGCTCAATCTATCTTGTTTAGTAGGCAAAAGCAGCCACACTTCATCCCCTGGTTGAAATGATATGAGCTTAGGGTTCTTGTGTGATTATTCACCGGTAAAATCAAATTGTGGAAATTTATTACCCAAACCGAGAACCGTACTTTTTCTTACTTTTTTTTCTTACAATTTTTTTCTTTTTTTCTCTCCTGCGGGCAAATCCAATCGCAGTGTCTAGGCCGAGGAGTTGTCACATTATTTGCCATTAAAAAAAAAGTTTTGTCTCATTTCGGTGAGGCGCGTCCCGTTCAACCTAGTCGGTTATATTAGGGCGCATGTCCAAATATAAAAGACCTTTAAGTCTAGGGAATTGCTAGTCATCATCATCATCATCATCATCATCATCATCATCATCATCATCATCATCATCATCATCATCATCATCATCATCATCAGCTTTCAAGTCCCTATCAGAGTCAGGTACCCTTTTACAGCTGGTTAGACTGATGCGTGACACTACCAAGCTTTGAACCCGAAACCCGGCCACTTATTGCGGTAGTGGAATGTTAGAGACTTCACCAAACTAGGTCCAGCATCGAGAGGTGGGGCCTACCTAGCTATAGATGTGTACTTAACTTTGAGTTAGGGAAGGAAAAGGCAGCGAGGAAGGAAACTGGTCTCCCCACCTCTCGATGCTGGACCTAGTATGGTGAAGTCTCTAACACTCCGCTACCGCAATAAGTTACCGGGTTTCGGGTTCAAAGTTTGTTAGTGTCACGCATCAGTCAAACCAGCTGTAAAAGGGTACATGATCGATCTTGAGTTAGAGAAGGCAACGGCAGCGACTTCCCTTGTTTCCTCTGTACCGTTAACTTGTAGAACTGATTCAATACCATTTTATTGAATTATAAACTTTGAAAAAAATACGGGGTTGGGGGGGGGAAGCGGTTGAGGGCGGGTCTGTCGTAAGCGTGTCAACTAAGAATGCACGAGGAACGCATTTTTTTAAAACTTGCCCTCCCAAATCACAATGTGAAATCACCCTTTTTCAGTCAAGAAAAAGTATGGTTTTCGGTTTGGGTAATAAATTTCCACAATTTGATTTTACCGGTGAATTATCACACAAGAACCAAGCTTAGTACCTCGGTTTGCGTACCTGCGGTACTGAATACCCGCATGGGTCAAGTTCTCCCGCGCTAACGCACAGGACCTAATTATCCTCTCGCGTAGATGTACGACATAATCATACGTGGACACCACTGATCCGTCTACGTGTTTCCCCATTAGCCAGTCCTTAAGTACGTGCATTGGACCCCTGAGATTTGCACCATACAGCAACTCGAATGGCGAGAAGCCCGTGCTCTGGTGCGGGGCTTCCCTGTATGCAAACAACACAGCTGGAAGGTATCTATCCCAATCCTGAGGGAACTCGGCAGTCACTTTAGCTAACATATGTTTTAATGCGCTGTTTAGGCGTTCGCAAACCCCGTTCGCCTGCGGATGGTAGGGAGAGGTGAAATACTGGGAAATCCCCAGTAATCTAGTTACCTCCGACATTTTGTGCGAAATAAATTGAGTTCCCCTACCAGAGAGTATGCACTCTGGGAAACCGAAACGGCAGTATAACAGCTGAAGTGCTTCCGCTACTGCCTGTGAGGGAATAGATCGCATAGACACTGCCTCTGGCCACCTAGTACACAAGTCCACCATGGTTAGGATGAAACGAAAACCTCTGTCGGACGTCTCGGACAACGGGCTTATAATATCAACTGCGACCTTCTGAAAAGGGCGCTGTGCCAAGTCTACTGTCTGAACCGGGGCCTTTGGCAACCGGCCCTTATGAGACATCTGTTGACAAACAACACAAGACTTACAGTATGCCTTGATGTCTTTATTCAATGCTGGCCAATAAAATTGGGAGAGAACTCTGTATCGAGTCCTAGCCACTCCCATGTGACCGGCAAAAGGAGAGTCATGCGACAACTCCAGCACCTTCGCTCTCCACTGGCTTGGCACCACCACCTGACGTATGAGTTGCTGTTGTCTCTCAAAGCACCGAGTCAAGATCTGGTCCTTATACTCAAACCAGTACCGTGATGTTTTGGTCTGTTTAGCTTCTCTTGTTTTCGCTAACTCCGACAGTCTCAATAGCGTCCTGTCTGTTTTCTGCCCCTCTGCGAAATCACCGACCGAAACGTCTCGTACGCTTAAAACCTCATCTACTATCGATGGGGCACGACAAGCATCGGGATTATCACACTCCTCCTGCAATCTTACCTGCGCCCTAGTTAGTGCCGCATTAGCTACTACACTCATATTATTCTCCCATTCGTAAATCTCTGTCGGTGTGCAATTTCGAACCCCTTGCACGTTACCGATGATTAGGTCTGCCACTGGTTTGTTAAGGACACACGCATGCACCCTTCCTGCCAAGAAGGGGGTGTCTATGCCCACAATGGCTATGGGGTAATATTCTACATTACCCCAAAGGTGATACACCTCACTGTCTTACCCGTCAGGCATGACTCCTCGATGCAGGAGCGACGTACCCCTATGGTGGTACACCCCGTGTCCCTAAGCACGGGCACCTGCCTAGACTGCTCCGACCCTGTACAAAGCTCGAGTTTTCCACCTTCATCCAGGGAAGACAGACAGGGTAAAGTGTGCCCGCAAATCAACACTGGTTTCCCATCTGGTACAAACAACTGTCTGCACCCATCACAGTTTTCATTATTAATAGTGTCTAGCACACATGTCACATTAGCCTTCTCCGGCTCAGCCTTACACAACCTGGCTATATGACCTGTGGCACCACTTTCTTCTTTGATCCTTAGCCGCCGACCGTCAAAGCAGTCAGTGGCCATTACGCCTGGTGGTCTTGTAGGGCAACAACAAATTGATTCCACTTTGATCGGTCTGCGGCCATCCTTCGTACAGTGCCCCAACTCTGGTTCCAGTGGGTACTTGCTTCATTACAATTGCAGTATTTAATTCTACTACTCCTGCTGATGTACCTTACATATATTTGTTATAAAGCCACCGGGACGAGTTTCATTTGAACACACCTCGTATATATATATATATATATATATATATATATATATATATATATATATATATATATATATATATATATATATATATATATATATATATATATATCTATATATATATATATATACATATATATATATATATATATATGTATGTATGTATGTATGTATATATATATATATACATGCATGCATGCATGCATGCATGCATGCATGCATGCATGCATGCATCCATACATACATACATACATACATACATACATACATACATACATACATACATACATACATACATACATACATACATACATACATACATACATACATACATACATACATACATACATACATACATACATACATACATACATACATATCAGAATCTTTATTCTCCATAAAATACATTAATATGTACAGACATGATATAATAGATACAACATGGCATATAGGAGAATCATTAGAGTTTACATAAAGTGTTGAAGACGTCTCAAGTAGTTATATGTGGGTGTTTTTACATCGAACCTTTGTGTTACACATACATAAAAAATTTTAAGCTTTCTAAAAGACATTGGCATATGATATAACCTGCCAAAAAATGAGAATTATTGAAATTTACAAAATGTGTGTGGAATACCATTCAAGTTGAGCCATATGGTTGTTTTTACATGGGGGTTTTATCAGAATTTCTGTTTGCCATAAAAAAAACTTTGACAGCTAGTAGAGTGAGATATTAAATATAGCATCAAATACAATAGTCGTTTGGTATAGTAGACAGAGCACAATTGAGATTAGACGGTGGGGAAAACATTTCAGCAATTTAACATGGGTGTTTTTTACATCGAAGTTTCCATATTCTGTAAGAACCTATAATTGCACTGATACTGACATATTTACATAAAACCTTTGCTTCAAATTTCCGCAACCCTAGCGACATTAATCCACTCACACACTTTGCATGCACATGACCCAAACTACCAATTATCAGTACGATTACATGCGTACGATAGCCTAGTTCGTTAATTTCTGCAGCCAATGGATAGTACTTATCAAATTTATGTTGGTAACATTTATCTAAATGAGCGTCATATGGTATTGCTGCCTCTACTATAAAAGCTGTTTTGTTCTGTCGATTGATTATCGTTAGATCAGGTTTTACGGCATGTGTCTTAAATGAGGTGTTACTGCTGCCGAAAAGTGATGGTTTAACTATTATCTCTTTATTTATTGTTATGTCACTCTTATTATTGTATGAGGATTTCAGTTTCTCATAAATAATGTCTACAGCTCTATTGTGCCTTTGTTGGTATAATGTTTGAAATTTGGTACATCCATTCAATAAATGTGACACTGTTTCGTATGGGTGGTTACATATTTTGCACATTTTCGTGTATGTCTGTGGGTAATATAGATGTAAAAGACTTTCGCATTCCAGCAACTGTAACCTCGATCTCACAGCAAATGAAAGTATTTTATCACTTAATTTAACATTAGATAGAAAACTAGATGACAATGAATGGTTTACACATTTCATTTCGCGCACTATTCTCCCTTGTGATGATTAATTTTTAGTTCACTTAGAATTAGGTTAAGTTTATGTGATTTAAATCCAGAATAAAAAGCATTTGCTGACTTGTATGTTAGACTCACATCTTCATCTACATCTAAATGTATAGTGTAATGGCCACTGTCATCCACTTTCACACTCACTCCTTCACGCGCGCATTCTTCATTCAGTTCTACCCAAAATGATTTTGGCCAATTCACCTTCGATCTTTTAGCTAGATGGTTTGTTTCATTTAACTCGTAACTTGCAAAGTTATTCCTATCATCATCTACTTGGTCTATTTTACGTTTTTTCATATGTCTATCTAACGAATTTATCGCTGCAGTTTTTACAAGACTATCATCACAATTGAGCATACTGACAAGGAATGAAATATGTCGAGAGTGGTATAATATGAAGGGGTTTGGTATGCCAAGGCCACCCTTCGACCTGGGACAAAAGAAATAGCTCCTTGTGGATGATTCATTTAGCGCTAGCCATGTTCTAACGTGGTGTACAATTTCATCTTCAATTTCTTTAAGTTGTTTTTTCTGTGAAGTGTATGTTAGAAAAATAAAACATGAGAGGACCGAAACACATCGGGTTAATTAATGAGATCTTTGCTGATGTTGGTAGTGGGGCACAGCTTAATTTGGTTAAATTTGATCTAAATTCTAATATAAGGCTGCTTGCTTGAAACTGGTCCGATGTATTATCAATTGTAATGTCATGTCCTAGGTATCTGTAGGAACGCCCTCGATCAGAAGAGGGGATTTCATGACCTTGGATATTAATGTCCATCTTACGAGTGTTGACCCAATTGTTTCCGCTTCGGTGACCGCTGAACACTGCACACTTTTGTGGCTTAACCTCCATCCCGCTGGTCTCCATAAATACTGTTGTCTTCTGTGCCATTGATTGTAAGTCGTGTATGTTGGTGGCGAAGAGACTTACGTCATCCACATACCCTTGAATGGGATTCGGTATGTGATGTATTTGATAACCTTGCTCAATCCACCGCAGCCATTTATCAATGCCTTGTTCAAATACAATGACACTCCATGGGCACCCCTGAATAATACCTTTCTTACGCTCGACCCGGTCTGTGATAGTACTGGCGTTTTTAACTTGATATGAGGAGCCACTGTATATATCTTTGGTGATGTTGACAAAGACGTCCGGGTAGCCTGATTCGCTTAGCTCCCTTATCATAAACTCGTGGTCAATGCTGCCAAATGCATCTTTAATATCAATAAAGCACAGATAGGCCTTTCCTGATGAATGTAGAAAGTCACTAACTGCTGTTTTTAAGGTGAAGACATGTTCTTGAAGACCATTTCTTGGCAATGATCCTTTTTGCCGAGGTGACAGTCGCTGGGTGTCAACAATCCACTGCATGTGTCGAGATTGAATTAATTTCATGAACAGCTTGTATGATGATAGCAGAAGAGAGATGGGTCTCCAGTCTTGCAGTATTTAATTCTACTACTCCTGCTGATGTACCTTACATATATTTGTTATAAAGCCACCGGGACGAGTTTCATTTGAACACACCTCGTATATATATATATATATATATATATATATATATATATATATATATATATAGATATATATATATATATATATATATATATATATATATATATATATATATATATATATATATATATATATATACACATACATACATACATACATACATACATACATACATACATACATACATACATACATACATACATACATACATTTATTTATTTATTTATTTGAGAATTATTCATTCATCCTTCCTCTCTTCTCAGACAGCCGCGGCCACGTTCATTCTTTCTTACCTAATACTTGATTTGCAACTTCTGGAACAATCTTTGGGACAGACGCACACAGCAAATCCAGTGTTATTTTGGCAAAGAAAACCCCATCTCCTCAAAGACAGATTAAATCCACTTCTACGGGGAACGTTCACTTTGTTACTTTTATTTAGGACTTCTGGTTATGTCACATTAATTAGTTCAGGTAAGAAATTTAACAGTGCTCACAATGTCATTAGCTTGAGATTTCCAGTACATAGGAATGTCAGGTCGGTAACTTCTCTCAGTATAAAAATTCCTTGTCCCACCACCAATGGTCAAACGTCGGGACATGTTAATGTTGGTGATGTCGCCACGACGGGCTGAATGTAAATGAAATTGGGAAAAAGAAATCTGGATCTATATGCCCAGTTACAAAGTCACTCTTAATGTTCTTTGGGTTGGTACTCTGTCTCTTTCTGGGTGTAAACACAAACCCAGACAGGTTTACCTTGAAGACCCAGATACTAAGTAAAGAATATTCTTTATATGGTTATTCTCAGTTTTATATGGAAGCCGCTGGTAGATTTTGGGTTTGACCCCGTACTGTGTAAAAGAGATAAAATACAAATACTTAACCATAATATAGTATTCTCAATCCTATCCTTAATCCGCGTAAAATATAATATATTCATACACTCAGTTATTTAACTTTAAATAGAACTACACGTGTATCTCATATTGAATCGTTTAATAAAAGTTTCCGTGAAATAAGCGCTAGTCATTTATAATTTTAATCCTCATGAATTAGAAATAAATATATATTTCGTAAGAACTCATAATGAATAGTGCGTTTACTAGACGATTAAAATAACTCTTACTGGTTAATGTCAGTTAGTTAGATTTACGCTACAGCCGGAACAATTTAGCTATATATTATATTAATTCGCTAGTCACTTTGCACAAAACTCCTAGTGAAATAAAATGACGGACTTAGCAATTAAATCACTCTACACAGAAAAATCTTAGTGAATAAAATGACGGACTTAACCATTAAATCTTAGTGAAATAATAATTACCGCAAACACAGAATTAGGACTACTCCAATGAAAAAAAAGTAATTCCAAATGGTATATTGAATCTAGAAATCGCAGCTAGTAGTCTCTAGGACTTCTGTGCGTACTGAATAAAGGATTTTAAAAGCTGGAGAATATATATTAAATTTGCAGAACTTCGCTCAGACTTGTTACTTTTAACGCCTTCGCTCAGATTTCGGGCTTTTCTTCGGTCGATCTGCGAATCAGAGGAAAAATTCACGCTTTTACCGCTTGCAGACTCTGGCAATCGAGCGAAGCCCGTCCTTTGATCTTGCGATTCTCACCGTGTTTAATTACCTTCCAAACGAACGGGTTCAGGGGGAGTAACTATGATTATCTGCCCTTGGTTCCAAATTATCTACTCCTTCTACTCAAATTATTTCCCCTGATCACTGTCTACCGAAAAAAATACGTTTCAACTACATTAGCTTATCTTCCCCTGAGCCAAAAGTATGACTTTTTGAAATAGTCGCCCCTTTCTACGCGTTCCGTCTACCTGTCTGATTGCAAACATTCCTCGTAGTTTATACGACATAGAGAAAAGAAAATGCGCGTGGCCAAATTAAGAGTTTGACATATATAGAGAAGTGAAGGGGTCTGCGTTTAACAAATAGGTCTGTTGGTAAACATTCCTAAGGCAAATAGAGAAAAGAACATAAAATAGACGTGCTAAATTAAGAAAGAGACAGACATCTGACTGTAGGAAGGTTTTACTTTAACAAACCGTTCATGGCTCATAAGGAAGCCAGTGAAAGACAGGTGGAAGAAAAATGTAGATGTATGAAATCTATTTTCATGATATCCTCTGCCACACTGTTTTATAATTTTGTAATACTACGTGTCAGTGTAATTTGTGGAGAATAAAGATTCTGATACGTGTACATCTGTGTATGTATGTCTGTCTGTCTGTCTGTTTGTCTGCCTATCTGCCTGCCTGCCTGCCTGCCTATCTATCTATCTATCTATCTATCTATCTATCTATCTATCTATCTATCTATCTATCTATCTATCTATCTATCTATCTATCTTTGTCTGTCTGTCTGTCTGTCTGTCTATCTGACTGTCTATCTGTCTGAATGACTGTCGGTCTATCTATCTAATCGGTCTGCCTACTGTAAAGCCTACATTCACAGTAAAGCCATTGATTCATTCACTCCGGATATCAGACATTGTACGCAATATCGGGCCACATTTAAACGACTGGTAACCTGTTTGACTTTATGCCTAAAGTTTCATTTTCTCTTTGAAGGAGTTTTTTTTTAAAAATAGTGTTGGCGAAGCGCGTCCCGCTCAGCCTAGACGCAGCGCCTGTCTGTCGTTAGTTATATTAGGACGCATGTAAAATATCTTGTTATTTACGGTATTATAAACATGTGCAGTTTTAAGATTGTTTCTTTCTAGAAACCTGTCCACCGACTGACGAATGGTGGGAAGATTGTAGGAAAAAAAAGTCATGGAATAAAGTAATAGGAAACAAAATCACAAGAAACAGTTTACCTCCGAAATCGGCGAGTATCTGCCTGGATGGCGAGAGGACACCTGTCATTGTACAGGGAAAAAATGTATACTCAGGTAAAATCAGTCTCAGGTTAGACATATTAACCGAAGATTTCGCCTCGAGTAATAACGGGCGTACGATAAAAACATTAAATCTTTGTAAACAAGGGTAACATCAACCTGGAGTGGATTAAAGTAAGTTAGGTGACGTCACTGTCGAGAATACGAATTATGAGAAGGTCATGTTTCACGATATTATGTAAAGTGTTTTCAGTCTATACAATTTATGTTTTGTTAATAAATTACTAACTTAAAGGTGTTTGATTCATTGTCTTACTTTGCTTAAGAAATTGAATAAATCTTGCCCTTTTCACACAAAGTGTGTCCTTTTTTTCTGTGATTTTTTCCCCCTGTGACTTTATTTCCACTCACAGGTGGGAAAGCCTATAGAAATAGAACTAGAGCAGGAAATAGTATGTTGTGTCAAGGCCACTACCCCATTCATGATTCATTCGCCACATGACATAAAGTTTTGTAACTTTTGAATAAAGTGGAGAATCCGACTTTATTCAAGCATTACTCTTGCTTATTGAGTCAAACAAAATCCTGGAAGCTTAATGATTTAAAAAACAAAACCATTGTGAAACCTTGCAATCTTTCTGTCTAGCCAACCGGTTAAAATTTGGCTGAATGTCTGCACTCAATCCACATCTGGCTTCAAATTCAAGTCATTATTCAAGATTTGTATTTTGACACCATCAAAGTGACTGAGATAAATTTTTGATTATCACGCCACGTAGAACCACATATTGGAGAATACTCTGGAAACAGCCAACTTCAAAGAGAAAATTTCTCATCTTTCAAAAGAAATTTCTAAACTCCAGTGAATGAAGAACCCTTTAGATGAGCTTCAGAGCTTAAGTTGCCCTTAAGAAGAACTCTATATGTCATCATACGTTTTCTTTATGAAGTTAACAGCGGGACTTCATAATGCCTCATAAATTTCCAAAGTGATTCTCTGTCTACACTGTGAAATGTCTTTTCAATGTAAAGAGGTGAGTGTATATGAACTATTATTCGCATGTTGCTATCTGATCTGTATGGATTCTGTGTGGTCGAAAACCTGCTAGTTCATTTCTCAGTTGTCGACCTATGCACTCTTTTAATCTCAAGGATGATCCTGTTAAATATTTTGTGCGTGACACCAAAAGTAAGATTATTCTTCTGTAATGTGTGGCGCTTATATAAATCTCCCCAGCCAGGCTATTTGACCAGATATCCTTCCTTCCATTTTGTTGGAATTGCCTCTCGCTCCTAAACTTTACCAAGTAATTTGTATAATGTCTGTCATAGAGCTGTCAATATCTGCTTTGATGGCCTCTGTTGAAATACCATCTGAGCCAGCCGCTTTTCTCTCTTTTAGAAGTTTGATGCTGTCATTATTTCGTTTTTAGTGCTACTGGACATTGTCACATATATATGTAAACAGTGCAGCAGTGACCGTCCACATTTGCTTCCCCATCTATGTTTATAATTTTCGCTACGCAAAAATCATGCAAATCGCGCATGTAGACTCACTTTTGAAGCCACGCCTATTTTTTCTGTTTCATGTGCTAATGAGCGTTTACAAATTTTCGCACCCGACCGTCTTAACAAGAGGGGAGAGAACCGGGGTATTTACCTGGGTTCGCGAGCGAGCTGAGACGTCAATCATTGATAGTGACACATCAGACAGAAGCGCGCGTAGAGATAATTAAGATTCTTTGAAGAGGGAAAAGACGGGCAGAAATTTAGCAGTGTAACTGTTTGATGTCCGTGATCCCAGGGGACGTAATTCATTGATCTACGGCAGAGGGACGAAGTTAAAGAAGGCCTACTAGCATGGCCAGGTCTTTTCGATGTCGGTTCGGCGTAGCGAGTGAGGAACCGTAGAACCCTTTACTTCGGGAATCGAACCGTAGATTTTCCCCCATACGGCCGAAGGCGCGACTTATCGCAACCGTTAGTGAAATAACACCATTTATGTACAAATACTCCGTCCTCCTAAAGTCAGTTTAACAGTCGCTCAGAAACGTTTGGATAATCTAGCTCGTTGAACTAGAGCCATTGTAAAAGTGTGTCATAGCATTCCGCGGAGATTGTTTCAATTCTGATTGCGGTAATATATATAGCATTTAAGTGATTTAATGTGTTAAGTTTATCATTATAATTCACTGGGATTTTCTAGGTGCTAACTAACGCATAGCTAATCTTTCCAGCTGTAATGTAGATTTAATCACTCGCTACCATTCAGAAAGAGATGTTTTAATTGGCTAAATAATACACTAGGCGATTGGTACTTGACGGAATTCAATTCACTTCTATCCATTATGAGTAATTATCTAAGTGATTAGTGTAATATCATGTGGCGAAACAAATAGCTAGTAATGACAAGCGATATTTTTAAAAGTAGTGATAATTAAATTAACACTGATATTGTGCGCTGAGTGTTTTACCGGGCGGGAGGGGAAAGGCGCATACCTAAAACCCAACTCGGACCAGTAGAGCGAAGCGTGATAAGATAGACTAAGACACCTGTGCCTTTTAATTTAATTAAATTACAAAGAGGATGAGAGATTTTACCTTTACGCGTGATAGGATAGTATATTGATATTGTGGTTAAATGTTTGTTTTCTTCCTATTTTAGTACGGGTCACAAACCAGCTGCCAGCGGTCTAACTAGCACCAGTAACAATTCTTATTTATTATCGGGTCTTCGATGTTGACATGTTCGGTCCTCTTGCTTCATTCAGAGAGAGACTAAAAATATAAACTTACTTACTTAGTCATTCTCCTTCTACCATGAGGTGTAGAGGTTAAAAATATAAACAATAAGAGTAAAGTAACTGGACACACAAAATACCCAGATTTTTTGCATTCATTTTATCAGCCCGCTGTGGCCAAATATACACACATATTTTTCCGACTAATGACAATTGTGTTCCCAAGTGGATTTACCCAGGAGAATACATTGTTTCAGAATCGGCACTCAACACCAGAGAGAAAAATCGATAGGATATACCTTCATTATCTCTATTAACAGTTAGCAACCCGATGTTCCTTTAGCTATTGGGAGTACTGTATACTGTCTTCTGTGAACACTAGATCGCGGTTTATATTTTGCTACCTGAACTATCTGATGTGACATTTTCATATCCAATAATTCATTACCAAAGTAGGCGTTCCCCATTAGGGAGATTAATTATTCGTGGAGGAACTGGGGCTCACTTCGGAGAAGCACAACACTGGATTTTGATACACGTTCATTGATGTTTACGTTCAAGAGGTAGTTAACCAACTAGTAGGTAAGCGAGACTATATGTGGCCACAGATTGACAGAGTGAGAGAAAGAGGAGTGAATATTTTCTTTTTTTGTATCATCATTGTACCCACTTCTTTTTTTGTTTGCTAACTTGATTATTTTACTGGGATAGCTTTAGTAAAAACTTTGTTCTTTACTACACTGTCTATTCTATACCATAGTGCTAATCTTTGAATTTTTTTGGGGTTATTAACTTATTGCGGGATCTTGTCTCAACAAGAGGGAAAGGCACTTATTGGGTTATTTTCCTATGTCTGTAACCAATATTTATATTGATTTCTATATGTTTGATGTTGTGCCACACCTTTATTTGTGTAGCACTCATTGCATCGTCTCCAAAAGCTTTCTGAATCATTATAATAGTTTCCGTAGAGGAATGTTGAAGCTTGACGCAAAATTTGATGCAGATTCTTTGCTCTACTCATTCAGCCATTTTGAATGCGACGACCACACAGTGCATGTGCTCACTAAACGGCTTTTAACGGTCGCACAGACTGGTGCAGCAACGTCAACATTGCACACGTATGTGCATAACAGGCCACTCTATTTGGCTGCCAAATTACATTGATGTCGCGCAAACGGTTTTTCTAATATTAATTATGGACGGTTCTTTTCCGGACAGCCCTCGTATACTATTAACTGACCATAGTGAAAGCAGACCTACCAGATATTAATTTAAATGGGCAGAAAACTGAGAGGCAAGACAAGCAGAAGTACCTTGGAGAAAGATTTGATCGCTGGCTATTGTGTTAGCACCATATTGATCACATCATACAGAGATGCACGTGAGGTCTGGCAGCCCTAAAAACAATGGCCGGAGCGCTCCTTGAACAGAGATTACTATTTCTCATGTATTATCAGCTAGTCATACTGGTAATAGAGTATGGACTGGGAATAGTCACGCTGTCAGTAGCACAATGTGAACGACTAGAATGCATTCAAAATGAAGGGATGCGTATAGTCTTGGGCTGTACGCGAGATACCCCCATTGATACATGCTTGGAGTGCTGTCAATTAGATCCATACATATGTTGGCTAGAACAAAAGCCTATATTTAGATAACCACAGACAGAAGTCACAACTTGCACAGGAACATAACTGAAATCAATGATGCAAGAATAAAGAGAGAATTATCACGGATGGCACAGGAAGAGGCTACGATTAGACTGAAAATACATTCAAAGGAGAAGACTGGAGTAATTCAGATGATAACTGGATAAACGACCAGCAAGGCATCATTAGCCTTGGCAGGGAGTACCGAGCTTGGCGCAATGGGAAAGCAGAGCTGGAAATTAATCAGTTGATAACTGATCATGCCGAGGATGATGATGAAATTGTGTACACTGATGGGTCTGTAATCCGTGGTGATAGATCAGTATGGGGCTTCTATGCTAGAGTAAAGACCAGAATCGTTGCTGAACATAATAGGGCTTACATAATAACCACTTCCAGTATGAGAATGGAGGTAGAAGGAGCTACTACAGCCTTGAGGTGGTTGACTGAAACTTCATTAACAAATTCAGTTATTGTGTCAAACTCTCAGTCCATGCTTCGAAAGTCCAAAACGGATGTCTACGGCATGAATGGAAAACATTCATAGAAGCTTCGAATCTGCCGGAACTGGTATGGATCTGCTGTCCTGGTCATGCAGGGGTATGCGGTAATGAGAGAGCTGACAGACTAGCATCAAGAGCACCAACAGTGGGGACACTGGATATGGATGAGGGTGAGATACTGAGAACAATTAATGATCGCCTGTTAGAGAATGACACTTCAATAGATGAATAAACAATTTAGCATTCATACCATTCGACATATGCTAATGGAGACTGAGCACCTATGGGTTTGCCCGGAGTACAATGATGTCGATCCTGTATAACAATAACTGACCACTCACTTTTTTTCTATGCAATAGAATGTATGTCCCGTATAGTTTTGGAGGTGGTGGGGGGTGACAAAGAAATAATTGGACTACTTAGGCATGTCGTACAAGGCTACTAAAATGAGGTTGTGCATCAGGCTGGCAACCTCAGCATTCCAAACAAATTGCAACAGAAACCACCGCTGAAAGAGCATGTTTTCTTCTTCTTCTTTGTTTATCCTGAAAAGTACGTTGGCTGTGTTGTGTCCGTTTACAGCGAAGCTACGATATTTGCGCCTTTCGGCCGATACATCCGACTTCAGCATGGCATTTTTGGGACCGGGTGAACCTTCCCTTTTCCATCCCTACTCACTCAGCCAGACTGCAGTGATGCAGCCTGTTTTCAGGACCACCACTTGGAGGTGGAGTAGGGTCTTGGTCAGCTGTGGTTCGCTGACCATGACGCAAGCAGTCTAGTTATGGGTCGCTAACTGCATTCCTCATTGTGGACCGTGACTGTTTAGTGCAGGTTTCCTACATTTGGTACCAGAGGCAGTCGTGGCTCATGTGCCATAAGAAGCGCAAAGAAAAATGTTGATAAATGATAACAAAAACATTAAAAAATGTATGCATAAAAGAAAAGTTGATTGCTAGTTATCATCAATTCATAGTTCGTCATATTTTCACAAATTTATATTTTTTCCCTGGCAAAGGGGCGACCGACCCCAACCAGGCGCGTCCACGGGTGGCGGATAGTGGAACGACCTCCAGATATGGTGTGTCAGCTGCGAATTAAGTCAGCGTTGCTGGACGAATAAGCAGTCGCGGACCAAACGGCGATGTCCTCCCAGCAGGACGGGGAGGGGTAACAGGTGGCACTGATACCCCCACTGAAATCCCCCATATGTCCTATGACGGGTCCATCAAGCGAGTAAGAGCCGCTATAAGCTCTAGCCACGGGGAAGGTAAACCTCGGTAAACAAACCAATCTGCTGCCTTGCAGCTACCACCGGGAGATGGAAAGGCTATGGGAGACAACCCTGAACAACAAACACAACCCGGCCTGCCGAAGACGGAGTGTGTTAGCTACGGCGCAGACACCGGGAAAAATTAGGACACACACGCTTTTGCGGTATGGAGTCATGCGACAATCTCGACTTACGTCATGGCGTCGCTCCTATCAGCTACAACCGGGGAGGAGCGGAGCCGGGCCCCTAGCCTCGAAAGGGCCCACCCAAGCAACCGGTGCCTTTGCCAACCAAATGGTCGGGGGAAGGCAAAGTAGAGCAACTGACCAACCAACCCACTATCTTACAGTGGCTCAATGGAATGCAGAAGGAGTGAGGAACAAGAAACCGGAGTTACAAGAATTCCTCAGGGAAAATAACATTGATATAATCTGCATCCAAGAAACTCACCTAAAAGATACCCAACGATTCTTTGTACGTGGATACCAATCCTTCCGCCAAGACAGGGCAAAAAGAACTAAGGGAGGAATCCTCACACTGATTAAAACCTCAATCCCAGCAGTAGAGACACACAGATCTGGTGAGGACGAACTTGAATACATAACAGTCCAACTACTGCTGCCCAGTGGAGACTTAATGATCACAAACTGCTACAGCCCTCCAACCACAACTCTGGAGCTACACAAAGTGAAGCTTGCAGCATCGAGACACCTCATTATGGGTGACTTCAATAGCCACTCACCCAGCTGGGGCTATGACGCAACAGATCCAAGAGGAGAAGAGGTGGAAGATTGGATGGTAGAGAATAAACTAATTCTAATAAACCAACCAGAGGATAAGCCCACCTTCTATTCCAGAGTATGGAAAACAACGAGCACACCAGATCTTGCTATGGCTACAGATGACATACATCGACTCACCACCAGAACAGTAAATACTCAACTTGGGGGAAGTGACCATGTACCAGTCACATTACAGATATCTGAGATAAGAAGTGCAGGAGAAATCAATATGTCTCCTAGCTGGAATTTCAAAAAAGCAAACTGGGGATTTTTTTTTAAAGAACAAGCCGACAATTTCTGTCAGAACATTGCCCACTCAAATAACATCAATAAAAACATCTCCATCATCAGTGAGGCAATCATCCAAGCAGCAAAGAAGTCAATTCCACGAGGTAAACGACGAGACTACAAACCATACTGGAGTGACAACCTGGAAAAACTCCATAGTGAATTAAATAAAGCACGGGAAACTATGGAGCAAAATCCCACATTAGAGAACACACAGAGGCACAACAGCATAAAACAAGCTTTCAATGAACAAAAGAAAGCTGAAATCCAAAGGAGCTGGCACCAGAAGACCAGCAGTCTCAACATGGAAAAGGACTCAAGCAAGCTTTGGAATCTGACAAGAGTGCTAAATGAAGAAACAACAACCAGCTACTGTAAGACTGTCATCAAGGAAAATGAAAAATACCACACAGGAAAGATGGCAGCAAACATCCTGGCAGATTTCTACAAGGAAGAAAGCACCACATCACTTTCACATGCACGGATCCAAGAAGTACGTAAGGAAGTAAAAGAAAAACTGAAGCACCAAAACCCAGATATCTGCATGAAGTCACCCCTTACTATGAGAGAACTCAGTGCTGCCATAACAAAACTAAAGAACAGAAAAGCTCCAGGAAAAGATGGCATCACAAATGATATGATCAAGAACCTTGGACCTGTAGCCAGGCACAAGCTCCTCCTAATCTTCAATCAGTCATGGAGTACTGGAAAATTTCCAGATCAATGGCGAGAAGCAATCATTGTTCCCATCAGAAAGAAACAAAAGGAGAAAACAAGCAAGTCCAGCTACCGACCAGTTAGCCTACTGAGCTGTCTGGGTAAGGTAATGGAAAGAATGGTGAACTCAAGATTACTGAAACATCTGGAAAAAAACCATCTGCTTGATAACACACAGTCAGCATTTAGGAAAAATCGCAGCACCGAAGACCAACTAGTATATCTAGCCCAGGAAGTAGAAAATGCCTTTCAGGAGAAAAAGAAAGTACTGGCGGTTTTTGTAGACTTGACAAAAGCCTTTGATAAGGTATGGAAAGAAGGACTCCTCCTTAAGATGCTCAACAGCAAAATTGAAGGGAGAATGTTCAACTGGATACGGGACTTTCTTCGATACCGCACAGCAAGAGTAAAACTTGATGGGAAACTGAGCCATCGCGTCACTCTACAACAGGGTGTGCCACAAGGAGGAGTTATCTCCCCCACACTTTTTTATCATATATATAAATGATATTGCAGAGAAACTGTCCGGGCATATCTCCAGGGCTCTTCATGCTGACGATTTTGCTGCCTGGTGTGCTGCTGAACATTTGCCTACTGCGAAGTTCAGGATGCAAGCAGCGCTAAATACCATCGGTAAATGGGCATCAGATTGGGGAGTACAGATAAACCTCTCCAAGACAGTAGCAACCTGCTTCTCTCTGTCAAATCGCCGAGAAACGATCAAACTGCAGCTAAATGGAAGTGAACTTCCAATCGAGGAAAACCCAACATACCTAGGAGTCAAGTTGGATAAGAGACTCACCTGGAAGCCGCACATAAAAGCAGTAGAACAGAGAGCAATAAGAAAGCTCTCTATTATGAAGAAACTGGCTGGCACAAGTTGGGGGGCAAATACCAACATACTTAAAAAAGTCTATACAGGCACAGTCAGACCTGTACTTGAATATGGCATGTCAGCCTGGGCCACAGCATCTAAAACAAACACAGAATGTCTAGGGAAAGTGCAAAATTCAGGCCTTAGACTAATCACTGGAGGGATGAAGACTTCTCCAATCCAGGCAATGGAGCGATACACCAACATCCGCTCTCTTGATGACAGACGTGAGGAAAAGGTATTCACTCACAGTGAGAAGCTTCTACGAATGCCAAGTCATCCAATGCATGCCAAACTCCATAGTGTGACAAAGAACAGGCTGAAAAGAACCAGCTTCCTAAACATCTCCAAACATCTGCATCGATGCCATGAAGACCTCCTCCCAAATCGATCTACTGAGATTGAAATGTTAATTGATTACGAGGAGCCAGACGACTGCCATGGAAATATATCTATCATCACAGAAGTCCCTGAAATAAAAAAGAAAGGCCACCTGACCCCTCAACAACTAAAAACTTTGGCTCAAGAAATGATTGAAGAAAAGTACAACCCGAAGGAGTGGACACATGTATACACAGATGGATCTGCTGAGGGGGCAGTAAAGAACGGTGGAGGAGGCATTTTTATAAGATTCCTAAATGGAAAGATCATCCGAAAGGCCTCCCCAACTGGAAAGATCTCCTCCAATTTTAGGGCAGAAGCTATGGCACTACTGCAAGCCCTGAAGATCCTCACCAGACCTGAACAGCAGCCACAAGCTAAGATAGTAATCTTCACTGACTGCAGGTCATTACTTGAATCAATACAAAACACCAGAAATGATAACATGATGAATGAGATCAGATCTGAGCTTAACATCATCCAAAGGTCATCAACCATTGCCCTTCAGTGGTTACCTGCCCATTGTGGAATCGCTGGTAATGAGAAAGCAGATGCTCTATCAAGAAGTGGCAGTAAAATGGAACAATACAGCCACCCATTGCCCTATCGGGAAGCAAAAACCATCATCCACAACAAGTACAAAAATCAGTGGAAGGAGGAAGGGGATATATACAGCAGAGATGACCCAATCCACCACCTAAACAGACACCAACAGACGACAATTTTCCGCCTGAGAACTGGTCACTGCAGATTACTTGGACATCTCTATCGCCTCAAGATATCCCACACGAATGAATGCCCATGTGGAACTGATATCCAGACTCCAGAACACATTCTCCAGAACTGTCCAACCCATGATAAATTGCGACGTGCGACCTGGCCAAAAGGTGATGAGCTCCAGCAGAAGCTATGGGGCTGCCGCGCCGACCTGGAAAAGACTGTGGACTTCGTCCTGGCGACAGGTTCACCTGGTTCGTATCTTTAGCTTATTGAATAGATTGTACCCCAATCTCAAATGTGTCACTTTTATTATTACTGGACTGAAATATTCGTATCACTTATCATATCTTCAATTTGGTGACTTACGTTTTTCAGGAGAGTTTGTTGCTTGGTAACATCAGACCATGAAATACATCTTGGTGACCGGCGGGGTAATAAGTGGACTAGGCAAAGGTATTATTGGCAGCAGTATTGGGGTTATCCTAAAGTCACATGGCTTACACGTGACGTGTATAAAGATTGACCCCTACATAAACATTGATGCTGGAACCTTTTCTCCGTACGAACATGGTAAGATTATTTTTGATATTTTTATTTGATTTCTGCTGTTTGTAATGTTTCAACTTTGTTTACTTGCTTGCTTTATTCGTTCTACTATCTACTTCTTATCTATTGATTATTTATTTGTTATGCATTGCTTATCTGATGATTATCTATTTAATAACAGCAGCCAATAAGATTAATTATTGATTTCCGATCCAGCACATGTTCCGAAGAGTGCTTCTTTACGACTTTTTCACCCCTTCGATTCACCTTCATCTTGGTCGTTCTCTACAAACTAAACACTGTTTAAATGTTCCCAAGGATTGCGTAACTTATAGGCCCCGAAAACAAAAGCTCGTGGCTTTCTCGTGCAGGCATAGCTTTCAGTAAAAGAAGAAGGGGCGTGTGCCAGTTCTGTCGTCCTAAAAGAAGAATGCTTCAGGTAGATGATACTCATACCCCTTGATTACTAACTCATAGATTAGACAGACTAGGTAGAGCCAAAGGCTATGGACAGCAAACCAGTATAAAATGCTTGTTGAAATCGGATGTGCCGGACCAAAAGGTGCAGATATGGCAGCCCAGTTGTAAATTACGGCACAACACAACTTAAAAGGTAAAGTTACCCCAGTGGATGATACTGCGTAGGGGATGTGAAGTGTTAGAGACTTCAGTATATTAGGTCTCAACTTTATGATGTAGGGTGACCACTTCCCTTCCTCGCTGCCTTTGCCTTAGACCCAACAGCAAATTCAAGCACCCATTTAAAAATGGATAGATTGGAGCGTCATGCTACCAAGTTTTGGAATTGGTAGTTTTGCCTCAAGAAGCAAGCGGTCTTTGCCAGTCGCCGCTCACAAGAATTAGACAAACATATAAGTAGATAAAAGCAATATTTAATAAGAAAAATATAGTAAAGAATAACCGATATATATCAGAGCCCTTCTACACCTTACCAAGAAAAGATCATATGATAATTTATGTACCGAGAACTGGCCATTGCAGACACAAATAGCATCTGTTCAACAAATTAGAAATCGGGCGGACATGTATGTTCATGCACCCCGGGTTCTACCTTGCACCTGGGTTGACTATCTTTGTTCAAAATAATTGAACATTTCCTGTAAAAGTTACATAAATCAGTTTCAGTTTTAGTTTAGTTTTCCTGTGTTATTAAAGAAGACAAAATTATGAAAACACAATGTCCTGGTGTCAGTTACCGAAGAATTAAAAACTGTTTTAAAAGAAATGCATAACATTTAACTCCTTCTTCAAGTACCATGGCAGTTGGCGTAGGTGATCATGTATTTCCAGAACTTCTTGCCCCAAGTACTGTTTATCTATTCTGTTGTTGACTCTTCATGCCGCGATGTTAAACTTTTCTGTATTTCTATTTTTTCTCTGTGTCGTGATCTATTTTTGTTTTCCTTCAAACTTGTTCTTGTGACAATAGATTCCAGGTTCCCTCTCCTCTTGTCGTAACACAGCAAAATAGCGGAATAATTCCTACTAACTCCCATATTTAATAACTGTCTGAGTAAAAAGCCCGGACGCGAAAAATGAAAAAAAATCCCACCATTATTTCGGGAAAAGGGACCCCAAGATGCAACAATAGTGAATGCAGTCAGCGACCCATAGCTTGACTGCTTGCATCAGGACCAGCAAACCAGAGCTGGTCAAGACCGTACTCCACCTCCACGTGGTGGTCCTGGAAACAGTCTGCAGCAGTGCAGTCTGGCTGAGCGAGTACGGATCGAAATGGGAAGGCAAACCCGGTCCCTAAAAAATGCCGTGCAGAAGTCGGATGTGTCGACCGAAAGGTGCAGATATCCAGCTTAGGCGCAAAGAGACACAACGCAACCACCGTCCTTTTCAGGGCGAACGAGGAAGAAGAAGAAGACGATTTCGGGAAAATACGAACAAAGCGGGTATTGCGTCGTGAGAGCTAAATTAAACACCCATTAAAGGAGCACGTATGCTTTTCAAAATATTTGTATAGTGCATTATGCATAAATTATGATAAGTTTGACTACAAAGATCCAACGAAGCTGAAATAGAATGGAATGACGTGGTCACAGGAGAATTGATGACGTCACCAGGACATGTAGCAAACAGAGTGCAACATAATTAATTTCTATCTTCTTTTGGCGGGTCACGTGCTTGTAATACACCGATACTAGATGTGGAATAATAATAATAATAATAATAATAATAATAATAATAATAATAATAATAATAATAATAATAATAATAATAATAGTTGCCCATCGCAAGCGAAGATGGCGACAGCTTCAGACTTGAATTGTGAGACCTCTGTGTCTGAAGCTGTGACTTGCGCTGTAATTGGATTTAAGTTTCTTAGTATGCATTGTGTACATCCGGCGGCGGAAGTCGCTTTCTGTTCAGCCACGCGCTTATCAACAGGACAGCGATTTTGATAGAATTTCGGTTCTTGCCTTCAGGGAAGTACCCAGTTTTTATTTTATTTAGTTTTTATGTGTCCTATCTAGCCTTCACTTTCTTTCCTTTCCTGACGAAGGCCTTGTGGCCGTAACGTAGACTATTTTCTTTGTCCTTTGTCCTCGTAAGACGAATCACCTTTTTTCGATTTTTTTTTCAAACCCATCCATCGTATTCCACGTCTTACCGCAGTTTCCCTCCACTTCCTCGATTTAAGTGAGGAAGAGTTGCGCTAATCGTCATCCTCACTCTCTCGTCCTGAATTATCTGGTCCAGTGGCAAGATATTATCGAGAAGACTGGAGACAACACAGGATGCAGTGGATGACCAGGGCGTTCTAAGTGTTTCGCCGTGCTCTTTGCGTTCAACTCCGCGCTGCTGGTAGTTGCCTTCATATCCGTTGAGCCAGCTGGTGGCTTCGTCCGCATAGTCCGCCAAATCCAGTCTTCACATGCTAGGTAGACAAGCCCTGTTTTTCACCGAGGGTTTTAATGCCCCTCGGCTACCCTCACCTGGTTTAGCCCGCCAGTCGAGGTGGTGGGCCGGGGTGTGGCCGCTGTGCATGCACCAGCTGCTTGGAGCCAAAGGGGAGAGCTGAGAAGTAGGTGGGGACCAATTGTGGAAGAGCCACTTCCGAGGGAAGTGCGACTGCCCCTTCACCAGAGTTAATACCATTCCCTGACCTCTCCATACACCCCATATGGAATCATAGACATATCTTGACAGCAATATAGTCAAAGTTGGAGGGAGAGACAATGACATAAAACAGCAATATAGTCAAAGTTGGAGGGAGAGACAATGACATAAAACAGCAATATAGTCAAAGTTGGAGGGAGAGACAATGACATAAAACAGCAATATAGTCAAAGTTGGAGGGAGAGACAATGACATAAAACAGCAATATAGTCAACGTTGGAGGGAGAGACAATGATATAAAACAGCAATATAGTCAACGTTGGAGGGAGAGACAATGACATAAAACAGCAATATAGTCAACGTTGGAGGGAGAGACAATGACATAAAACAAAGAATATGAACGAACGAACGAACGAACAAACTTTATTTTCAATGGGTTAAGAATTGGGCACGCAGGCCCGTCTGACATTCTGCCCTTCCTCTCTCTCTCATCATGTATACTGTATCCTTTCATCCTCACATTTACTTTAAGCATTATTAAGGCATTTATCATTATAAAAGTAATATAACATCAAACATTTGCAATAATAATCATAATTAAAGTATGTTTTAAAATAAAGAAGATAGATAGATAGATGGATAGATAGACAGACAGACAGACAGACAGACAGACAGACAGACAGATAGATAGATAGAACGAACGAACGTACGAACTTTATTTTCAAAGGGTTAAGAATTGGGCACGCAGGCCCGTCTTACATTCTGCCCTTCTCTCTGTCATCTTGCATACCTTATCCATTCAATCGCACATGTATTTTGAACACTATTTAAGCATACAACATTATCAAGGTAAAATAATAACATACATTTGTAACATCCAGTCATAATCAAATTTAAGTATGTAAAAAAATAAATAAATAAATAAAAAATAATAAATAAATAAAATATAAAAAAATAAATAAATTAAAAAAATAAAAATAAAAATAAAAGTAATTTTAAAAAATTAATTTAAAAATTTAAATTAAAAAAAAACACACACACACAATTTAAACCATTCATACGGTAAATTAGACATAATTTGAAACGTAATCAGATTATGGTGGTATATAATAAGAACTCGTGACATATTGGAAATCTGCTGCAGAATGACCTGGGACTTAGTGTGTTGTCAGCGCATGCGGAAAATGTTCCCACAGGTGAGCAGCTTTGAGTCCCAAGCAGATACTGCCACAGGGAGTGAATTGTTGAGGCCTCCACTATACGAGATCCAGCTTTATTACCTATGCTCCTTAGGGAGCAAGCAAGAAAAGCAAGAAGAGCTTTCATTGCATTCGGAAACATAAGGGGATCAAGAGAAACCAAGTCCAACACAAAAACAAGAATCTTTAACTCAAATGTCGAGGTTTATAGTATGGCTCTGTGTTACGTACATTTATTACCTAAGGGGGTAGTCGTCGGTCCTACCAAATGTACGCACCAGTCTTGAGATAATGTCACGTAAGTTATCGCCCACTTCTTATTTTAATGCTGAATAAAAAGGCCGCTCTACTACTAATCTAGCGGGAATTTTATCATTCCTAGAATGGATCTACAGAGTCGCTTGCCTTTAAGATTTGGATCGTAGACGGAGAATTCCTACGAGTAGAAGAAGTTATATTGTTTACCTTATGCACATGTTTTAAATGCCGTACATGCTTCAATGCCAAAGTCGTGGCATGGATGTAAAGAGAGGTTAGCCAACTGAAAGCCTTTAACTGATAGGATTATCGTATATGACTTGTTGTGAAATTATATGATGTACAACGCTATGTAGGATGAACGTCTGGAATTTTAACAAATGTAATATGGAAGATTTCATCCCAGAGTATGAATACGTTACCATGATAGACGTCCTTGAAAGAAGGTCAACGGTCGTGACTGAGAAGGATATTATACGGTAACAGTTTTGTAATCCTTAGTCTATGGACAGAGGTCTTTACTAGAAGAGAATCTTCAGGAACTTTAGCAGCAATAATTAATATGTTGTCGTGTGACCTTTGCGCCTGTGACGATGTCCGTCTTGTCCACTTCGTGTCCTGGTGAATAAAATCTATGTAAAGTTACCAACGACTTCTGTGCTGCCAATACTTGACCAGTTCACCCAATTCAAGATACTTGTTGGTTTTCGTTTGAAAAAACATTGTTGACATTTATTCCGTTGTAACCATTCGCGTTTCAATTCATCACTATGAAAACGACACCAACAATAACTGGTAGGCCAGTGCGGTCTGGAAGTGATTTCAAAGGAACGTCCCCATCCAATTGATCGTTTGAAAAGAAGAATGTTTACTTTCAAGGCGACATCATCTCAATTTGGATCCTAGCGGAATATGAATCAAAATCAACTCAAATGCTCAAGGTCTTCAATCAACCTCCACGTCAAGTTTCACAGTGACTGATTACTTGGAGATCATCTCTTCATCATTATTACGTGCGAGCTAGTTTGATATACGCAGAGCGAAAGTAATTGCATCCTCTAAACGTACATACACGGGGACAAGGCACCTTTGATTTTTACCTGCACGCGAGCTAAGTATAACTTGTATCCGTTATACACTTTATTACTATTAGCTGTGCCTTAATTGATTATGTCCACTTCTATATTTTCCGTGTTATGTGATATATGTTGTGTATTATTCGCGGGAGGTTGGGAGGTTGATCTGACGAACGAGATCCATCTCGAAGCCAATTCGGGCTCTTCGTCAGACGTTCTGTAGGACATTATTTTGCAGACTTCCCGCAGTGGATGTTCCTACGCGTGAGCGTAGAAGGATTCTAGGTCCACTGTGTCTGGTGGTCTGTGACACCTGTCTGTTTTAGCTGTAGTGTCACGTTTACTTGTTGTTTTTGGTAGCTATTTTTACTTGTACCTTAGTTTCATAATGTATTTTGTATGTGATTATTGTCCATCTCACCTTTCCTGTCGTTTAGTTTTTACAAAACCTATGTTTTTTTACACTGTGTTGTCAATTGTCTTGTGCATTATTTAATCGCAGTTATCATCGTAATTCTTTACGACATTCCATTTTAGTTTCTCATTTTTATTTTAATTGGATTTCTGCGAACGTCTTCGTTTGTTTTGAATATCTTGTCGTGTCATTATTGTGCTATTGTCTGTCACATTACTGCTTTCACGCCATTACATGTTATAAATTACATTATTAATTATTAATATTATTGCCTATTATATAAATTGATTTTACCGTTCTAGAACAGGAACGAAGAACACTAGTTGTAGTAACACTTTTAAATAGTATTATTACATAATAATCTTGAATAATGGCTACCTTAGACTATTTCATTAAGCAAGCAAAAGCTTTGCAAATACCTGCTGAAGAGGTAAGACAATTCGCTATGTCAGAATATAAGAAAGCTCAAGAAATAGAAGCTGATCAGAGAAGGTTAGAAACTTTACGTTTGGAAAATTTGAAATTTGAGGCAGATCAAAAACGGATTGAGGCTGAGGAACATGAGAAGAAGATGAAATTTGAGGCAGATCAAAAACGGATTGAGGCTGAGGAACAAGAGAAGAAGATGAAATTTGAGGCAGATCAAAAACGGATTGAGGCTGAGGAGAATGAGAAAAAAATGAGATTAACTGCTGAGGAGGATGAAAAGAAGAGGAAATTTATAGCTGAGGAAGATGAGAAAAAAATGAGATTAACTGCTGAGGAAGATGAGAAAAAAATGAGATTAGCCGCTGAATTAGAAGAGAAACGATTTCTGCGAGAGGCAGAACAGAAACAAAAGGAGGCTGAAGAAAGACTTAGAAAAGAAATGGAAGAAAAAAGATTAATAGCTGAAAAGGAAATGGAACAGAAACAAAAGGAAATGGAAGAGAGAAGATTGATAGCGGAACAAAATGTAAAACGACTTCAGCTTGAGATGGAAGAGAATGAAAAAAAACGACAGCATGAACTGAAATTAGCAGAGTCAGAATATGAGAGAATTAGGTTAACTCAGGAAGCTAATTCTCAGAGAACTTTTGAAAGCCAAACTTCATCCAGACATGATAATTTTAAGGAAATTCACCTTAAATTACCAAAATTTAATCCCCCGTCTGATGACGTAATATTCTTCCTAGATAGGTTTGAGGCACTTGTGGGTCTTATAACGTGGATAAAGCGCTATACTGTACATATTTATCCAGATTACTTACAGGGGATGCATTAGCAGTTTATCATACCACCAGCATTGGTGAGAAAAATGACTACAATGCTCTTAGAGCAGCACTTCTGCAAAAATTCCAAATGACAGAAAACGAATATCGTTTGAGATTTCACACATTACTACCTCAATCTGGCAGAAATTTTAGTGATTTTCTGTCACAGATACGACTAACATTAGAAAGATGGATCGAATTATCCAAAATTGAAAAGTCGTATGAAGGTCTCTTTGATTTACTGATGCGCGATAAGGTACTTTCGTCGGTAAACCCTACATTTCTCGCATTTTTACACGAACGGAAACCTTTATCAATGAAAAACTTAGAAGAACATGCAAAAAACTTCTGCACTGCTCACCCAACCATGGATCTGAGTAATGCGCAGATTAAGAGTGAATTGCCTGTTGCTTTTGCAGCACAACAAAACAATTTTTCACGCAATCGTTCTTTTAGTGCTGATAGGTATGTCAATAAGGGAAATAATCATAATTTCAACAATGATAACTTTTACAAAGGGAAGCAATTTCAACAATCTTCTCCATTTAATGTTTCTTGGAACCAAACTCACAGATCGCGAGATTTTGGTAACAATTATTTTAAAAATAATCAAGGACATTATAATAAACAAAACTGGAGATCAAGGTCTCAGGGTCCGCAAAACAGACAATTTTTTGGAAATAAACCATTTAACCAACATCATAACGATCATTCTACAAATTATCGGACTAATCCAAATTTTAACTCTAGCAGAAACGACAATTATGGCAATTTTAATGACAAAAATCACAATCGATCGCGCCGACGAGATAGATCGTCGAATAATACAGGTAGACATTCTAATGTTGCTTTTAATGATACACAGGCTAACATTGAACAGGGTAAAGTAGCTGAAACTCACAATGCTATGTCTTGTTCTCTAGATTGTTCCCAGGTGAAAGACTGTCCAGAATGCTCGACTCTTTTCCAGCCTAAGGCGATCACGACGCTGCGTTGCGGACATACCTTGCCTAGCCTGCCTGCAGTCTGTACAGCCACTGCTGCGTCAGTACACCAGGGACAGGGCTCTCTTAAGTTTCACAAGGGATTTGTCAATAATATTTCATGCTCTCTCCTATTTGACTCAGGTTGTACAACAATCGGTGTCCGGACTTCGCTGATCAACCCAAGTTGTGCCACGGGCCGGGTTGTCAAATGTGTAGCATTTGGTGGCACAATTGAAACATTTCCCACTGCTGTTGTTGATCTTTATACTCCTTTCTTTACAGGAAAGATCCAAGCATGTCTTCTGCCTATCCCAGTTTGTGATGTGGTACTGGGTCGCATACATGGTATTAAAGAGTGTACACCTCAGCAAATAGCTGAATGGGAAGAGCGACATATTCAAACTGCAAATGCAGTAGTGACTAGAGCGCAAGCTACTAATATGTCGCATGATACACCTATTGAACCTACAGTTCATACCACTTGTGATGATGATGCTCCTATTTCACGGGAGTTGTTTGCAACATTGCAAAAGAATGATAATTCATTAAAAAATTCTTTCAGTATGTTAACAAAAAGAATACAAGCAACAAACTTGCAAAATCTAGACATGACTTTATACTTAAAAATGGGATTTTGGTTAGAGTCATACGGGAAAAGGATTTATCCTTATGTTCTCAGATTCTTGTCCCATCCTGTATGAGATCTCGTATATTACGACATGCTCATGACTCGCAATGTGCGGGCCATATGGGTTTTTCGCGTACCAAATCCAGAGTGCTTTCGGCATTCTACTGGCCAGGCGTCCATAGAGATGTTACTCTCTATTGTCGGTCCTGTTTGATATGTCAAGAAGTTAAGGTACGGGGTCCATTTCATGCGGCTCCTATTCAAGCTGCGGACATCCCGATTAGACCATTTGATAAAATGGCCATTGACATTATTGGTCCTATGCTTCCATCTGCTAGAGGGCATACGCATATTCTTACGTGCATTGATATGTGCACTCGTTGGCCTGAGGCCATCCCTCTCAAGAACACTTCATCTGCCAGTGTAGCAGAGGCATTGATGTTAATCTTCTCACGCATTGGTTTTCCACGGAAAATCTTGTCGGATCATGGGGTTCAGTTCATTTCTGAATCCATGTCTCAAGTTATGAAGACATTAGGTATAGACAGATCTCTTAGTTCTATTTATCATCCGATGTCAAATGGGTTAATTGAGCGTCTCAATAGGACACTCAAGCAGTTGTTGGGTAAGATGACTCAAGACCATCCCCAAGACTGGGATCGGGTCCTACCCGCTTGTCTCTTTGCGTATCGCGAGGTACAAAATCAAGCAACGGGGTTTTCTCCGTTCCAGCTTGTTTTTGGCATGCAACCACGCGGTCCGATGTCGTTAATCCACGACTTATTGGTGGATGAGAATATTGAAGAGGAAACTCAATCCTCTTATGAGTATGTGATCTCTCTTAGAAAGAAAATCATAGATGCTTGTAGACTAGCTACTGCATCATCCGAACATGCCAAAGAAAAAAGCTCGTCTATCTGCAAACAAATATAGACGTCTTCGCCAGCTCATACCTGGTGATGAAGCTTTTGTATTACTCCCTGCGCATAACAATCGTCTTTTAATTACCTGGAGAGGTCCTTTCAGGATCATCTCAAGAATATCCGATGTCGACTACATCGTTGATGTTAATGGCAAACATAAAACCTTCCACATTAACATGTTGAAGGAGTATTACTCACGTCCTGATTATCTACAATCGGTGTTCCAAGCAACTGACGATCCTACACCACCTATTCAACACTATTCTAGTTTGTCAGTCATCCAAGAAGAGGAATCTTCTTTCGATGATGTACAACTACCAATACCAGTTGTACCACTCCATTCCACTGAGAAATGGAATGATGTTACTATCTCATCTACTCTTACTGATGATCAACGTCAGCAAGTCTCTAAAATTCTACACACGTATGAGGATGTCCTCACTGACATCCCAGGTCATACGTCAGTCATCCAACATGACATTATTCTGACTGACGATACACCGATTCGAGTTCGCCCATATCCTATTCCTTTACACTTTCGTGATAAGGTTGATAAGGAATTGGATGATATGCTCCAATTAAATATAATTGAACCATCTTCATCACCATATTCTTCTTCTATGGTAATCATTAGGAAGAAAGACAACAATATACGTCGTTGCGTAGATTACAGGAAGTTAAACAAAGTTACAAAATTCGATGCGGAACCATTACCTCTTTTAGATGACTTATTGGAGAGATTATCTCATGCCACATTCTTTTCGAAATTTGACCTTTCAAAGGGTTATTGGCAAGTGCCACTCACTACGAAAGCAAAGCCATTCACCGCTTTCTCGACACCACGGGGTCTTTTTTTCAATGGAATTTTATGCCTTTCGGGTTAATGAATGCGCCAGCTACCTTTGTACGCATGATGCGCCGCATATTGTCTCATCGTCCCGATGTCATTACTTATATAGATGACATCTGTCTTTTCAGTGACTCTTGGGATGAACATACTCAGGGTTTAAAATCTTTACTTTCTACCTTACGGGATTATAACTTAACAGCGAAACCTTCAAAGGCTTTTGTCGGTTTTCATGACATCTCATTTCTTGGTCACCGTATAGGTCGCGGTTTAATGTATACAGAAGACAGTAACGTCTCTAAAATTTTAAACATCTCAGCACCTAAGACAAAAAAAACAAGTGAGGTCACTCTTAGGACTAATACAGTTCTATTCTAAATTCATCCCTCATTTGTCTACTATAACTGCACCTCTTTCGTCTTTACTGAAGAAGGGCACACCTAATGTAATAAAGTGGTCGCAGGATCACCAAACGGCGTTAGACTATATAAAACAATTTTTTTCAAATAAGCCTTTTTTAAAGTTGCCTAACAAAGATCTCACCTTTGTTCTTCGCAGTGATGCTTCTTCCTACGCTATTGCGGCAGTTTTGATGCAGGAATACGGAGGCACCTTATTTCCTGTTATGTACGTATCCAGAAAGCTTACAACGAGCGAGATAAATTACTCCGTTCTAGACAAAGAGCTCCTTGCTCTTGTCTGGGCAATCACAAAACTGGATCGTTATCTCCTCGGATCACACTTTGTGGTGGAGTCTGACCAGAAAGCTCTTACCGCATTGAATACAGGGAAATTTAAGTCATCAAAGTCAGCGCGTTACGCTATAGCTCTTCAACCGTTCCATTTTGAGATACGAGCTATTCCTGGAGTGCAGAATGTATTTGCAGACTGTCTTTCAAGATGCCCTAGTGAACTTGGTGAAACTAAATTACTTTTAGATGGAAGAAACGTCCTCACCGAAACATGAATAACTTTGTACAGTGTCATTAATTGTACATCTGTGAAAGACTATGTATAGTTTTGCAGTATTCGTAAATAAAATATAACTTTCAGAATATAGTTACATATGGATTATAACATGACTTTTCTTGTGAAGTAACGTTTTGTTAGAACGGGAACAGTGATATTAAAGTAACATTAGGACTGCAAACATTTTTTTTTTTAGTATGGAAACATTGGAAAAAAAGCAACAAATAGACATTCGTTAGTGTTATGGAACATATTACACTACATATCGTGTTCGTAAACTTATTTCGTGCATGAAACATTAGGAACATATTCTTGTTGACTCTAAATAGTTCTGAACAAATATTAACAATGAGTGAAATTGAAATCACTTAGAATAAATTAGTAATTAGTTATTTGTTGATAAATTAAGACATATATTAAGTAGAATAACTCAATTTAATCGATTTAATTGATTATGAATCACACATCTACTAACTTTATTAGTGTCTCGCAATACGTGTATTCACGTATTCCACTACATGATATTTTACTTTTAGATAACTAGTCAAACTTACTAGTGTTAGATAATCGTAAGTGCGTTGCTTCTTAATGTGTTGAATTATGCATTGCTTCATTTTTGCATGTTGTATTTTAAAAAAAAATTTTCTGTTCTTTTGATTTTCTTATCATTGATTATCATCAGTGTTGCTGTTCATTTTCATTTTTGAAATCATATGTTTCAAATTTTGTTGAAAACTTAGTTGAATTTTATTATCATCTTTTTTTGTTGATTCTTCATTTTCATTTTTTCAACTTCTTTTTACTTCGAATATTACCACATCGTTCCAAAGTAGGTCGATGGTGGATGTGTGCTTTAATGCATACTGTCATTTAGTTATATTAATTTCAAGTCAATATTCTTTTCTTAATATGATATAACTTTATGCATTGTATATATTGTTGTAGTTTTGACTCACCTCTCTCGAGTAATTAGTTCGAAAAAAAATTAATAGAATTAATTTTTTTAAGGGGAGGTAATAAGGGAGCTGTTACGTACATTTATTACCTAAGGGGGTAGTCGTCGGTCCTACCAAATGTACGCACCAGTCTTGAGATAGTTATATTATTTGTGCGTTCGATTGATTCACGCACTGACGTGCACAATGCTGTGTGAGTTGCTTTGGACGCACGTGTAACCTAGTTGAGTAGTTTGTGACGTCATGTTTTGAAGTGGAAACATGGAACTGGCTTGTGTCCATGATTGTAATTTTAAATTGTGTATCCAATGGCATGTTGAAGGAAGCCATTTATTATTGTGATTTGTATTGGTCTTCAGGTCGAAGCCAATCGCAGTAATGTCACGTAAGTTATCGCCCACTTCTTATTTTAATGCTGCATAAAAAGGCCGCTCTACTACTAATCTAGCGGGAATTTTATCATTCCTAGAATGGATCTACAGGGTCGCTTGCCTTTAAGATTTGGATCGTAGACGGAGAATTCCTACGAGTAGAAGAAGTTATATTGTTTACCTTATGCACATGTTTTAAATGCCGTACATGCTTCAATGCCAAAGTCGTGGCATGGATGTAAAGAGAGGTTAGCCAACTGAAAGCCTTTAACTGATAGGATTATCGTATATGACTTTGTGTGAAATTATATGATGTACAACGCTATGTAGGATGAACGTCTGGGAATTTTAACAAATGTAATATGGAAGATTTCATCCCAGAGTATGAATACGTTACCATGATAGACGTCCTTGAAAGAAGGTCAACGGTCGTGACTGAGAAGGATATTATACGGTAACAGTTTTGTAATCCTTAGTCTATGGACAGAGGTCTTTACTAGAAGAGAATCTTCAGGAACTTTAGCAGCAATAATTAATATGTTGTCGTGTGACCTTTGCGCCTGTGACGATGTCCGTCTTGTCCACTTCGTGTCCTGGTGAATAAAATCTATGTAAAGTTACCAACGACTTGTGTGCTGCCAATACTTGACCAGTTCACCCAATTCAAGATACTTGTTGGTTTTCGTTTGAAAAAACATTGTTGACATTTATTCCGTTGTAACCATTCGCGTTTCAATTCATCACTATGAAAACGACACCAACACTCTGTCACGTTAAGAACAACAAAAACAACCAAAGAGAAAAAAGCTACAGACATGCATAGATATATGATTGCGTGGAATAGTAGGATTGAAATGGTATGACAAGGTCAACAACGTGGAACTGATAACAAGAGACACACAAGTGTCAGTGGAATAAGAGATGAGAAGAAGGCCCTGACGATGGATAGGACACATATTGAGAAAACCTGTTGATAGCATCACAGGGCAGTCCTTCTGGAATTTTTGTGTCAATTAGGAATTAGGTCGACGGTGTAAGGGACATAACTGCAGATATCACTAGCTTATAAGGGAGGATTACGAGTTAACTATCCTAGGGACGTGACGTAGTGTCATGTGACTAAAGTACATGTACTATACATTTTTGTTGTTGTTGCGGGTTTTGCCTTCTTGTGGCGAGGCACGCCCTTTCAACTTAGACTTAAGTCATTTGGTTATATCAGAGCACAATTTGCCATTAAAAAATAAGTGAACTCTGTTAAATGAGGCGATGTGTTGATAAACTCTAAGCCTTGAAAAGGACTACTATAGACCGTTCACCAATTGATGTTCAACTTTAATATTTTTTTTCTAAAAAACTACCTGATGTAATGAATTCATATTTTGCATGTAGTCTTATATTATCCATGACGTTACAAATACGTTGTTGTGAAGTCAATATCAATTCTGCTTTTCTCAAAACCGTAAATTCATTTGATCTTTTTCGAATCTTACAAGAATCACGGCTTAAAAATTAAATTTTACAGAATTCTACGTCATAAAAGTCAAAAGTAGGATCAGAGGCGTATCCATATCTGCTCACCGCATAGGAAACAACTTTAAGTAGTGATACATTTAAATCTGAAACGTGGGGGTAAAAAAACTGTATTCAAAACTATATTGTATACGACACGGTAAATTTTACATGTATACCTGCACTATTTCTTCGTGTTTTGAAGGAGCATAATTACATTGTTTTATGTTTTTGATATCTCAAAGAAAGAGGTTGGTAAGAAAACGAAGATGGCTGTATACCGTTCCACCTATGTCCCAGTCTTGACATATGGATGCGAGTCATGGGCAATGACTACAACCCACAAAAGCCAGATCCAAACCTCCGAAATGAGGTATCTGAGGAAGGTGGTTGAAGTAACAAGAAGAGACATGGTCCGCAACCAGACGATACGTCAAGGCCTAAAATCCCACCCGCTGCAGACCCAAATAGAACAGTCCCAACTAAGATGGTTTGGCCATGCCTGCAGAATGGGAGAAGATCGGCTACCACGACAAGCATGGGAAACAAAGAGCCAAGGATCCAGACCCCTAGGACGACCCAGAGTCCGCTGAGAGGACAACATTAGACAATCTTTGAAGGACCGAGGACTAGAATGGAACCAGGCCAGGAAGAAGACAGCCGATAGAATAGTCTGGCGCTCTCTCTTCCAAACCTCTACACCTCACGGTAGAAGGGGAACGACTAAGTAAGTAAGTAAGATATCTCAATTAAGTTACATTTATCTCAGTCCGTATCTGACGATTCCATTAGAGTAACAACTGTTGATGGCTGGATAAACTGTAATCCATCACGTTGCCAGTATTCTTCTTCTTCACGGAGCACATGATCTACACATTTCTTCCAGAATTGAAATCATGTTGTATCGATCGACAAAAAGAAACTCTGTTAACACCAAGCGCTACCTGTGTTCTTTTATCAGGTCTATTGATGTCGTGATATAAACTCCCCATTTTTAGCCTCCCTGCAGAAGTGTCTGTACAGCATTACAGTAACCTTCTTCATAGTTATAAATTTGCACTTCAAACTCATAATGTAATATTATTCTATATGTTCAGAAAAAAAATTTGTTTCATTATAATACAGGGTGTTTATAAAGTCGCTGTGCAGTGAATTTGAAAAATATTATAGAAATTACGTCACGAATGATGCAAATTTACGTCATGATATTCTGTGTTCCAATGCTGTGTTCCACAATCCCGTGTGCAGCATTACACAACAAGCCCCAATTGAAAACCACATTTCTGGTGACGTAGTCTCGCCCGGGCGTAAATTTCACTGCAAAGCAAACACCTTGTACAATGCAGCTATAACTTTACAATAATTTCACAATACGCCACTGACAGATTTGCACTAATGATGTCGCACTATTTCAGCTTTCAACAGCAGACAACTGCGGTGCACGAAATGTCATGATTTCGTATTAAAATATATTTTTTTCAATTAAAAAACCATTTATTTCCCGTGCAAAACAAGTGTACTGCTGACATGCTACATTTTAATACCGGTAGGGGAGTGTGATTTTAATATAACCTGATGAATAGATATCTCAATCTAGATACATTTTCTGGAGGCAAAAAATGTTTTCATAACGTCATGAATAATATAAGACTACATGCAAAATATAAATTCATTACTTCAGGAAGTTTTTTTAGAAAAAAATATTAAAGTTGAACATCAATTGGTGAACGGACTATAGCATCTATGAGCTAGCAAGGACTGCTAGCCCGATCAGCGTTGATAGATACTAAGTCCCGAAAAGGACTAACATTATCCATCTGCTAGCCTGAAGCCCTGAAAAGGACTTGCCCTAAAAAGGACTCGCCAGCTACGCCAACGCTCCCCGTACTTCCTCGGTGTTCAGCGAACACCAGTGATATGGAATGTGACAAGAAACGAAGCGATACTTGAAATTTTTGAACGGAGGCTATTTAAGGGCAAGACGATGACACGCGGTGCCCTCTTCTTGCCAGGTCTCTTGTACGATTTAGCTCGTACGAGGCAGACGTATCTTGCTGAAGTGAGTGCACCAGAACGTGAGTTTTTACATGCCTGTTGTATACGCCGTGATCTGAGGAAGTTAGATTTTGAAACTCAACAACTTCTCAGATTTTGTTACTACAAATGGGACATTTTGTTTCAGTGGAGAATCCAGTTTATATCACAGGCAAGTGAACCATTCGTAAGGGATGTGAGAGTCGGTACGTGACTTTCATGAAGTGACTTCAACGTGCCACGTGTTTTGAGGTAGACGGCAGTAAAATAAAGTGACTTTTCTTTGAAATAAAGACATTGTGTTAGGGAGAGCCGAGATGGCTAGAGTGAATGTGAAATGATAAATTATGTCTGTATGTGTGTGGTTCAGTAGCAAACATGAGTCTTGGGAACATTTACCATCTCTAGCGTCAGGCCAGTTCCATATAACCAAGCGATACGATAGGAGATAATAGAGCAAATGTAGATATTATCAGAAATAGCCATGATACTGAAACTTAGGTTGTAACGTCAATCCATGACCAGCGAGAATATGAAGAATGTGGTAAGTTGGGATTATATAATATAGTTATAGGGGACTTAGTGTACTGACTGAGATCAGCTGTGAAGGTATCTGTATCTAATAAGTGTGGTGTGTTACAGATGACCTTACTTGCTACCACATTTAGACCTCAATCAGACTTATTCTTGAATTTAGTGATGACTACGTATAATGTCTAGGGTTATGATAGTGATGTAGTGTAATTCACAACAACCAACAGACAGATAAACACCTAAGTTAAGATCCTCAACAAATTGACAACAATATGACAGTCACAAACACATAACACTCTAAAGATTATCTTATTAAGTCAAGGGTTAAATTTTAACAAATGTATTGAATGTTTTTCAATAAATAGATATCCTGATCCTACTACACAGTGAATCAGGAATCACAATCAAATGTAAACACAATGTTTATGTACACAATTTTATACAAAGGATCTTTGTCCCGACATATAATATTATTATAATATGAGTGTAATGTTGTGAGGTAGTATTATGAGGCAATACTGGCTGTTTGAGCTAGGTTGTTGGTTGTCATCACGACTTCATGTGTTTGTTACTGGTGGAAATAATATTGAAGGATTCACAGATTCTGTTTTAAAGTCTCTGTCCCCTTTATTATACTAAAGTCAGTTCAGGGGATTTTAATTCAAAGTTGAGCTCTGTCCGTGCTACAATCTCTTATCTCAAATAGCGGCTGCAGGAAACTGTATCCTCTGCTCGCTTGCTTCTCAGTTTGCTAGAAAAACCCACAATGGCCGATATCTTGGGCAAAGAGTCTGCTGCCAGTTTTCTGGATCAAGCAAAGCTCAGACCATGTGCTGCTATATTAACATCAGTACCACGGTCCCTGAAATAAGAAGGTTGTGCCTCCTTCTTCATAACTAATATATAATATATTTCCACACTGACGTACAAGACAGTACAAACATAAAGTTCAGCGCTGTAGGCCAACTGCTAGCTTTTCATGTGTCAATATACACCAGTATTCCTCTCCCTAATGGTTACAACGCCTCTGCAATTCCAGCGTTAATCCCTTCTATACAATAGGATAGGTGTCATGTTACCTATGGCAATCCAATATATCTATCTGTATAGGCAGTTATACTCCTCTCTGACAATCCTTACAAGGTGGAGCAATATCTAGGCTTTGCCTCATGTTTGCTACTGAACCACACACATACAGACATAATTTATCATTTCACATTCAATTTTCATATAAAATATATTAAATATGTCTAGCTTACCACAATTCAAGGAAATATTAAACAAGTAACGTTGACTGGCGATGAATTCTGGCACAATTTTGATCTGCCGCTTTCCAGGCTTTTCCTTTATTAGAAAATTCTTAGCCTGTTCTCAACGTACTTGATTTTCACAGGATTTATTTTCAAAAATGGCAGTGAACTGACGCTTTTATTTGACCATATCTAACGTTCTAACCAATCAGGCCATGTTTACATGAGCCTTGGAAAAAAAACTATCCATCCTATATGTTGCCATTAACAACAATATTTGTATTTGCAGTTAGACCAATAAGGTTTCGCTTTACATTTTACTACAGCCAATCAAATCGTATCTAACTTGTCGGCCTCATTTCCCCCAAAGCAGTGTTTTCCAAACATGCCATTAAAAAAATAAGCAGATATGATCTTGTGCTGTCAGTCAACCCCACTATAGTATTTTGGCTATAATTTGTTAATTAATAGACTATTTGCGTAACACATAACATATTCTTTGTCAGCAAGTCCTAAGGTACAAGAATATATAAGTTTAATGGGGCTAAGTGGCTTCGTTCAAAATATGTATTTTTCTATGATAGTCGTGTATTTGCTGTTACCACCTGTTCATTTCAATACTAGGGGATGTCTTCTGTACCGTCAGACTAATGTCAGGAGTTTAGACATAAAACAGTAGAATGTCAGGTTTCCCAATAAGACTTTAAACCTGTTTTCAAAACCTAACCTCGTATCGTTAGTGTTTTTTTATCACTGTTTGTTTGTAAAAAATCAGGCCTTCATGCGTTTCGCGTGTGATTGGCGTTCACTTTTTAATCGCGAGACGACGTAGTATTATTGCTTCGCTCCGTCTATCCTTTCTCGTCTCTGCTTAGCCCGTCTGTCTTTCTAGGTTAACATTGTGTGTATAATTTCATTAATGGTAGTATTTGTACCTAGGTCATTATGCAGTGTGCCTATCAAGGTCGTCTAAGAAATACAGTACCAGTTTTATTTTTAGAAACGACTGTGATTCGCGTGTAGGCTTTACGTAGAGTTTATGCAGATGAAGTAGAAAAAGGAGGGTCTCTTGTTCAGCCATTTGGCGTTATAAAACGGAAGCGCTATTGGGAAAGCACTGGTCTTTCACCATTCTTCTTTCTATTGTATTATTTCGTTCGGCTTTACATTTATGTTCTAATTTATATATGGGTATTAGAATTTTTCACCACAATTCTCCCCACTTTAAAACAGACATCATATGTCAGTTCCTAATTCTATATACACATAGATAAATTTCTGTCTATGTCTGGTGATTACTCTGATTCTCATCGCACGGATGGCGGCTTAGAAAATCAGCATCAACGTTTCGCTGATTTTATTTTTATCATGGATTAATGCAGGTGGGTCAATTCAAAGTAAGCACTACTGACGAATGTTGCCCCAGACCTCTGCAATCCAAGAATCCATTTCAGTTATGTTACTGAACAGCTGCAAGTGTTACTGCTGCTTAGCAATCAATATTCACCATTTTTCTTCTCTGAGTCTGCTCAACGACATGCCCCGAAAATATTAGATGTTCCTCAAATTGTACGTTATGAGGAGTTGATCTATATGGTGATATCTGAGTTGTGTAGGGGATCCAATAATTTCTTGATCAGCCTTAATAAACACTCGGACTAGCCTCAATTCAAAAAGGCAACAATGGAGACACTCTGCTCCTCCGAAATGTTCACAGCCAACAATTGGTCTGATCTCAGGCTTGATTGAATGTGGAAACACCCTTCTAATAATATTCTTATAATATGCCACTCAAATGGAGGCCATATTCACCGCTATATATCCGCATACCGACAATTTGGTGAATCAAGATAATATGTGGGGAAATGAGTTTCTGCATCAGAAATCAATTCGCCCTTAGCTTTGCTATAATATGTGTGGGTGATCTCCATCCAGGGTCCGATCAATACTTCCCCTTGGACGGTGTAGGGACGGGTGACTACCAATGTCACCAGTGCCCTTTTCATGCTATATTAATAGCCATATGGTGAAGCGCTGTGAGCATTTTCCGAATTGCTCACTCGTCCACTCCCCAATTTTCTGCTAACATGTTGTTTCGGGTTCAAATCTGGCGGATTATCTTCAATATTAATTTCAGCCAGTTCCCTAACTGCGGCTTCAAACTGTGCCTGGGTTGACTGGTCTGAGTTTCTATTTTCTCCGGATGCCCTTCTCAGAGTTGCGAATCTAAATATTTTTGGTGAAAACTGTTGGTGGGAAGGTGGATACCTATCCTCTATGTCAACCTTATTATTTTTATTTTCCTTGTTATTTTTAGGCCCATATGTTTCAGAATGCTTGGCTGGCATCTGATTATGATTTTCCCAACTTGGGGACTGTACCTTGCTACATTTTTCACAGGCCCCCACAAATTGTGCAATATCAGCAGCTACTTGGGGCCAGTAATATTTTTCAGATGTCCTTTTACGTGTGGTTCCATTCCTCTGGTGTCCACCGTCAGGTACAACATGAGCTTGTGCCATCACTTTTTTTCCTGTAGGGAGTTGGTAATACCAACTGTCCCTGTTCTTTGGATCCTGCCCTAGCTTTCCTGAAGAGCAGTCCCTCCTTTAAATAGAATTGCCCTTTCTTAGGGTGTGTATGGCTTGTTGGCAGTTTGCCAAAGCAAGGTTTTAGTGATTTATCCTTTGCCTGGGCCTTTCTCATCTGTTTATGAGAATAATTTAGTGGTGGTATTTCCTCCCTACTAGGGGTCGACCTGACCTGGAGCGTGGCCATTACCACAGATTTTATAAGGCTCCTTAGAAACACATATTTACTTCCTAACACCAGCGGGTAATTAGGGTCGTCACACACGGCTGCTCTAATCACTCCTTCCACGTACCTAGTCTTGACATTTATCTCGGCTACGGGAAGTGTCATGGTGGATATTCCCTTTACGGCCCCTTGTATCTCCACTTTCCCTGTGGTATACTGTTCAGGTTGCACTAGGGTTGCACTCACAACTGAGTCATATTCTAAACCTGAATCGTAAAGGCACCTAACCTTGGCCCCATTACATGTCACTTCTTCACAGATGGGGGGATGTTGAAGATTTATATGATTCTGTCAGTTTCTTCTTCCCCTTGTCCACTGTTATCATGCATGCCGCGTGATATGGAGGAACTTTCCTACCACATTCACTAGTATTATGATTATGCATCCTGCATATTTGACAATATTTTCCTTCCTGTCTGAAGGGTTTCCTGCCATCATATTTTCTTTCATTGAATTGTGGGGTTTTATTTTTATTATCATAACGTGGCCTATCAAACTGATGCTTACCTTTGTTCTGATCTCTATGATCAAACTCATTATAGTTTTGTGGTGCCTTAAAATTGTCTACCTGTTTCTTTTTATTACCTGTTACCTCTGCTTGAGCTGCCTGATATCTTTCAGCAACATTTAGTAACTCACCCAGCCTCTCTGCACCTTGTTCCATGAGAAACTTTCTCAGGTCTGGAGCCATGGACTCTCTTAGCTGCTCTATAAGGATCATTTCCTTAAGATCTTGGGTTTTCCCCAGAGCCGTCCATTTCTCCAAGTATGTCTCTAACCGTGCAGAGAACTGGTGATATGTCTCACCTGACAGTAGTTTAGCATTCCTGAACTTTTTTCTATAAAATTCTCCATTCTTTTCATATCTTTGCAACAGAGCCTGCTTTAACATGTCATAATTGTCTTGGTCATCTCTGCTCATCTTCGCAAAAACGTCATAAGCTGCACCACGAAGCCCTTGTGATAACTTTAAGCTCCACCTTTTTCTCTCTAACCCATACGTGGTAGCTAACAGTTCATATCTATTTAGGTAGCTCTCTATGTCATCGTCTTTCTCAACAAAATGATCTAAATGAAAACTCATAGCTGAGGTTGAGGCTCCCTGACTAGCAGTAGCATCAGAGGTAAAGGGACTGGCACCATTTTCAGGAGCATGGCCTTGAAATTCCAGCTCCCTTAGTCGTAACTCGTGCTCCCTCTGTAATCTTTTCTCCTCCTTTGCTGCTTCCCTTTCGGCAGTCAATCTTTTTTCTTCTGCCTCCCTTTCGGCAGTCAATCTTTTTTCTTCTGCCTCCCTTTCGGCAGTCAATCTTTTTTCTTCTGCCTCCAATTTCTTAGCCTCTTTGTCAGCCTCAATCTGCAACCTCTTACTTTCCTTTTCAGCCTCTAGCTTTCTTTCCGCCTATTTTTTTAATCTTTTTTCTTCACGTTCAATAAATTTGTCACATTCAGTAGTGACATAAGCAATCATAACTTGCCCGTCCATTCCCAACTCTTTAGCAGCCTGCATAGCAGCAGATCGAAATTTTGCCAGGTCTGCCATTTTCTAACAGGCAAATTTATACAATGTTTAACTAAACACTTCAATCTATGACTAATTATACTAAGGACAACCACAAGCACTGAGAGCTCAACCTTATCTATTTTCCACTCAAGAATACCTTTTTAATTTTTATTATTCCCTGAAGTGAACTCCCCCAAATATATGTGCTAGGAGAAGGTTTAAAATCCCGGACGAGCCCCCAATATATGTGGTAAGTTGGGATTATATAATATAGTTATAGTAGACTTAGTGTACTGACTGAGATCAGCTGTGAAGGTATCTGTATCTAATAAGTGTGGTGTGTTACAGATGACCTTACTTGCTACCACATTTAGACCTCAATCAGACTTATTCTTGAATTTAGTGATGACTACGTATAATGTCTAGGGTTATGATAGTGATGTAGTGTAATTCACAACAACCAACAGACAGATAAACACCTAAGTTAAGATCCTCAACAAATTGACAACAATATGACAGTCACAAACACATAACACTCTAAAGATTATCTTATTAAGTCAAGGGTTAAATTTTAACAAATGTATTGAATGTTTTTCAATAAATAGATATCCTGATCCTACTACACAGTGAATCAGGAATCACAATCAAATGTAAACACAATGTTTATGTACACAATTTTATACAAAGGATCTTTGTCCCGACATATAATATTATTATAATATGAGTGTAATGTTGTGAGGTAGTATTATGAGGCAATACTGGCTATTTGAGCTAGGTTGTTGGTTGTCATCACGACTTCATGTGTTTGTTACTGGTGGAAATAATATTGAAGGATTCACAGATTCTGTTTTAAAGTCTCTGTCCCCTTTATTATACTAAAGTCAGTTCAGGGGATTTTAATTCAAAGTTGAGCTCTGTCCGTGCTACAATCTCTTATCTCAGATAGCGGCTGGAGGAAACTGTATCCTCTGCTCGCTTGCTTCTCAGTTTGCTAGAAAAACCCACAATGGCCGATATCTTGGGCAAAGAGTCTGCTGCCAGTTTTCTGGATCAAGCAAAGCTCAGACCATGTGCTGCTATATTAACATCAGTACCACGGTCCCTGAAATAAGAAGGTTGTGCCTCCTTCTTCATAACTAATATATAATATATTTCCACACTGACGTACAAGACAGTACAAACATAAAGTTCAGCGCTGTAGGCCAACTGCTAGCTTTTCATGTGTCAATATACACCAGTATTCCTCTCCCTAATGGTTACAACGCCTCTGCAATTCCAGCGTTAATCCCTTCTATACAATAGGATAGGTGTCATGTTACCTATGGCAATCCAATATATCTATCTGTATAGGCAGTTATACTCCTCTCTGACAATCCTTACAAGGTGGAGCAATATCTAGGCTTTGCCTCATGTTTGCTACTGAACCACACACATACAGACATAATTTATCATTTCACATTCAATTTTCATATAAAATATATTAAATATGTCTAGCTTACCACAATTCAAGGAAATATTAAACAAGTAACGTTGACTGGCGATGAATTTTGGCACAATTTTGATGTACCGCTTTCCAGGCTTTTCCTTTATTAGAAAATTCTTAGCCTGTTCTCAACGCACGTGATTTTCACAGGATTTATTTTCAAAAATGGCAGTGAACTGACGCTTTTATTTGACCATATCTAACGTTCTAACCAATCAGGCCATGTTTACATGAGCCTTTGAAATAAAACTATCCATCCTATATGTTGCCATTAACAACAATATTTGTATTTGCAGTTAGACCAATAAGGTTTCGCCTTACATTTTACTACAGCCAATCAAATCGTATCTAACTTGTCGGCCTCATTTCCCCCAAAGCAGTGTTTTCCAAACATGCCATAAAAAAAATAAGCAGATATGATCTTGTGCTGTCAGTCAACCCCACTATTGTATTTTGGCTATAATTTGTTAATTAATAGACTATTTGCGTAACACATAACATATTCTTTGTCAGCAAGTCCTAAGGTACAAGAATATATAAGTTTAATGGGGCTAAGTGGCTTCGTTCAAAATATGTATTTTTCTATGATAGTCGTGTATTTGCTGTTACCACCTGTTCACTTCCATACTAGGGGATGTCTTCTGTACTGTCAGACTAATGTCAGGAGCTTAGACATAAAACAGTAGAATGTCAGGTTTCCCAATAAGACTTTAAACCTGTTTTCAAAACCTAACCTCGTATCGTTAGTGTTTTTTATCACTGTTTATTTTTAAAAAAAAATCAGGCCTTCATGCGTTTCGCGTGTGATTGGCGTTCACTTTTTAATCGCGAGACGACGTAGTATTATTGCTTCGCTCCGTCTATCCTTTCTCGTCTCTGCTTAGCCCGTCTGTCTTTCTAGGTTAACTTTGTGTGTATAATTTCATTAATGGTAGTATTTGTATCTAGGTCATTATGCAGTGTGCCTATCAAGGTCGTCTAAGAAATACAGTACCAGTTTTATTTTTAGAAACGACTGTGATTCGCGTGTAGGCTTTACGTAGAGTTTATGCAGACGTAGTAGAAAAAGGAGGGTCTCTTGTTCAGCCATTATGGCGTTATAAAACGGAAGCGCTATTGGGAAAGCACTGGTCTTTCACCATTCTTCTTTCTATTGTATTATTTCGTTCGGCTTTACATTTATGTTCTAATTTATATATGGGTATTAGAATTTTTCACCACAAAGAAGTGTAAAGACGTATACTTTAATGTAGTTAAATCATTTCTTCTGCAATATACAACGACCAAGAGGATGCTGATTAGAGAGAGATTGAAACGACGTATCCAGCTCTGATTGAATGAATAAACGTACATAGCTTAACTAAACCATCGACACAAGAGTCGGCGATTAAAAACTGTCAGAGTTTATTTGTGTGGTGCAACGTTTCAACAGATAAATTTATAGCATCTTGTCCACGTGATTAACTGATGTAACTGAAAGATAGACTAAGATACCACTCATACAACAGGGTAAAGAAAGAATAATTGCACGTACGATCATAACAGCTCAGACTGTTTACGTGACAGGCCTTCGACAATGGAACGGTCACATCCCCAGGGTAAGGGAGGCAAATGTTGATAAAAACTATACGGAGAAGACAACTGGGGACATAAGTGAAAATGATGAGGAAGATGTAGAAATAAATTGAGCTATTGTCACGTGACAGGAGGGCATGTGTTCGCTGAGGGCCTATGCTCCGTGGGAAGCTAAAGGGTACTGATTAATTGATTGGTTGATTAATTGATTGATTGACATGCTTATATGGGTAATAAGTTTTATGAGTTCATTTAATTCTTTCAGACATTCTCATTCCTTTTGTTAGCCTTTCATGGTATTCTTAACGCTTGTGTAAAATAACATCTCTGTAGCCTGTTGGGATTCTCCTGGAATATTTTAGGAGACGCCAGAGCTATTTCACTTTGTGAGGACCTCTTCATTGTTTGGGCCCCGAGCCATTTCACATTGTGAGGCCCCCGCATTGTTTGTGCCCTAGGCATTTCACATTGTCAGGTCCCCTCAATGTCTGGGAAGAAGGATTAGATATAACGTTAATAATACATCTTTGGCTGGGGTGAGCATACCCCCACCCTACCCCGTTAGGTCAACCCTGAGTCAAATGTAAGTTCTACCTGCTAGTCTACTAACTAATCCATAAGTGAGGACTGGCTCTATGTAACATCGAATAAATTTTTTCTTAAGAATTTGTATTAAAACAGACATTTACCGTGCATCATTCTCATCAGGTGAAGTGTTTGTCCTTGATGATGGCGGAGAGGTTGACCGTGACCTAGGCAACTACGAGCGTTTCTTGGACGTGACATTAAGTCGGGACCACAACATCACCACTGGGAAGATTTATCAAAAGGTCATTAATGAAGAAAGAAAGGGAGACTATCTTGGAAAAACTGTTCAGGGTAGTTATCGTTCTTTGCTTAAATGTAATCTGTTTTTACACACGAAGGATTTTATATAGTTGCTGGTGGTCTTAGAGGAGACACAGACAGAGTAGGGCCACTGCCCTCTCAGATATGTCGTAAAATGTGACTAGTGAGAAGTTTTCCATTGGGCTAGAAACCTCATTATGTAGAACAATGGTTATCAACCGTATATGAGCACGACTCGAAGTTCACATTTGACGAAGCTGGTGTCACATGTACCAAAACTGACAAGTAAAAATTAATTAGAGGCATTCAGCCAGAGGCGTACCGCTTAAAGGTTCGAGTAGGAGAAACGTAAGGGTCGCAAACCACAATGTTTACCGGGACCCAATTTTGAGAACAACGTAAAGAACAAAAACAAAAGCTACAGACATGCATATATGGATGATTGCGTGGAATAGTAGGATTGAAATGGTATGACAAGGTCACCAATGTGGAACTGATGACAAGAGCCAGACGTCAGTAGAACAAGAGATGAGAAGAAGGCCTTGGTGATGGATAAGACACATATTGAGGAAACCTGTTGATAGCATCACACGGTGGAACAAGCAAAGACATCAACAACAGAAGGAATAAAGCGAGAACAGCCTTTGCTAGTCTCAACAACATCTGGAAGTCTTCCCAGTACAGCACAAACACCAAATTAAGACTGTATGAGAGCTGTGTACTTCCTGTGCTTCTCTATGCTGCGGAATGCTGGAGAGTAACAGAGAAGGAACTGTTGAAACTGTCCTCCTTCCACACACTGTGCCTAAGGAAAATTATCTTAATCTTTTGGCCGAATACCATCACCAACCAAGAACTACTTACTCGGAGCAGCCAAGAGGACATGCACACCATCATAGCTGGCAGACGCTGGAGTTGGGTTGGCCACGTCCTCAGAAGAGACCCCGATGCCATCACAAGAACAGCTATGCTGTGGACCCCCGAAGGAAAGTGATAGAGAGGCCGACCAAAAACAACTTGTCAAAGAACTGTGGAGGCCGAGATGCAAAGAATGAACCAGAGCTGGGGCACTGTAAGAAGGATGGCCGCCGACTGAACAAAGTGGAAGCAGTTTGTTGATGCTCTACAAGTCGCCATTAGGCGCGGTGGCCACAGACTACTTTGACAGCGGGTAAGGATCAAGGCACAACGGGCTGATCACCCGTTTGCCAGTCACTTTGATTACGGAAACAACAATAAACGGATTGATTTGTCGTTGCCCTAAAGATGCCATTAGGCGTAATGGGAACAACGGCTAAGAAAATCAATTCGTTGTTGCCCTTAAGACGCCACTAGGCGTAATGGCCACTGACTGCTTTGACGGTCGTTGGCTAAGGATGGAAGAAGAAGAAGAAGAAGGATCAAGGAAGAAGAAGAATTTTGATCCCCGACCCACAGATTGAGAATCATTGATGTAGAACAAATTGTTACAGACATAATCACTACAAGAGCACGTGCTGTGATGTAACAGTCTTACCAGGGCGCGAGCTTCAGAGGTGGCCACGTGCTCTGTAAGGAACAGAAAAAGAAAATGAGTAAACGAAAAGATTAGATATGAAAACTTGATGAGTGATTTGATGAGTGATTTGATGAGTGATTTGATGAGTGATTTGATGAGTGATTTGATGAGTGATTTGATGAGTGATTTGATGAGTGATTTGATGAGTGATTTGATGAGTGATTTGATGAGTGATTTGATGAGTGATTTGATGAGTGATTTGATGAGTGATTTGATGAGTGATTTGATGAGTGATTTGATGAGTGATTTGATGAGTGATTGTAATGAGTGATTTTGATGAGTGATTTTGAATGATGATTTGATGAGTGATTTGATGAGTGATGCTATTTGATGAGTGATTTGATGAGTGATTTGATGAGTGATTTTGATGAGTGATTTGATGAGTGATTTGATGAGTGATTTGATGAGTGATTGATGAGTGAATGAATGATGATTTGAATGAGTGATTTGATGAGTGATTTGATGAGTGATTCGATGAGTGATTTGATGAGTGATTTGATGAGTGATTTGATGAGTGATTTGATGAGTGATTTGAATGAGTGATTTGATGAGTGATTTGATGAGTGATGATGAGTGATTTGATGATGATTTGATGAGTGAATGATGAGTGATTTGATGAGTGATTTGATGAGTGATTTGATGAGTGATTTGATGAGTGATTTGATGAGTGATTTGATGAGTGATTTGATGAGTGATGATGAGTGATTTGATGAGTGATTTGATGAGTGATTTGATGAGTGATTTGATGAGTGATTTGATGAGTGATTTGATGAGTGTGATTTGATGAGTGATTTGATTGATGATTTGATGAGTGATTTGATGAGTGATTTGATGAGTGATTTGATGAGTGATTTGATGAGTGATTTGATGAGTGATGAGTGATTTGATGAGTGATTTGATGAGTGATTTGATGAGTGATTTGATGAGTGATTTGATGAGTGATTTGATGAGTGATTTGATGAGTGATTTGATGAGTGATTTGATGAGTGATTTGATGAGTGATTTGATGAGTGATTTGATGAGTGATTTGATGAGTGATTTGATGAGTGATTTGATGAGTGATTTGATGAGTGATTTGATGAGTGATTTGATGAGTGATTTGATGAGTGATTTGATGAGTGATTTGATGAGTGATTTGATGAGTGATTTGATGAGTGATTTGATGAGTGATTTGATGAGTGATTTGATGAGTGATTTGATGAGTGATTTGATGAGTGATTTGATGAGTGATTTGATGAGTGATTTGATGAGTGATTTGATGAGTGATTTGATGAGTGATTTGAATGTTTGTTTGCCTTTATTTAACTCAGTAAAGGACTAAGAACTTGTAAAACGTGCACTAAATTTTACACAGTAACATGGCCGTATGACAGAATGCCTATTTTAGATTGTGACGTCTTCTTCAAGTTCCATGTCTGATGGTGAGGCGAACATGTCTCTTTACAACTTCCTGTCTCCAGTATTGTTTACCAATTCTCTTGTTGACTTCTTGTCTGGCACACGAAAACAAACTTTCTAGATTCTTTTCTCTTTGTCGTCATTTATCTTTTTTCCCTTTAATATTTCCTGTTATCACAATGCTGTCCAGGTTTATTCTTCTCAAAACACATTTTTTGACGTGACAACCGGCGAGATGGGGGAGCATTAATCTCATCTATTCCCACTGTCTTGTGGGATAGACTATCGGAGACTGCCATACAGAAACCGACGGAAAACCACCGTCTTATTGACCTATGTAAAGTCATGGAGTGAAACTACTTCTTTAGGAAAACAATTAACATATTTTATTTAAAAATGTGAAAATCATTCATTTAATTATGAAATAACCCATATTGTATAATATGAGCTTTTATACACGTTTTACTATAAATTTTAATATATACCCATTTATGATGGGTCAAATATGGGACAGTGGGACTCAATAACTTAAAATATTGTTCTTTGTTTTAAGTGTTCATTGATTTTTTGGGAAAGGCTAAAACTACATGTTGCGGTTTGGCCCTGGCTGGAGATGGATGATTTCACAGGTGATTATCGGAGTACATCTGGTTGTTAAAACAGTAATAAATGAAAAGTATTAATTTGCAGAAAGCTGCCTTTACTTAAGATATTTCCATGACTGTGGATGTTAAACATAATTGTGATGGTTCCTGTATGTTCTTGCAGTTGTTCCTCATATCACAGACGCTATCCAGGACTGGGTCACCAGAGTGGCGGAAACACCAGTTGAAGGTGACCACAAAGCAGATGTCTGTATTATTGAGGTAAAAGCAGGAGATATTTCTTACCGGTGAAATAAATAAACAGGAAAATCCGAGGCATGTGCACAATAAATAATTAATACACATAAAAGGGTTTGTTCTATGTACTCGTAAAAGAAATAAAGTAAAAAACTAGACAACAGACAAGCAAGAGAAGTATTAGGCATACCACTGACTCGAACCCAGGACATACGTCCTACAGTTTCATAGTTAAGTGGATTAAAATCTGCTTGATTGTCTCATGGTAAATTTATTTCAGTGGGAAATAAAACATTGATTTCTACCTGATTTGGATTAATTAATTATTAATAGAAACGAAACATGCTCCGTGTAGTCATGGGATGGGGGGGGGGGGTGTCACGGAGTGTTTGAGGGTATTTTGCATGTATGAATGTTCCCATGCTCCAGCGGGAGTTTATTAGTCATTTGAGTTGTTGTGAGTTGGAAATGCTCGCCTTGTAATATTTTAGTTACAAGCAATGTTGTGAGCATTGCTTAAGACAAGCTGCTAGCGTTAGTCATCCGTGAATTAAGCTCAGTGGAGTGTGGAAGGTTTTCACGTGTTTGGCGAGTGCGGGTGAAGGGGGGCAGTCAGAGAGAGTAGTGTATTGGTTTAGACGTGTGTTAAGTCAGTAGAGAGTTGAGTCAGTAGAGAAGCAGACAGTAGACAGGAGACAGCGAAGAGCGTAGAGAAGAGAAGGGTGGATGTCTATAGTAGTGCGCGAGTAGAGAGGGCCAGAGTTGTGCAGTGGATTTATGAAGTATAGTCCGTTCGGAAATTCGTGCCCACAGAAAGCGTCAATTTTCTCCAAAACTGTTAGTTGTACGGACATGAATTTTTGCATGCAGTCTTAGATTTTCCATGCAGTTAAGATTTTGCGATCATTACATCCACAGCTGTCTCGAAATTTGCAAAACGGCGATTTTCTTTGATCTTCTTGGAACATTTGCCTACATCTGCCCGTAACATTAATTCTTACAGTAAATCACAACATTTGTGCGACAAGACGGTTCAAAGGCGTGTCCTAAATGTGTGATTGGTTGTTCACGTGATTTTGATACGAGGAATGATGATCTGATAATGAACCATAATAGCAGTAAATAATCAGGAAGCTATGACGAATCGTAACTGTTTATGTGTTATTATAGATTGGCATATGAAATTAGTTTATCACAAACGAAGGAATGCAATCGTCGTGCCTCATTCCGAATCGGACGACTCCAATATGTTCACAACAGTTATTGGTTGGATAAACTGCAAGCCATCTCGCTGCCAGTAATCTTCTTCTTCCTGTAGCACGTGTTCTTCACATTTAGCCCAGTACTCTGTGTCTATTCGTGAAAGGGCCTCACGAGTCATGTCTAACATCTTACTTACTTACTTAGTCGTTCCCCTTCTACCGTGAGGTGTAGAGGTTTGCAAGAGAGAGCGCCAGACTATCCTATCGGCTGTCTTCCTCCTGGCCTGGTTCCATTCTAGTCCTCGGTCCTTCAAAGATTGTCTAATGTTGTCCTCCCAGCGGACTCTGGGTCGTCCTGGGGGTCTGGATCCTTAGCTCTTTGTTTCCCATGCTTGTCGTGGTATCCGATCTTCTCCCATTCTGCAGACATGGCCAAACCATCTTAATTGGGACTGTTCTACTTGGGTCTGCAGGGGGTAGGATTTAAGGCCTTGACGTATCGTCTGGTTGCGTACCATGTCTCTTCTTGTTACTTCAACCACCTTCCTCAGATACCTCATTTCTGAGGTTTGGATCTGGCTTTTTATGTTCATTTGTAGTCATTGCCCATGACTCGCATCCATATGTCAAGACTGGGACATAGGTGGAGCGGTATACAGCCATCTTCGTTTTCTTACTCTCTCTCTCTCTTGCTGAGGAATCCTCGATTTATGGCCTGAAAAGTTTCCCAGCTGCTGCTTATGACCATCTCTCTCTTCTCCAGCTCTTCCTTCCAGACTTGCAGGTTGGATTGGAGATGTGCCTCTGATTTAGCAATCAGGGCAACATCATCAGCAAATGCCAGCTCTGAAATATAGACCTGTCTCATCTTCCAGTACCCCACTGAATACTTTCTTGTTCTCTCCTTACATGCCTTGATGACATCGTCCATAAGGAGTATGAAGAGGTAAGGTGATAGGATATCACCTTGTCTTACACCAGTGGTGGTGTCTTTAACATCGGACATTTTAAAAGTGGTGTTCTGGGCGGCCACTTGCCCTTTAACTCTAGCCCAAACCAGCTCTATTGGGTTAAGGTGAGAATGGTAAGGTGGGAGTCGAAGAGAAACATGACCCTGCTCTTGGATGATTTTATCAATCAGATACACTTTTGTCTTATTCCTCTGTCTCACAAGCTGCAACAACTCTGGTTTTAAATAGCTGTTGTCAGCGAAGATGTTTTCATTCACAAGCCACCTCCTGATTTCGTCTTTCGTGCTTGCCGAAGTGGGAGCTTTATCCTCCTGCGCTAGAACATTATGATAGGACGCATTATCCATCACCAGGCAAGACGGCCTATCTAGAGTCGGGAGGAGTGTATTCACTATCCAATCTCGAAAAATTTGCCCATTCATTTCACTGTGGTAGTCCCTACCATCTACAGACTTTGATTGAAAAATAAGCTCTGCATCACGGACAAGCCCATTCTGTCTGCTGCCAGCATGTGCTAATATAATGCGTTGACCTTTGCTGCTGGGAATTTTCCTTCTATGGTCTCCGTCAACAGATTGCCATTCTTTCTCGTTCGTATGATGAGCATTAACCCAAGATTCGTCCAAATACACTATATCATAGCCGTCTTGCCTTCTCTCACGAATCTGCCTAAGGTATTTGCTTCGAGCTGCAACCAGATGTGGTTTTTCACATAAAAAATTCCTTCCGCCAGACGTTTTTCTAAAAGTGAAGCTGACACTTCTGACAAGTTGCCAAAGAGTTGTTTTTGAGACGTTAATATCGCATTCTGCTTGCAGCCGACTTTTTCAGCATGCGGAGAGTAACAAGTTGATTGGCATTAAACATCTTCAAAATCAAACGTCTAATGACATCCTTGTCAAAATCATCAATTTTTTCTTCCTTCCTTGCTTAACCGCAGCCTCTGTACAATCACCATCCTGTTGTATCCAACGTTGAAAAGATCTTCTATCCACACCCAGGGCCTTTTGTGTTCTCCTACCTGGTTCTTGGATGTCGTGGTATAAACAACCCATCTTAGCCTCTCTGCGAAAATGCCTGTACAATATAACAGTTACCTTCTGCAAAGTGATAAATTTGCATTTCAGATTCATTGCGCTTTTCATAATTATGCAGTTTAGTTTATTAATATATTATACGCTGGTGTCGTTTTGTTTCGTTGCAGCCAACTCATTGCAATTAGCATACGCCGCTGAAATAATTACTCACGACTGTGTACAATAGGTGCGCACTCGTGCGGACATGTAGTCACTACACTAATTAAAAAAAAATATATAGAATAGCACATTTCATCGCTTGTGCTGTGCTGCAACAAAAATTAAGTGCGCAATTTTTAAACGGATCTTGTAACTTTCCTGTAGAACTAATAAAAATTAACCCAGACAACGGTAAGAGTTTTTTATATAACTTAAAGACGAAAATTCTAACATGACATGAGTTTTGTAAGGGCAAAAAATATATTAATAACTGCATTGATATCAGTAGGGCACGTAGCAAATTTCAATAACATCCGTCAAGGGGTTGCAAAGTTACAACGCTCAATGTGTGGGCACGAATTTCCGAACGGACAATAGCCTATTTTGTGGCTGTAGATATTCCGAGAATCAGAGTGATTGTAGAATACTCGGGATTTGTTGTGTTTCCAATATTTGTAATGGCCCTGCGCCCATTGTGGGGCCTACCTAGCTATAAATGGGTACTTAACTTTGAGTTAGGGAAGGAAAAGACAGCGAGGAAGGAAACTGGTCTCCCCACCTCTCGATGCTGGACCTAGTATGGTGAAGTCTCTAACACTCCATAACCAGCTGTAAATGGGTACCTGACTCTGATCCTGAGTTAGAGAAGGCAACGGCAGCGAGGAAGGGAACAGGCGTCACGCATCAGTCAAACCAGCTGTAAATGGGTACCTCACTCTGATCTTGAGTTAGAGAAGGCAACGGCAGCGAGGAAGGGAACAGGCCACCCCACCTCATAAAGCTGGGACCCAGTACATCGAAGTCTATAACACTTCATATATATATTGTGGTGTCTGCCCATGCACACCACATGTTAGATTTATTGAGTTTGAGTTAGTGCTGATAAATGCGGCACTATTTGGGATATTGAAAATAAGGCACACCGGAAAATGACGTGAGAGTTGTTGTTGATATGTGAATGGCCAAGGTAAAGAAAAACCTTGAGCTTTGTGACAGCTGTGTTTTGGCTGTGTTTGCTTTTAAGTTCCAGTAGGAACCTACTACGAAGTGTTTACCTTCTGACAGGAGATGGCTTGTACAAGAGCTCGAATACTCTTGAAATAAAATTAATATGTGTGGAGAGAGTTAAGAAATAAGGATTAATTGGGACGAACGAGTATGCATGCTACAAGGAATATCAGTTATTAAAAGATGTCGAATTCGTTTCAAAAGAAGACTGTTTTAGTTCCTCATTGGTCAGTTAAAGAACCTGCATGTGTGTTGTGAAGTATGGAACAAAACTATGAAAAGTGAGAGATTTTACCCGGGATGTAACGGGGTAACGAGCATTATTATGAGCAACCGCCGGGGCAATCAAATATACATTAACAAAATCAACATATACATTAACTGTGGACAGGGGTAGCAATTTACCGGAAATAATAATAAACAAACACAAAATATATTCGAACAGCGCCCCACCACAGATATGGGAGGCTGTCGTCCGTTGGATTTGAAGGACATTTGAAGGTTGCTCAGGTTATTGGCAGACAGAGTCCTATGTTGGGACAATATCGGGAAGTTTGATCAATCTATCGCTGTTCAACAATGAACATTTTTATGCAGAGACAGCTGTTGGAATGCAACTTTGTGCAGACATGAAATTTACAATATTCGTATACTAGGTCATGCCCAGACCTGGTACCTTACTTGAGGATTAAAAAAAAAACATTATATCCATGACGAAATCGTTCACGCTGATTTACCATGAGAGGGATGCTATACCAATCTGACGAATATCTTCACGGGAGAAATATGAATCTGGGATTTTACGAGGAGGTCGTTTCGCTGGACAAGTGGACTCGAAAGTAATAGATCAAACCGTTAGGACACTGATAAGGCCACCTCATCAGTTTATTCGGTCACTCGTTGGAAATTAACATTTCGTCTCCATCATTATATATTGACACTATCTCTACAATGTGTCTCTCACACGAGTGAAGGTCGGACATTCCTATTGAACTGAATACTCAGTGAACGAGTTACGAGAACGTCTTCATATTACGTCATCATGATTGCTGATTACTACATTATAAGATTACCACATTATCCACATTTCAATTTAATATTGCGTGGAACGACGCATTGGAGTTACAGCGAAGAATGGACGCTCATGGTCGATTCAGATAAGTAATGTTATGTAACGTCATGGTTGTTGGTCCTATCATTGTTGGGCAAATCTCGCTTCTTTTGTGTTATATGTTTCTTTTCTTTGTCTCTTGCGGGCGACTGTTTAGGAGGCATTTTACGTTTCAGTGTCGTATTTCTATAGGTTGATTGCATTAATTTCTTTCAGGGATTCAGCATTTAGTGCTGTCGTGATTACCGCTCTGTTGAAATTAAGGCTTTCATGCGTGTTAGCTGTGCTGTGATTCGTCGTATTTTTTTTTAATTTCAATTTTGTTCGGGAATTTAGTCTGGCGTGGGTCTTTCCTGGCTATCTTTTGTAAAATTTACATTAATGGTAAAAGTGATTTGTCGTTTTGTCTCGTTTATTACTGGTGGAAATTTTAATGTTCTTTTGTCTTAGAATTTTCGACTACTTACAATTTTGTCGTTTCCTTATTTTGTTTCCATCCATGTCTTTCGTTAGTCATGTCATGTGATAATTTTCCTTTGCAGCATGTATATGATACACTATTTATTGATTAACTATAATACTATAATGTTGTTGGTGATATATCCTGCGATTCTTGTCGATAACAAGAAGCAGGATCATAAACGCTAATTATTATATTAATAAGCGTCTAAGGGAGTTGTGCAGGTGATATAGTTATATATATATTCACATTGTGACTACACCAATCAGACACACTATTCCATAGTGTGATGGTCTAAGTAAGGCAGAGGAGAACATAGATATTAATTTATTGTTTAGAAAAGTTATAATTTGTGGAATACTATGGCGACTCTTGACTATTTTATTAAACAAGGCAAAGCGCTGAGTATGGAAGGTGATATTTTAAAAAAAATTTGCTTTGACTGCATATGAAAAAGCAGAGGCAAAAGAAGAAAGAGAAAGAAATGAGAAAAGAGAAAGAGAAGAAAGGGAATTTGCTATGGCGCAACAAAAAAAGCAAATAAGGAAGAAAGAATTCGTATAGCAGAAATCGCTGCGGAACGAGAGAAAATGGAACATGAAAAGGCAATTCGTTTAGCTGAAATTGCTGCCGAGGAGGCAAAATTTGAAAGGGAGAAAGCTTTTGAGGTTGAGAAACTTCGTTTTCAACAACATCATGTTTCCCATGATTCAGATAGTAATGGTTCATCGAAGAAGGCAATCACAACCCCTAACTTTAATTTAAGACTACCACCTTTTTCTCCTCCTCACGACGATATAAGTTTTTATTTATTAAGATTTCAGGAAAGAGTCTCTTGCTTAAATATTGACAAAGATTCGTGGTCTGGTGTTTTTTCGGGTCTCCTCACAGGTGATGCAGTTGGGGTCTATCTGGGTATAGACCAAGATAAAAGACATGATTTTCAGGTCGTAAAGGCAGCAGCATTTATACGCAGATATGGTCTGGATCAGGAAGGCTATAGACAAAAGTTTCGATCCATGTTGCCGGTAGAGGGTAACAAATTTTGAGGATTTTGTTTCCTCCATAAAACTATGTCTCCAAAGATGGGTTGAACAGGCTTCTATCCCTAAAACTTTTGAAGGATTATGTGATCTCTTATTAAGAGATAAAATTGTTTCTTCGGTAAACCAGGATATTGTATCATTCTTACAAGAACGTAATCCGACTAGTATCGAGGAAATGGGAAAAAATTAGGTCAACAATTTTCCGTTGCTCATCCAAACTTGTCATTGAGCAGAGCAAAAGTCTTGGACTCATCTACTGCGTGTGCTGCGACGCACGGGAGATCGCGCACTCGTAGCTTGGATAGACGATATAATCATAGAGAAAATAATCACACATCCTATAGGGGTAAATATAGTTTTTACCATAATCGCTCACCTTCACGGGGTAGAGACAGGCATAATTTCAACAATTATAACAATAACCAATGGTATCGAAATAACCAGTATTCACACAACAAATATACTGACAATCATAATTTGTCACCGCGGGGTGGCCATTATGACAGGGACAACAATGGACATTCTCATTCAGACAATTTTTCAGATCGCAGAAGATCTCACTTCGTTAGAAGTCATAATAGAACACGCTCACAAGCCAATGCTTGTCAGACGGTAGATAGAAATGTCAGTAATGACATTCATTCAACCAATAATCATGCCAATGCGTGTAACGTTGATTTAGAAAATTCTAATAATTGTACAGAATGTAAGATGTTATTTCAACCTGGAGCTACACCACGGCTTAAATGTGGACATGCCTTACCAGTGTTGTCATCTTATGACGGTGTTGGTACTCTCACTTTACATAATGGGTTTTTGTTTAACACTCCAATTAAAATTTTAAGGGACACGGGTTGCACAACGGTCGGGATTAGAAGGTCGTTAATCCCTCCGTCTTGTTTCACTGGAACGTCAGTGAAATGCATAACTTTCGGAGGCACGGTAGAGATATATCCCATGGCCGACGTAACAATAACCACGCCATTCTTTACTGGGAAAGTTCGTGTATGTGTTCTCAACAAGCCTTGCTGTGACTTGATTTTGGGAAACATAAAGGGTATAAAAGAATGTTCTACTGATGAAATTTCTGCATGGGAAAGAGAATATCTTTCTTTATCCAATGCTGTGACTACTAGAGCACAGCTGGTTGCAGAAGCAAATGAACTTAACGATAGCAATAATATCCCACACGTGACAACAAGTCATTACATAGATAAAAATGCATTCATTAACCAACAAAAAGATGACTCTTCTTTGGGACGTTTATTCACTTTAGCTACGGCTAAAACTATTACACATACAAATAATGCCAGACATTGGTATCAATTTCATGACAATATTTTGATACGTTGTTTTTGACAATTATTCTTCGGTACTCAGACAAATAGTAGTACCTACGTCATTTCGATCACTAGTTTTATCTAATGCACATGATGTTCCTTTTGCGGGTCATATGGGGATTGCCCGCACAGCTTATAGATTGATGGCACATTTTTTTTGGCCAGGGTTCATAAGGACGTCGCAACGTTTTGTAAATCATGCACTGTTTGTCAGGGAGTTGCACGTAAGGGTGCGCATCAGTTTGCACCCCTACAGACCACAGATATCTCTGTGCGTCCTTTTTATAAGATGGCTGTCGACATAATCGGGCCTCTTCCGGTGTTATCATCCAGAGGATTCCGCTTCATCTTAACTTGTATCGATCTATGCACCAGATGGCCTGAAGCCATACCTGTTAAGTCCATAACAACAATGTCGGTGACTGATGCATTATTATCGATATTTTCACGTATCGGATTTCCTGAAGAGCTTCTGTCAGATCATGGCACGCAATTCACTTCAGGTATGTTCTCGGAAATTTGTGATGTGCTTCACATCCGTCATACATTGAGTGCCAGATTAAATCCGCAATCAAACGGAGTTGTAGAACGCTGGAATTCTACATTAAAGCAGATGTTGGGCAAAGTAACAACAATGTTTCCCCATGATTGGGACCGGTTGATACCAGCGGTTCTCTTTGCGTATAGAGAAGTTCCTAATCGTCAAACTGGATTCTCACCATTTCAATTAGTTTTCGGGGCTAATCCAAGAGGACCAATGTCTATCTTACATGATTTGGTGATAACAAACGATGATAATACGGTTACGAAATCTAGTCACCAATATGTCACAGATCTACGTCAATGCATTGTGGACGCATGTGAGATCGCGACTGAAGCATCAGAATTAGCAAAATATAAGACTCGGTCGCGTATTAATCGTGATAGGAGATTAACATCATTATCGATTAACGATGAAGTTTTTGTTCTCTTGCCACTTAAAGGTGATCATTTGTTGGTTACGTGGCAAGGTCCTTTTAAAGTTGTGGGTAAGAAAACCGACGTGGATTACATCATCGACATTAGGGGTAAAAGAAAAACATTCCACACTAACATGTTACAACCTTACATTTCTAGACCTCTTCCACTCAAACATATTTGTGAATCTATCACAAATCAATCTCCGCATCTGGCATCTATTGCTTTAGTTGATGAAGAAGCAACTAGTTTCGCGGATGTACCGCTTGATTTTCCTGTGGTACCTATCCAAGCCTCTGAAACTTGGAAGGATGTAATCATTTGTAACGATTTACCTTCAGATCAGAAGAATCAGATTCTCAATCTATTGAAATCTTTTGAAGATGTGTTGTCTGATCTGCCTGGACGAACTAACATTATTTCTCACGAAATAAAATTATCGGATCCCACTCCGATTAAGTTACGACCGTATGCAATTCCTTTGCATATCAGAGAGCAGGTTGATAACGAGGTCGACAATATGTTGAAAATGGGGATAATCTCTCCATCAGATTCTCCATTTTGTTTTCCGATGGTAGCAGTACGGAAGAAAGACAAATCCATTCGTATATGCATTGATTTCCGTCGACTAAATAAAGTCACGATATCAGATTCTGAACCAATGCCTTTGCTGGAGGACTTGCTACCTCGTTTAGCTTCCGCTACTTTCTTTAGCAAATTCGATTTATCAAAAGGGTATTGGCAGATCCCTTTGACCGAAGAATGTAAATCATTGACGGCATTTGCAACATCGAAGGGTTTGTTCCAATACAGTGTCATGTTTTGGGCTCAAAAATGCGCCTGCAACTTTTGTACGGATGATGCGTCGAGTATTTGGGAGCCGTTATGACCTAATATCTTATATAGATGACATTTGCATGTTTCATGACACATGGGAAGAGCATGTAGATGGTATACAATCTTTACTCCTGACACTAAGAATACACAATCTCACAGCCCGTCCATCCAAAATAGAAATTGGATTCAATGAAATTTCATTTCTAGGACACAAAATTGGCAAACATGTAATACAACCTGATGAATCTAATTTAAAACGCATACTTGATCTTACAATCCCAACTACAAAGAAGCAAGTACGGAGTCTATTAGGATTGGTGAATTTTTACCACAAGTTTATTCCAAGGTTCTCGTCTTTGACTGCTGTCTTATCTGATCTAACTAAAAGAGGTATGCCTAACAAAGTAGTTTGGACAGAACAATGTAACCAGGCATTACAAAACATTAAAACTCATTTTTCACAGTATCCGATATTAAGACTGCCAGATTTAAAAAGGTCATTTATTGTTGTAACAGATGCTTCGCTCCATGCAATAGGCGGGTGTTTGGGACAAAGTTTTGATGGCAAGTTTCATCCGATCTACTACTTGAGTAGGAAACTGTCGGAAGCCGAATCCAAATACTCTATTTTCGACAGAGAACTGTTGGGTATAGTATGGACTTTGAATAAACTTCAAAAGTATGTGGTAGGTACGCATTTTACTATAATGACAGATCAGAGATCATTAACGTATCTGCAGACCTGTAAATCACCAAGTGCAAGACTTACGAGATTTGCACTGCAGTTGCAAGCGTATGACTGTGATATCGTCCATATAGAAGGACATAATAATGTAATCGCTGATACTCTGTCAAGAGTAATACATTGAACTATGTAACTGTCCTGGGTACAGGAAGTGACAACAAACATTGTTTATGTTCATAATCAATTGATAGGTAGATTATATAGCGATATTTTCGTAGCATTAATATGTTGCTCACAAGTTGTTGCCACATATTTTAACTGCATTTCACTCATCGTGATATCATTTCACTCATTGCTTGAATTTGATTTTCCTTTTTATCATTATAGTTAAGTATAGTTAATGATGACCTGGAAACCTGCAGTTTCCAGTAGCGCGCAGGGGGGGGGGGGGGTAATATGTGGTGTCTGCCCATGCACACCACATGTTAGATTTTTTGAGTTTGAGTTAGTGCTGATAAATGCGGCACTATTTGGGATATTGAAAATAAGGCGCACCGGAAAATGACACAGAGTTGTTGTTGATATGTGAATGGCCAAGGTGAAGAAAAACCTTGAGCTTTGTGACAGCTGTGTTTTGGCTGTGTTTGCTTTTAAGTTCCAGTAGGAACCTACTACGAAGTGTTTACCTTCTGACAGGAGATGGTTTGTACGAGAGCTCGAATACTCTTGAAATAAAATTAATATGTGTGGAGAGAGTTAAGAAATAAGGATTAATTGGGACGAACGAGTATGCATGCTACAAGGAATATCAGTTATTAAAAGATGTCGAATTCGTTTCAAAAGAAGACTGTTTTAGTTCCTCATTGGTCAGTTAAAGAACCTGCATGTGTGTTGTGAAGTATGGAACAAAACTATGAAAAGTGAGAGATTTTACCCGGGATGTAACGGGGTAACGAGCATTATTATGAGCAACCGCCGGGGCAATCAAATATACATTAACAAAATCAACATATACATTAACTGTGGACAGGGGTAGCAATTTACCGGAAATAATAATAAACAAACACAAAATATATTCGAACAGCGCCCCACCACAGATATATATATATACTGAAGCACATTAAAAACGCACCACTATTATATATACTGATGCCGAGAAGCTGGCAAAAAAAAAGTGTGGGAATGGATTTTCCCCGTGTTTGCCATGAGGTGGAGAGCGAATGGCTGCTGGAATGGAAAGTGCAAGATTCAACCCATGGGTGTGTGTACAGACTACATGAAAACGATGAAAGTTACACGTGCAACACGATTCTCAACAGCTATGACCCTGAAAATGTGTACGCGTTGTGGCAGTATACTCGGTAAAAAAAGGCCGTTGAGACAAAACACCCAGTACATGTGCTTGAAATGCCACGACTATCTGAAAACGACCGCCAACGAGCCATTGGTATGTTGGAGACCAGAATGAGCTCGCGGGCCATTGCCAGAAGGATGAATTGCCACCACAGCACTATTGTACGTCTCAATGAACGTTACGGAACCACTGGCAGTGCCCGGGATAGACTTCGGAGTGGCCAACCACGAGTTACTACCCCTGCGCAAGATCGTCATATTGTGCTGAGTCACCTAAGGAATTGACTCTCCCGGCAAGTCAAACAGCAAGAGCAATAGTGGGTAGACATGGGCAAGTCTCTCGAATGACAGTCATACGACGACTCAGAGATACAGGCCTTACTGCAAGACGACCTTATGTTGGGTCAAATTTGACTCACAGACATCGTTAGCAGCGCCTGCAATGGGCAGAGCAACATATCAGATGGACTAGACTGCAGTGGAATGCTGTCCTATTCACAGAAGAGAACAGATTCAACATATCCTTTGCAGATGGACGTATGCGGATTTAGCGACGGTGTGAAGAGCGCTTTGCAGATTGCTGTGTCAACCGATTTCGAGGTGGCAGTATTCACATTTGGGGAGGATTCAGTTTTCTCCATCGCTTGCCTCTTCACGTCTTCCGTGGAAATGTTAATGCTGTGACATATCGAGATGAGGTTCTGGATGCACTGGTTGCTCCTGCGTTCACAATGTATCCAGACTTGCAGCTTCTCCAGCAGGATAACGCACGTGCATTTTTTTGTATTTTTGGTTTTCTCCCTTGCCTGCACAGAATGCAATGAATTTCATAACAATCAAATGTACAAATTAATGACCAGCATGGATTCATAGGAAAATGAATAAAGATTCCAAATATGTAAACTTGTACACACTTATATTTACATTTCACACTCTGTTCTTGGATTATACAGGTGGTGCGTTTTTAATGTGCTTCAGTATATATATATATATATATATATATATATATATATATATTATATATATATATATATATATATATATATATATATATATATATATATATATATATATATATATATATATATATATATATATATATGTAAGTTCACATGTTAGTTCACATGTTAGTAATAAAATATGAAATGTAAATCACAACTTACGCCGATCGTGATTCACAGACTTTTTGCTCAGATGAATAAAAGAGACTTGAATAGGCCTCTTACACGCGCCTCGGGTGTCGTTAATTTAATATGTTTCCCTCTCTGACTTCATGTGTGGTCCTTCAGTTTCCTCTGTCCCGGTTTCCTTATTTAAAATGTTAGAGATTTCCTGGGCTGTATTGTAGTCCTGGTAAATACTCCAGTAAACGGTGTCTGGTATTTTATAAAGGAATTCCGAATTTTAATTCTTCACTGTAGCGGTCTGCTGTCTTGGCGACCGATTTCTCAAGTGAAATAGCTTGAGAAAATGATCAGATTATATTCCCTGCCTTCCCACGCCTTCGTTTTTCGTGGAGTTAAATAAACGCTCCAATCGTATTCAAACATGTCGGGTTATGGGATAATTTCAAAATATTCCGACATCGGATAATTTTGAACGTAGGGCAGAGGTCAACGCTCCCATAAATGGTAATACGATGTCCAATGCCCTTGTGTACAAACTTACAAACACACCGTTACCCGCATATGACCATGTGTTCGAGATGTAGCAATCTTACTTTTATCTAAAGTAATCTTGTCATCCATGTCTTATCGGTGATTAAGCCGATAGCGCTGACTGATGTACGTGTTAATCTGCGCGCCTATAGCTAACAAATCTGCGCAGCGCCAAGCAAATGTGATTATTATCACATACAGGGAGTGTCGAATGATTTGAGAATATCTAATATCTGCTACTTAGTAGAAAAATAACGAAGAAAGACAGAAAGAAAGAAAAGTGCGATAATTGACAGCACATAATAAAAATCAGTACCACAAATGCACCGATACTGCCAGAGAGAAACAAAGATCGATAAGGGCCGCCCCGTTTTGTCACAATAATAATTGCCCCTTTAGTCATAAATGACTATGGGAATGAACCCCTGAGGTGGCAGCCCTCAGCTGCTTATTTTCCTGGTGCTTATTTTCGACGTTTTCTCCTCTCATACACTCCTGGAGCTGTGGTTTCTTTGGTCACTTGTTGTACATGATGATGTTGCCAGGACCATGCACAATCTCAAATTAGTCGCCATTTACGATATGCCTAAAAGGACAGTAATTCTGTTCTTCCTTTATTACTTCAGAGACCCATAGCAACAGTACAAGACAATGTCAGTGGCGTATTAAGGAATTTTTGTAGTGCTTATTTAGGTGGGAGGTGGATATTGGGGGGCCCTCAGTCGTGGTAGTTTTCTAGCTTTCACTCTCCTGGCAAACTCATTACGTAAAACAACTTGCTATTGAAAGCACCGTTGCAAAAGCACACGACTACCGTGACGCAGGCTTCCTACAAGGAGATTAACTACAATGGGGGCCTCATGCTTTATAAGCCGCAAAAACAGACAAAAAGAGGAATAGAAAACCTTGTGCATACACATGTCAAAAAATTAAGTATGTAACCTAACAAACACCACTGGGCCATGCAAATACAAATATCTGATGTAGATTATTTAAGAACTTAAAAAAAAACCTTGTGACAAAGTTTTGATAGAACTGTATCCGGTCGTTCAATTTACGTCACAATTTTCTTGGGTTTTACTTTTGCAGCTTGGTGGAACAATCGGTGAAATAGAGAGCGTACCTTTTGTCGAGGCTTTCAGACTGTTTCAGTGTCGCGTGAAAAGAGAGAATATTTTTTGTGTACACGTCAGCCTGGTACCACAAGTAAGTGTTTTCCTCCCTGTCTGTAATCCGAGATCAAGTGTCTAATTTGTTATCTTAATGTAGATCGATGAAGGTTTAATTGCATTTTACAATCAGGTTCTGAGAAAGACCTATGATTCCTGGAAAAAACTGGTTGACACTTTTGATAACAGAGAAAGTTCCCAGGGGTCTATAAAGAGAAAAAATGATTAGGACTCCTGCACGCCTAGGCATGTCTTAAAAAGGCGATTGATATGAGTTTGTGCATGAGGCTGGCAACCTAATCATGTAAAACAAATAGCCACGGAAAACATTGCTGCAAGAATGTGTGATTGTAGGCTTCCTGTGGGACCTGCTGCAGTGGTGGCTACATAAAAGAAATGATAATGATACAATTTTTGGATTAAAAAAAAAAAAAAAAAAAAAAAAAGAGAACAACCAAGAAGTCAGATCTTTATAAATGGATGCTAACATAGGGGATGAGCATTGACATGGGATACCAAGATCACGAATGTAGAACTGATGACAAGAACCAGACAAGTGACAATTTGTCCATTGGTCTGCCGTTGTGGTCCACGAATGACCAGACAGTTTGAATAAAAGGATGTTTCCAAAGAGTAACATGCAATATTACTCTTGGCAGTGATATAAATAAAAGGGCTATGCTCCTATTTAAGGGAGTCTCACGGGGATTTTAGGAGGGCAATTACAACAACTGAGGTCTCTTGGTTCTTATAAAATTTATTTTCCCCGCCCACAACTGTGAGATGGATATTTATATGTCACGGTGTGACAATAGACTCGTATTTATTGAGCTCCCAGCCAAAGACAATTAGCAAAGTATTATTCATATTTTAGTTCTATATATAGGTATTAAAAATAGAGTCGTACTGGTGCAGACATCAACTTTCAATTGACCAAGTTATCAACTATATATATAAATATATATAAATATATATAAATATATATAAATATATATAAATATATATAAATATATATAAATATATATAAATATATATAAATATATATAAATATATAAATATAAATATAAATATAAATATATATAAATATATATATATATATATATATATATATATTCACGGATTTGTACTTAACTAACCAGGTGGAAACAATGGGTTACTGCTTGAGTCTGGTGTTGTGGATGCTAATTCTCACTGAGTTCTTGACTATTCGTTCTCAAGTCAGGAGTCGAATGGCTTTTAGGATCGCGTTTGTTGCACGAGTAAATCTCACAAATTTGCCGCTTTGAATGTCATCTAGACCCGTCTCGTGTAGGGTGTGTCGAGTGATGAGTACTAGTAACTAGTGCCAAAAACTGAGATGAATACAAAAGAGTACCTCTCGTAAATCTTTTGTCACCTTATGTAAGCGTCAAGCGACCTCTGCTGTTCTCCACTTTTTCATCTTCCACTGAATTTTCCTGATGCCCATAAGCATGAAATATCAGACCTTAAATGCATCTTAAAGGTGTTAGTAGATTGAAAGAGTGTATTTGAATCATAATACAATATTCATCAGTCTGAAATAAACGTGTTGACATAAAAATTTATATCATATGATGTCATAATCATCCTCTTCCTGCTTCATTATGGAGTATTGGGCTAACCCTGCTATTGGTTCCTTGTGAGGAAACCCACACGAAGCAGTCGCCAGTTGTTGTAGTTGTGGTTTATGTGGTAATTAATTTTACGTGATGAGGTTACCAGCCTCATAAACAACTTTACATAAAAAAGCATTTCTCTACACATAAATGCACATATAAGAATAAGAAAACATACTTACCCCTTCATGAAAGGTATGTATCTAAACGCTTTTGTTGCACAGGATGGCTGATAGTGGGTACATCAGCTGTCAAGGTGCAATTTTCTCAGGTGAGCTAATGATAATTGCTAATTTACAACTCCTAGCTTTAACACATGAGGAATATTTTCTCGGAACTGTGACAATAAGAAGATTTATACTCTTAATTTTACAAGTTACTTCTTAATCTAAAGCACGCCGTATAATAAAATCTTTACTGATCTTTACTTTCTCTTAACCTAACATCTTTTTTTCTGAGTGATGAGAATTGGAATCAGTGAGGATTCTTAAAACGCTCGTTTCTTATAGTCACAAATCGCCCACACGAAATTTAATTTCGTTTAGTTTATTTTGTTCAAAGGGGATGGTAAACATATATGATCCCACATTTTACTTGTACGGCACAATTGATGCGGCATGATGGGTACCCACTTCAATGGTGATCCCACTAATAAATTCCACCTTGGGAATCGAACCGCATAATGGCAAACAACCTCAGAGTTTTAGAGGTGTTTATTTGTTATTTTAAGCAAGCACTTTGTAGTGCATCTTAAATAGTATATTTTACAAACGCATCTTTTTTTAATTGGGAGAAATCGTTCTTCGCAATACATGGGCAGTGACGTCGCCGGAATTTATTACGTCATATGTCTTGCCCTACTTGTCCAATATATGTTATAATCAAGTCAGACATAAGGATTGGTAATTTTTGCACGTCACTCCAGGAATTGCCTAGCTGTAGACTTTTCATAATTAACAAGATAAAAACCCAAAAGTGGCTCAAGCCGTGAAACATGGGAGTTTATCCGAGAGGGTTGCACCTTGACTAAAAGATGATTTTGGCAAGATACGGGAGTCAAAAAAAAAAAAAAAGTCCAGAAAAACATGAATCGGATGAATGACGTAATGTCACAGTTTTTTAACAAGAGATAAGAAAAAGATCTTGGCGATGGATATGATACAGATTGAGAAAACCTGTTGCTAGCATTTAAGGGAATCCTTGTTCCGGAATCTCTAGGAATAGAAAGGTAGAGGTAAGCCGAAAATACACGGAGAAGAGAACTTGAGAGAGAAATGAAAATGTCAAGGAAGAAATGGAAAGACCTTGAGTTGATGGCACGGGACAGGAAGACTTGGCATGTGTGTTGAAGGCCTATGCTCCTTGGGAGCTTACGGATAAACAATGAAAAATACATTTGGTATTATTTGGTACATTTACTGACAATTATTTACGATGCATTTAAATCTATTATGTTATATCTTCTACAGCCAAAGACGACAGGAGAACAGAAAACAAAACCAACACAGTCAAGTGTGAAAGAATTAAGAGGACTTGGAATCTCACCAGACATTGTAAGATTTTTACTGAAGTTAAACTAGTACAGAAATGTGAGAGGGCTTGTAATGTTCATCAGACATTGTAAGATTTTTACTAAAGTTAAACTAGTATAGAAATGTGAGGGGGCTTGTAATGTTCATCAGACATTTTAAGATTGAAGTTTAACTAGTATTCTCGTAGAAATACAAGGGGACTTGTGTGATGTCATCAGCAATTTTAAGATTTCTACTGAAGTTATAGTATGGACATATCAAATGACTTGAAACCAGGCATTATAAGATAAGTCTTTCCAGGGGTTAAAGTAGTAAAGACATAAAGTCATCGCTGCAACAATCAACATACTAGGTCTCGTATCGGTCACGTTAGTCCCACCTTTCGGAATGAGAACGGTTTTTGTACTCCTGTTGTATCAACGTCGATTTTGATCTCATCCTTAATTCTAGCAAATATTTGATTTTGGACGCAATTTATTGAGTTTTCCTCATTTGCAATTCGGATGAGTATGAATAAGTATCTTATATATTTATGAAAGGAGTTCATTACCTTTGCAGTAGCTCGACCGATTAAGTCACTCAAGTCGAAACTCCCTTAAATAATGAGTCGGAAATGGGGTAATAGAAAGTTTATTTTAAATTGTTTGCTTCGTTTTTCAATGCGTACTAAGGTAAAATTAAAAAAAAAAAAAAAAATCCGTACATGTAGATAAAAAATGTATGTTCTGTTCATTAATGAGTAAAATTTCAGTCCATTTATTTTTTTTCGTCACTTCTCCCCGTGAAGTTTTTGACGCGTTGCTTCACAGCTTCATTAATAAAACATCCAGACAGACGACCACAGGAGAATTAATGTCGTCATTAGACCAAGCAGCAGAAATTGCCCAATATAATTATTTGCCGCCACGTTCTGGTGGGTGACTTACTTGTTAATGTGCTAATTTTCGTAAGTTACTTCGTAATTGTTGTCTGCCGCACTGAAGTATCATTTACCATGTTTTATTGTTCATGGAGTGGATTAAATTTATTATGTATTTCCATGTCTCTAGATTGTATGCCACAGTACGACTCCTCTGATGGAATCTGTAAGAGAGAAAATTTCTGCGTTTTGTAATATTGATACTGCGCAGGTAAGTGTAGTCTTATCTTCACCTTCTTGATAACTATTAACAGGTGGGGTGATTTTTTGTGATTATCATAACTTATTTCACTAACAGAAGACGTGAGTTTAAGTAAAAATGTATTATATAGTGTGACGAAACAATCTCGTTCGTTACATTTTCCTGTGCCATCCTTTAGAACTATACAATTTAGAATTGCTGAATCACCTTCAGCTGGGGGCTAAAAAAAAAAAACACGAGCTAAATTGACTTCACAGAAGGGGTGGGAAAATGAAACGTTCATGGCGACTTAGATAATCTCAGTTTTCATGCTTGATTTCTTCATGCTTGATTTCTTCACATTCTTGTGAGGTCCCTGAAATAGAAGTTAATATGAGACAAACATAAAGGTATGTTATCAGGCACTCGTATTCTTCTATCTATGTCTCTGACAAGAGTAATCTTGAGCGAAGGTTGATACCCTCATCATTATAGTCTATGTTTGGCCATTGTTGGACCACTACTGCGAAGCAGGGGAGACAAAAACCGTGACATATAAGCTTTATTAACCGGTGAATCTGTGTGACCTCTTGCTTTAAAGCTACAATATTTTCTTTTATTGCAAGATCTTTACACTTGCTTTTATTATTTTGTTATCTTTGTGTCGTAATTTTTATCTGAGAGGGTGCTGATGAATATTGGTCCCTTTAGAGTGTAAAGTGATATTGAAGGCTCTGTGAGAATAGGGATTTAGGAGAGTGAGGTAGTAGATTCACAGGCGCTGGGAAGAGCGAGGACAGTCTCTTATTACGACAATATCTGTTTCTCACAGACTATTCCTATCTCTCTTCTGAACAAACAATTGTTTGTCAGTTCCAGTCGCTCAGACGCACTCACCGATTTGGTGATTCTGTCGCTCAACGTACATGAATACAGCCTACACAAATGGAAATGTTTGGAGTTTTAGGCCAACCGACAACCAACACAAATAAAGATTAATACCTTTATTATCATAAAGGAGTCACAAATAATTGTACATTTACAGTCAAAAATCAAAGGTTACAGAATACAAATATAACAAGGGAAGATTTTTGGAGAGAAATATCCCATCCACCGTTTCCCGTTTATATTTACTAACAGACAAGACCCGGTCCCAAAGACAAGAAAAGGGGGGGGGGGGGGGGGGGTCAGAGATAGTCAATTTAACCCACTGGTAAATTTATTACTCTGAGGCAAGGGGTTACAGTAAAGGGGGGGGGGAGTGTAGAGGAAAAGCTAGGGTTCTCAATTGTCTCCCTTTAAATCAACAAATTTTACGGGAGGGGAAATGAACACAGTTACCCAATCCCGCTAGGAGAGATCCCGTACAAGGAATATAATGCACCTTAATACTAGGTCGAACTAATTAAAAGGGTAAAGAAAAGATAAATCTCCTTTCATTCAAAAAAACACACTAGGGCTGGCCATCCCCACAAACACACACGCAGACTTACCGAAAGGTGAATTCTGGCACTTCATAGGAAATACATCACAAAACAGCACTAAACCTTGGCTTAGGTAAAAGTATTTTCTTCCGTGTACAGCCCCAGATTAGCGGGTTGTTGAAGTTAACAAAGTGTCCCGAAATCGCTGGACGTTGAAGTTTAACGGTACTGTTTGTTTATTAGATAAAGTTCCTAAAGAAAGGCACAGGCACTTGGCTAGGCGTGAGGTATGAGGTGGTTCCTAAAATTGGCACAGCTGGAGGAGATAACTTTTCTTTTTCCGTAATGTCACAAGTTAAGAAAAACATTGAGGTAAGTTCTTCTTCGGGGGGGGGGGGGGGGGGGGGGGTAAAATCCACTGAATATACGTGACAGACAGTGCTCAGGTAGATCGATGTTTTTTCTTCACAAATAAGGGCAGTGAATAAAATATGTTCTGCTTCCAGTTTTTCTTTAAGGACTCTATATGAACTAGTATTTTCGAAGTGTTTTCTTGTGTGGCTTTATTCTCAGTTAAATTCAGAGGAGCGGGGCCCATTACAGGTCGCCACAAGTTTAGCTTTAAAAAAAAAATCATATGTAACTGGAGTTATCGAATTGAGTTGGCAGAACTCTGTATATAATTAATAATTGCTGGGATGCAGGTTGAATGATCGTTCTGAATGAAAGATAATCAAAACAAGAAATGCATTACAAATTATATTATAATCTGACACGCGATAAATTACAGTTAGCCTATTTACTTATGAGCGTCGTCAATTAACAAATCAGGAAAACTTCCCGTGAGTTAAAAATAATTAAAGCATATCTATCTATCTGCAAAATTAATTTACGCGTCAATTGTATTAGGAAATACTTTTAGCTGTAACATTAGTTTGCACTAGAACTTTGAAAATGGGTTTATTTAATAAGGTTAAATTTACACCACAATCCATTGAAATAAATTGAAATAACTAGACCACTGATCACTCGAAGCTAATGTATAAATTACCGTCATGCGCAGAAAGAATACACTCCAATAGTCACGAAGGTAGGTGGAATCAAGCAGTAATCCGACTATGCTAGTGAAACTAGGATTCTGTCAGAGCGTACGATAAAATGCAGTTTTTCAGAGTTCTCTAGTTTTTATACTTCTCGATGTAACCTGAATAGGGCGTGTTTCTTCGCACATTTCTTGAGGTCCCTGAAATAGAAGTTAATATGAGACAAACATAAAGGTATGTTATAATTATAGTCTATGTTTGGCCATTGTTGGACCACTACTGCGAAGCAGGGGAGACAAAAACCGTGACATATAAGCTTTATTAACCGGTGAATCTGTGTGACCTCTTGCTTTAAAGCTACAATATTTTCTTTTATTGCAAGATCTTTACACTTGCTTTTATTATTTTGTTATCTTTGTTGTTGTTTAAATTCATCATTATCATCGTCCTCATCATCACCGTGATGATGATCATCATGACCATCATTATCATCCCGACCATCATCATCATCATGACCATCATCATCATCATGACCATCATCATCATCATGACCATCATCATCATCATGACCATCATCATCATCATGACCATCATCATCATCATTCTCTTAATCGTGTGCTCTTTTGTCTCTCTCTGCCTCCTTTACCACGAGAGTTACAGAACAAGGACTACCTTGTAACACTATCAACATGTCTTCTCAATGTTTGTCCTTTCCGTCGTCCGTGTCCTCTTCTCAATGTTTGTCCTATCCGTCGTCCGTGTCCTCTTCTCAATGTTTGTCCTATCCGTCGCCCGTGTCCTCTTCTCATTGTTTGTCCTATCCGTCGCCCGTGTCCTCTTCTCAATCTTTGTCCTATCCGTCGCCCGTGTCCTCTTCTCAATGTTTGTCCTATCCGTCGCCCGTGTCATCTTATCAATGTTTGTCCTATCCGTCGCCCGTGTCCTCTTCTCATCTGTTGTTGCACTGGCACTTGTCTTGCTCTTGTCATCAGTTCCACATTAGTAATATTGTCATCAGTTCCACATTAGTGATATTGTCATCAGTTCCACATTAGTGATAATGTCATCAGTTCCACATTAGTGATATTGTCATCAGTTCCACATTAGTGATCTTGTCATCAGTTCCACATTAGTGATATTGTCATCAGTTCCACATTAGTGATAATGTCATCAGTTCCACATTAGTGATCTTGTCATCAGTTCCACATTAGTGATCTTGTCATCAGTTCCACATTAGTGATCCTGTCATCATTTCCACATTAGTGATCCTGTCATCATTTCCACATTAGTGATCATGTCATCAGCTCCACATTAGTGATCCTGTCATACCATTTTGATATTTCTGTTCTATGCAAGCACTCGTTTATGAAAGTCTGTTGTTTTAGCCAGTGAGTGAATATTAGAATACTTGATGAGAGCTATAATTATAATTATAGCTCTTGATGAGAGCTAACAGCAGCTGAGCTTCAAAATACACAGAGAATATTCAAAGATTATAAGAAAAGATGCAGCAAATGAGAGTCAAATAAGGAAACACCTTTGAAAGATTTTGACTCATAGATATATCTTGGCAGCAATAGACGAAGCTGGGGAAATACTGTAGTATCAAATTTGAAGCTTTCAGGGCACAAGGAACTAAAAAGAAATAAGACCAACACAAAAATCGGAATCTTAAAACTCAGATGGACAGTGCCAAAAATCACGATCGCGTGCGCGCGCACGCGCACGCGCACACACACACACACACACATATATATATATATATCAAGAAATTGAAGACTTTCATTAATGTGTGTTGTTTGCATAGAATAGAAAGATCGAAAGACCAACAAAGTAGAACTAATGACAATAACCAGACAAGCGCCGGTCGAATAAGAAGCGAGAAAGATGCTGGCGATGGATAGAACACACAGTGAATTATGTTGATAGTATCACAAGGTAGCCCATGTTCTAGAATCCATAGGATGCGAGAGGTAAATAAAAATTTAAAAATAGATGAAGAAGGGAAATGGAGTCATGAAACGGATAAAGAAGACATGGACAGATCTTGAAAGGATGCTACGGGGCATGAACGTGCCAAGAACCCATGCTCCTCATGGAGCGGAAGACTGATATACCGTACGTAAAGAAAGAGACTTGTGTTCATTTTCAGGAATTTTCTAAAATTTTCATGACAATGTTAAGCGTACTCAGCTGTTTATTAACTTAATAATTCCCCAGGTACATTGTGTCCCTGATGTGACCTCCATCTACCGAGTTCCTTTGTTGCTTCAGTCTCAGGGAGCAGATAAGTTCCTTATGAAACGTTTGCGTGTGGAGACTTCCGACATTAAGGGTAGTCCTATTGATCACATGGCCAGATGGGAAGAGCTCGCTGATAGGTGAGGTCAAGGCTACAAGAGAAGGATCTCTCATTCATTTAAAAGTCTGCTACTCCATTTAGCATACATTTTAATAATACAAGTCGATTAAAAAGCTACTTTCTATATTTCGATATTTATGCAAGAAAGAATAGTGTAGCAAACAAAATAGTGACGATACATTATTCGTACTGGGTGAACAATTGCCCCCCCCCCCCCCCATACGCCATACGCCAAATAAATGACCTGTGTTTTTTCCCCTTAGTACCTCCATACAACCAACGGGCTGATCACCCGTTTGCCAGTCACTTCGATTACGGAAACAGCAGCAAATGGATTGATTTGCCGTTGCCCTAAAGACGCCAATAGGCGTGATAGGAAACAATGGCAAAGAAAACCTATCTGCTGTTGCCCTAAGACGCCATTAGGCGTAATGGCCACTGACTGCTTTGACGATCGGTGGCTAAGGACGGAAGAAGAAGAAGAACCTCCATACAGCACAATAGTATTGCTGACGATAATTTAACATAACGACTGTTCGCGTCGCAAGAGAAAAACACGCATTACGTCCACAAAATTCTTTCAGACATCTACCATGGTCGTTGTTACTAATGGAAGCAAAGATCGAATTATCTAAAGTAATTCGGAGCATATTATTGAGTATAATGGTAGTCTTATTAACTCTCACGCAAAGCAAAACGCTGACAGATGACAACATAAATACTGGCAAAATTCTTTGTGCCAAAGATTTTTTATATCCCAGGGGCCTACTGATTTATTGTGGCAGTATGTAAACAATACAAGGCAAAGTAGCCTGTTGTGTATTGGGCCGTAGGAGCCAAGCGCTCCCAATTCCCGAAAAATTTCACTCGGAGGAACATGTTTTCCCCAAATCAGGAGCTCCCTGATACCTCACCGTCTTAAAGAAATAGCTAGGGGTGGCTGTTACTGTGCGCGTACCCCAGCTATCAAGTACCGTGATGTCTTTTGCTTCTATTTCTTAAGGGAAGGCAAAGTCCGTTGTAATCGTAGGATACGAAGCCGTGAATTGCTGAAACAACAATAACCACAAATATATACCAATACTAAAACACTAATACACAATTAAAAACACTATTATAAACACCCCGTTACCTTTTTATTCTTCTTCCAAAATAAAACCACCCCTCAGCTCTCCCCATGTCTCCTCTTCTGCACGCTACAACGCTTGCCTCTTACGTTTAACACAAACGCTAGCTGGCCTGATTTGATCTGAGGCCAGTTTGCGGCTCAGGCACATAGCCGTTACAACACGCTTTTTTCTGTACTACAATTTTATCAGAGGCAGCCTTGGCAAGGTTTAATGAATTAGGCCCAATTAGAATTATACCCAAAAATGCAAACACCATTATCATAACACTTGCATATCCGTCACCAACGTAACCTTCAGCAACTAACTTAAACACCCATGGTCACTTTAGTTAAACAAAACTCCCGAGTTCATACACTATTATCTCCCAAGTTATCATAACATAGTCTGGTACACCGATACCTCGACTTTCGTCGCTTCGACTTTCGTCGCTTCGCTCTTTCGTCGGTTTTCAATTCTAACCACGTTTCCAAATTTCGTCGCTCGCTTCGCTTTTTCGTCGCATTTGGTCACAACTGCGCGTCATCTTGATTCTTTCGTCGTTCAGTCTTTGAACAGAAATCGTTCGGTGTGCACTGTTTTTTTTTTTAAGTTGTCCGCATTTAATCTCTTATGTTTGTCATTAAACATATTAATACTACTTATTTTTGTGATTAAAATAACAAAACTATTCATACTATATTATTTTTGTGATTATACTGTAAAAAGTTCATAGTTATTTTAGTGATAACAGTCTAATGAGTGTTCATATCGTGATTATAAGACACGTGTACAGTTTTCATACTGTACTTTTTTGTGTGATTAGGCCTTATACAGTACTACTTATTTTTGTGCTTTAATATATTCATAATGGGTCCTAAGTGTAGTGACAAAGTTAAAAGAACCCATAAGGTTCTCAATTTGCAAGAAAAGCTTAAGCTAATCAAGTTTAATGAACAAGGCATCTTAAATGCTGAAATAGGCCGCAGGCTAGATGTACCAAGCACTACAGTTAGCACAATTGTAAAGAACAGAGCTAAAGTGTTAGAGGAAATTAAAAACGCTTCGCCAGTGCATACCAGACTTATTAGAAAGAGGCACAATTTAATTGGTGAGATGGAGAAAGTGTTAAATGTGTGGATTGAAGACCAAGTCAGCCACAACATTCCTCTAAGCCAAGATCTTATCCAGGCTAAAGCACAAACTTTATTTAATACAAAGAAGGCTGAACAAGGAGAGACATCTGCTGAAGAGACATTTGGAGCTAGCAGGGGCTGGTTTGATAAATTTAAGAAAAGGTCAAATTTGCATAATATAGCAGTGAAGGGAGAATCAGCTAGCGCAGATACCGCAGCTGCAGGAGCTTTTCAAGTGAAGCTTGAAAAAATTATAGAAGAAGTTGGCTACACAAAGCAGCAGATCTTCAACGTAGAATAAATTTCAACAAAAGTTCGAAAGTAAATAGTGGGCTAGAATACCAAATAGCCTGTTACTGAGAACTTCTTAGGGAAAGGAAGAAGACATCAATGAGGTAAACGTCTTTGCTCTCCTTTTTCAAGACGCAACCGCCACAACCAACTTCAGTCACCCCTCCCTCTAACCCTTCAGATTCCGAGCCATCAACATCAGCCCCAGTTAGATCTCCTTCAAAGGGCCCTTCTCCTAAAAGAATTAGATTGAAATCCTCTAGTTCTGAAGATGAACCTCCTCAATTTTCTCCATCTAGTTTTCTAAGTCTAGAATCCCCCTAAATTACCAACATTCAAAACTGTACATACTGTATATATTCATCGTCTACTTGCTCAAGAATGATTTTAAGGTAAGATGCTATTTACGTATTTTTTTTATTTTTTACTGTATTTTCTTTACTCTTATGTTTATTTCTGTTTATCTAGGTGTTGCACGCATTCGCAAGTGTTATATAGTTAGTTATTTACGTTTTTTGGCGGCCCTAATGCATTTCTAAGCTAAATAAAGGCTATGCTTCGACTTTCGTCGATTTTCGACTTTCGTCATAGCTCTGGTCCCTAACCTGTCGAAAGAGTGAGGTATTGGTGTATTCTTAATATATTACACAGTACTACACCAGCCGTAGGTCCTAAATTCCTATATATATATATATATAGTAATAATAACACCAAACGTTTCACAGAGAACCTCACTGGCTATTCTTCGTATAATTACCACTGAAATTTACAATACACTGGCAGAGGTGAGGTAATTGAGGGCAAACTACTGACTAAAAATAAAATAAAATTCCAGAAGAAAGCTTACTCTGACTTGCTAAAATCCTTTAGCTAAAATTCCTACACACCACTTATTTAGTCTACGTACATACCCAGACTTCAGAATATTCCCACTGTACGGCAGACTGAATAGTATGTCTGTAACTCTTCACGGCCACAAAATTTCAGGACTGAGAAACGACTTACAGAACCGGGCCTGTTTATAGTAGCAATTTTCTGATGCAAGACAAATGCGATGAGTCATAGATCTAGAATTATCTCCCACAAACTGCATCTACCACACTTTGATGTAATCTCATGACTGCTACCTAAATTTTGGCTCTTTAGCGTTCCTTGCGGATATATCAGCTTTCTAAAGACTTTGTCTCCTCATTTTTTATTATATTGTTCAAGTATAATGAACTTTGGAAGGGTTATGACTCTACATATTTGATTATATTGTCCAGATACTATCAAATGTTGAAGATTTTTTTCATTTATATTTTATTATATTGCCCCGTGTAGTTCCCAGGGGCCTTTGATGAGGCAAAGAAAGAATAGTGTAGCAAACAAAATAGTGACGATACATTATTCGTACTAGGAGAACAATTGCGCCCCCCCCCCTCCCATACGCCATATGCCGAATAAATTACCTGGGTTTTTTCCTTTTAGTACCTCCCTATAACCCAATAGTATTGCTGACGATAATTTAACATAATGACTGTTCGCGTCGCAGCAGAAAAACACGCATTACGTCCATAAAATTTTTTCAAACATCTACCATGGTCGTTGTTACTAACGGAAGCAAGGATCGAATTATCTGAAGTAATTCGGAGCATCTTATTGAGTATAATGGTAGTCTTATCGAGTCTCACGCAATGCAAAACGCTGACAGATGGCAACATAATTACTGACCACAGACTCTTTATATTGAGAGACTAACATTTTCTACTTAACTATTGTGCTTTGCCAAGTCTGAGGTCAGGTCTTTAATTAAAGTATAACCTCGAGTAACAAATAGAATTTAACCATCTTTGCCAGCCCCAGTAAGAATTCTAGCTGAGTGATTCTAACCAGGAAAGATACAAGATCTCCATTTATCATGTGGTTAAAGCAAAGAGCTGGGCAACCCTAGGCCTGGTCTTGTTTCATGAGTCAGTGGGTGACCTCAAATGCCTTTGTCACACAGTGGCTTAACAAGATTCTGTCTAAATGAAGAGACCAGACACTTAGTCTGAGAAAGATCTGAGAAATAGATTAAGTAGAGATTTTCAAGTGACAGTGGAGGACGAGACTTATAGCTTCAAGGGTGAGAACCTAGATTGACTCTCCCTCACCACTTGTGACTTGTTTTTATAGCTACTGTCTCACCACCTCTTGCTCCGGTGGAGATAAGGTAACATAAACGAATCTTTTACAGACACAACTGCACAACTTATAATTATAGGTACTGTGTATAGAAAGACAAACTGATCCAGTGCACATTTTTAAATTTATTAAACATTTAACAAAAATTAATTCCACACCAACAAACGAACAAATGGTGCAAAGTTCGCACAAGCTGAAAAAAAGAACAAAATTAATTAATGCGAAAATTTATCATAATTTTGCACACCCGCTTTCACACCTACATGGAAAAAAAGACAAATATGGTTTAAGCAAAACAAATCGGGGGGTCCGTCTGCAAGAGACTCCACCCACTGAACCACTGTTAAATTAAACTAAGAGAAACCGTGGTGGTCCACAAACCACTGACTACACTCCACCACTCTTTCCTCTGTCCCCGGTTGACCGGACTGAGAAGAAGTTTTAACCAAAACAAAACTAACTAACAGGACTCAAGACGCTCCAGGCTGCCCTACCCTACTAAATTCTTACTTACTTACTTACTTACTTAGTCGTTCCCCTTCTACCGTGAGGTGTAGAGGTTTGGAAGAGAGAGCGCCAGACTATCCTATCGGCCCTACTAAATTCACCACCACTAAATTCAGCACACTAAAGTCTACCCTCTAGAGTCTGCACAGAGCCCTCTGCATCTACTCAGAGGCTCACCTCCCAGGTGAATCACAAAAAGTAAACTACCGTTCCTGGAAAAACCCTCTAACACCACTCTCTCTGTCCTTCTGGTTGCTATCGTCTGCTGCTTATTAGGCTCAGATGCGTTACTCTTCGTCAGGTACCTCCTCCCGTTCGTAATTGAGAGACATGATCTCCCTCTCTCCTCCCCAGAATAATTGATGGAGTCCTTGACGACTCTATAGCTAAGTGCCTCGGCTGAAATCGTGCCGATAGCGATGGCACTCACTTGGATGCACAAACAATGATTAACCCGCTTTGGGTTTTGGCCTACTGCTTTATTGTGGCAGTGTGTAAACAATACAAGGCAAAGTAGCCGGTGTATTGGGCCGTAGGAGCCAAGCGCTCCAAATTCCCGAAAAATTCCACTCGGAGGAATATGTTTTCCCCAAATCAGGAGCTCCCTGATACCTCACCGTCTTGAAGAAATAGCCAGGGGCGCCTGTTACTGTGCGCGTACCCCAGCTATCAAGTACCGTGATGTCTCTTGCTTCCCTTTCTTAAGGGAAGGCAAAGTCCGCTGTAATCGTAGGGGGCCTACGAAGCCGTGAATTGCTGAAACAACAATAACCACAAATATACACCAATACTAAAATCCGAATACACAATCATTAAAAACACACTGTTATATACACCCCGTTTCTCTTTTTATTCTTCTTCCAAAATAAAACCCCCCCCCAGCTCCCCCCCCCCCCCCCTGTCGCCTCTCTTGCACCCTACAACGCTTGCCTCTTACGTTCAACACAGTCGCTGGCTGGCCTGATTTGATCTGAGGCCAGTTCGCGGCTCAGGCACATAGCCGTCCCAACACGCTTTTTTGTGTACTACACTTTTATCAGAGGCAGCCTATGCAAGGTTTAATAAAATATGCCCAATTATATTTATACCCAAAATGCAAACACCATTATCATAACACTGGCATATCCTTCACCCAACGTATCCTTCAGCAACTAACTTAAATACCCATGGCCACTTTAGTTAAACAAAACTCTCGAGTTCATACACTATTATCTCCCAAGTTATCATAACATAGTCTGGTACTCTTTGTTGAGGACTGAACTCCAGTATGTTGAAATTCTATATACTTCTGATTACCAAGATGTTGCATGCGTATTCTGATATTAGAAGTCAAAGTCCTCCGGGTTCATTTACTTCATTTTTTCTGGGATTTCGTTATGCACTACGCTTGTATCGATACTGTCCATTGTAACCCGTGTAATATGTTGGTACTTGAACATGCTTCATATTAAAGATATGAATATTGACTGACCTGATTATTCTCTTGCATTATTAAACTTAACAGTGTGAGGCAGCGTGTTTATGCATTAAACGTCACTGGTCATTATTGTTGAATAAAACAGTATATAACTGAACTCAGAATACGTCATTGAATAAGACCAGGATTCGACGACTCAAACATTTAATTAATATTCTCTTTTCCATGAGAATTCACAACTACGTAACGACATAGTTCACATTCACAGTTAATGTACGTGTCGCAAGAGTTCTTATTCCTCATTAAAATCACATGTTCAATCATCTACAGTTCTGCTTAGCGGTCAGTTCCTTTTTCCAGCCAACATCTTTTGGCATGGTTCATATGCCAACTAGACTTACTCCTACTGCTAGTTTTATACTATCCTTTTTACACTAGACTTACTCCTGTTGCTAGTCGTATAATATTCCTTTGTACTAGACTTACTCCTGCTGCTAGCTACATAATATTCCTTTATACTAGACTTACTCCTGCTGCTAGTATCATAATGTTCATTTACACTAGACTTACTCCTGCCGCTAGTTTCTAATGTTCATTTGGCATACAACGCCAGGCTAATCAGCCATATATATTCAAACTGCGTTACGAACGACACGACTTACGTTTGCTCCATGAATACACTGCTAAGTTGGCTTACCAGCCACACATATAAATTCAGTGGCTATGCCACACTTTCCAAAGTGGTTATACCACACATACCATAGTGGCTACGCCACACATTCCATAGTGGCTAGGCCACACATTCCATAGTGGCTAGGCCACACATTCCAAACGCTGCCGTTGGGGCCTAAGCCCACAAGTCGAATGACGTTTCCAAGTCATATGCGTCATGCATAGACATATGCAGACCATGTCGTTAATATACTGTATATTCAGTTGAGGTGTTCCATGGTGCAATCATTCGGATCGAGCTCAAATCCAAATGCTTGCAAACATGTAACAATCCTCAACACTCTTAATATATTACACAGTACTACACCAGCCTTTTCACAGAGAACCTCACTGGCTATACTTCGTATAATTACCACTGAAACTTACAATACACTGGCAGAGTTGAGGTAATTGATGGCAAACTACTGACTAAAAATAGAATTAAATCCCAGAAGAAAGCTTACTCTGACTTGCTTACCTCCTTTAGCTAAAATTCCTACACACCACTTATTTAGTCTACGTACATACCCAGACTTCAGAATATTCCCACTGTACGGCAGACTGAATAGTATGTCTATAATAGGGTTCCCATAATGTTTTGTTTAAAAACCGGGACATTTCCAAATTTTTACCTAAAAAACCCGGGACATTTTGTAAAAAAACGGGACATGTTAAAAATTAAGGTAGAGCACAAATAAATCTATTATATATTATATGTTGCACTTAAAATAAGATACTGGTATAAAAATACACACATTAACTAATACAACTTCCACTTTAAAAAAGAATTCTAAATTACAAACATACTTAATTAGAAAAATCGCACCTTTATAAAATACACAATAGTCAAGTTTATATTTCAGATTCATCAGAATATTTATCAGATTTATGGGCCTGTTCAAGAAGTTTTTTTTCTTCTGATATTTTGACATAGAACTCAGCACAAGAGAAATCCTTAAAATGGGTCTTTATAATGGTTAAAGCTTTCACTGTCTCAATTTTAAGTCTGTTTTTTTTTCGTCTGCCCAAAGCGCATTTATTAATGAAAAAAACACGTTCAACAGGTGCATTGGATCCTGGCAGTGCCAAACAAAAACTAACTAGGCATTTCAGGTTCTCAGCATTTATATCCTGCTTTGTAAAATGAGCGAACATCTCACACCATTTTTCACTGACACTTTGATCCTTCAGTTCACTCCACACATCAAATTTGCTTTCACAGTAATTTTTTCACACATGCAAACTCATCAAATAAGTCCTCTTCATTCACAGTAAAATTTGGTGACACTGTCTTCATGAATATGTAGCTTTCTTGGATGTTCTTCCAAGTCACAGACTCCTTTCCCTTCAAATTGATCCAATCCATGGACTGAAGAGGCGTAAGAAATGGTGTACACCACTCCTGAATATATTCAATGCAGGTGTCATAGAAATCTACTGCATAGCTTTGAAACTTTTCAACTGTTATGTGTCCTTCTTTTTCTAGTTCTTGCAACTGATTTCTCACAGTTGTGGTAAGAAACTTTTCTGCCTTCCTGTAGTTATGCACCGCCGTGTGATAAGCGAAGGTTGCTTCCTGTGCTGCCAATGATAACTGTTTTTCCATTTCCTTTTCACTCTGGGTTTTCGCATTTAAGAAATGACTTATACTGCTGTTGGAAGCCTTACTTTCAACAGCACCTTTATGTTTTTTTTCGTTTTCACGTGGTTGACTACGTCTGACCGACCACCATGTGAAATGCAAAATTTAGAGCTGCATAAAGTACATTCCACATTTTCATCTACACCTTTAATGAAGGTAAATTCTCTTGTAATGTTATCATTTATACTGCACTTACGTTTCGGCATTATGCGGATGAAAAACGATAAAAATACTGTATAATAATGCTAATACGCATTAAATCATTTGGTAGATGCTCACTGAACACTGTTTTGGTCGACTTTCGAATTTTTGTTCGAGATTCAAACCGAGGGTCCACTGTAACCGGAAATTGATAAAGTAACACTACTAAAACACGGAATAAAATCCGTTACCCAAAGATTTTTTTTCAGGAAGGACCCTTAAAAAGCGGGACATTTGGAATAAATTTGGGACACCGGGACATTTTATCAAAAAACGGGACTGTCCCGGGAAAAACGGGACGAATGGGAACCCTAGTCTATAACTCTTCACGGCCACAAAATTCCAGGACTGAGAAACGACTTACAGAACCGGGCCTGTTTATATTAGCAATTTTCTGATGCCATACAGACGCAATGAGTCATAGATCTAGAATTATTTCCCACAAACTGCATCTACCCCACTTTGACGTAATCTCATGACTGCTACCTAAATTAAAATCGAAAACAATCGTAAGAGCTTCCCTTTAAACATCGTAACATTATCTTAACATCTGACGAACCATTACCCAACGTAACACTACAAATCTACGAGCGATGAAAAGTTATTTCCTCCCCTGGAAAGGGGGGTCAAAGAATAAATTCCTCACGAAGCCCGCTGCCCGCTGAAAACGTACGCAACGTTACGTAAATTATCTGACCGTCTATCAACAAGAATGACTCACTAGCCCACGCTACCACACGGGTAGGGGTTTACACCCATCCCTGAAAGAAAAGGGTGATGGTGGTGTTCCTGCAATTATTAGAACCATGACAAGAAATGAAAACATCCTAAAATCAGAAAACTTGATAAAGAAAGAGAAAAAGAAACACCCATAATAATAAAAAAGATCGGGGCGGGTGGAAAATAAAAATTAACAGTCCGTTTATCACAGCCTTTAAACATTGAAAAAGGCATAGTCACAGTGATCTGTCTAACATTACCAAGCTCCAACCAGATACCATAAAGCAGATTCGACGCTGGACCTCTCAGCTAAGTTGGTATCTACACTGGAACTTACCACTCTGCTACACATAATCATAATGATACAGCAGTGACACGAGCTCTGTTAAATTAAAACCAACTCACGTTCGCGTTTGTAATAGATACTCTCAGACATGAATTGTTATATTAACTCATTTTTTTCCATGCATTCATTCATTAATTCATTCATTCAGTATACATACAATTATTACTTTTAATCATTAATAAATAACTTTTCTTTGTAATTTTTACTGCAACTTCCACGTCCAGTGTATAGTACAGTGTATAGTACAGTGTATAGTACATTGATTGCTATTTTTGGTTGATATATGTGTCTGATTGTTTGTTTTCTTCTGTTTTTCTGGGGCTTATTTTATTAATTATTTTCAACACGTAACAGAAGAATCAAGGTGGTCAGCAGACTAAATGACATACTGAAATTATCACTGTTTCATTCTTATACCAAAAGGAATTTAAGTTGGTGAATTATGTTCAGTATCTTTCGTCTTGAACCTCAGTTTTTTTGTTCAACCTTCACCCATTATTACGAGTCATATTCAGTGGGTTATTCAGGGAAAGATTTGATACGTCCTTTAATTCATTCTGTTTCAACATTCATTCTATTTCTACATTCATTCTATTTCTACATTCATTCTATTTCTTTAAACGACCAGCCACAAACAGGACTACCTCACACTCAGGCATCTTGTACAATACGACAAACATGAGGATGTGCACGATGTTGACATGACGTTGTGCACATGTTGACATGACGTTGTGCACGATGTTGACATCCTCATTATATAAACAAATGTCTACAGAAACCCTCAGTGCAAGAACATATAATTGCTTGTGCAGGCTTCCTGCGATAGGACAATCTGTAGTGGTACCTCCAAGCTCCAGGCGGAGTAAATAGAAAAATTGGTGCTGATGATGATGGTTTTATTAAATGATGCAGGTATGATCAGATTGTGAGGAAAGTTAGGATCGTCTTGGTGGGGACGAACACAGAACTGTCTGACTCGTACACTTCAGTCATGTACGCCTTGGAGCACGCGTCTTTGGCAGTAGACCATAAACTTGATCTCAAGGTATGTGAATATAGGTGTGTGAATGTGTGTGTATATGCGTATGTGAATGATTGTGTGTGTATGTGATGTAAGTATGTATGTATGTGGCTGAGGAAACTTGAAGCCAGAGTATTATGTAAATATATTAGCATCAGTGCAATCAGTATCGTACAGGATGTGGAAGTTTCCAAGTAAAGAAACACCAATATTGATATACCGGAGATGTTTTTCACATTGTTAATTCGAATCTCCTACACGGTATGTTGTATTTAATATATCATTCCCTACATATCAAAATATTTTATGCAGACAATGAAGATGCTGATAAATATATATATTTGACTCATTTAACATCGGCGGGTACCAGATCCCGGAAATCAGATATGCTGACGACACAGTCCTCCTATCGACCAACCCAAAAGGACTTGAACAATTACTTCTGTCCACCAAAAAACACAGCGAGGCCCAGAATCTATACCTAAACACCAAGAAGACCAAAGTATTGACAACAGACAAAGTAAAGACCAAACCAGAAATTGAAATTGATAACGAAGAACTGGAAAGTGTCAATGAATTCGATTACTTAGGATCAATCATTAACAGCTCTGGCGACTGTGCAGTAGAAATTAAAAGAAGACTTGCAATTGCTTCACATAAGCTAATACAGATGAAAAACCTATGGCAAGGCACAAGCAAAGAAACAAAGTTACAACTGATCAGAGCATGTATATTCCCAGTAGCAACATACGGCTGCGAGACTTGGACACTCAATAAAACAGTTGCAAAAAAGATTACATCATTCGAAATGAAATGCTACAGAAGGATGTTGAGAATACCCTGGAGTAGACCAAAAACTTGACTCAACAGGGAATGTATGTTACATGTAAACGTATGTGAACATTGGCTCCTAAATACCATCGCAATAAGGAAGCTGAAATTTTTCGGTCATATAAAAAGACATAATAGTCTGGAAAAAACAGTGATGGAAGGCATGGTCCCTGGAAAAAAGGGGTGTAAGGGGTGACCTAGACGTACGGTATGTGGCCCAGGACTCACAAAGAGTCTAACTTGTCTTTATGATGCATCAGTGCAATCAGTATCGTGACAGCGTTCAGAAGTTTCCAGCTGTAATGAAACACCAATATTGTATCTGGAAAGATGTTATTTCACATTGTTAATTCGAATCTCCTACACGGTATGTTGTATTTAATATATCATTCCCTACATATCAAAATATTTTATGAAGACAATGCAGATGCTGATATATATATATATATATCGGACCGGAAAATATTCGATGTGAAAGATTTGTTATTGATTGGATTAACGCAGAAAGTTGCAGAAAAATGAGGTTATGAAACTCTGGAAATCTATTTCTGAAATATTTGACTGTTTGAACAATCTGACAGTGGCAGTATTAACTGCATTTCCATCAACACGTTCAAGTGAGTCACTGCTTTTAGTGATAACCTTGTCAAGTCTATTTATAAGAGTGACTTACTGAAGAAACTACAGGTGCACGTATAGTATCCAAATACTGTTTGATATAAAATATCTGTCATCATTGGTGCAGCAGCAAAAGTCTCATTGAGAGTCAAGTCTGTTTATTGACCGTTCCGTGATTTTTAAAATGTTTTATATTCATAGTATGGGCTTATCATTTTATGTTCTCATTTCTTGTATCGCTTACAAGCTACAATGCCATGGACGTTAATTATTTGTCAGTTGTCTTTATAAAAACATTGATATTCTATGAATAGGTTTTCTGAAATGATTTCATTAATTTTAATCTTTCTCTGTTATAATTTTGTTAATAGGAAAACAACGAATACACTTAAATAAGCAACAGGACTCCCCCTTTTCCTGCTAATTTATTAATTTGACATCTAGTGAATGACTAGTTTGAAATAACATGTCATTCCTAAAGCTGCCCCATTTAAAACAATTTAGAAGACTTACTGGTTGCCTAAACAGACTTCTTTACGAATGCTTTCAAGCATTTGGCTCTTTTCTCCGCAAGAATTTTAAAATACAAATATAATTATAAATTATAATCTGCTGCTCAAGATTTTCATAGACCCGCGAGATAATTTTTTTTTAAGAAGATCATCGCCATGTTTTGCACGCGCTGTCAAAAAGGTTTGCTTCCCCTGGTTTTGTGCATCGATTTGCTGACTGAATCTGAACCGTCACGGGCAGAGTTTTATCGATCGAATGATCAAAATCAGACTTATAGACTCCATGATTAGAAGCATCGATTTGCTCACTGAATCTGAACCGTCACGGGCAGAGTTTTATCGATCGAATGATCAAAATCAGACTTATAGAATACATGATTAGAAGCATCGATTAAATGACTGAAAAATAGTATATTAATGAAAGTATCGACCGTCTAGCTCCTGGGGGAGGGGGGAGGTCTCCGTGGAAACCAAAAAAAAAAATAGGTCTACTCCTTCGTCAGCCATGTCGTAAAAGGTGAGTAATACGAGGTTGTGCGTGGGACGAGCAAGGTTATCCATAAGGAGGGAAACAAACAGGAATGGACATGAATGAACGAATGACTACCAGTAATGGTGGAATGGGGTAAGAAAGACAATGCTTGCAGAATGTAACCTACGTGATTTAAAAGAATGAAAAAAAATAACATGAACAATTATGAAAAAAAATATATATATATATATATATATATATATATATATATATATATAAACAGTACTTTGCAAAAAAAATGGCAGTCATATTTTCGCAACACAGCACACTGATAGAAGCAAATAATAATAAAAACTGTATGTCCAGAGGAAGATTGGTATCTCCCCTATCTATTAACAGTGGTTTCAGTACAATATAATGTTGCCTTCTCCAGCAAGGCAAGCCTGGATGCGGCGAGGCATACTTCCCACAAATGTTTGTAGGTAATTGTGAGTCAGACTGTCCCAGTATTTTTCAGCTACCTTCTTCAATTGTTCAACGTCTCTGAGTCCACTCTTTTTTAAATGATTCTTGAATAGTGCCCAAACATTTTCAATTGGGTTTAGGTCGGGACTGTTGCTGGGCCACTTCAGCACTATCACATTCTTCTCTTGCAGCCATGCTTTGGTGGTATGAGCTGTATGCTTTGGGTCATTGTCATGTTGAAATGTGCACCCATCGGGGTACATGACCTGCATAAATGGCAGAAGGTGTCCCTCTAGTATGTCGATGTACCTTTCTTTCGTGAGAATTCCTGTGAAAACACACAGTGGGGTGGCACCTCTTGCTGACACCCCTCCCCAAAGATGGAATTTCTGGGTATGTTTCGGTCACTGGTACACAGGCGTTACAGAGTCTTTCGTCCAAATATTTATTTGAGCAGGATAAGACCAAACAGAACATTCATCTGAAAAAATCACATTGTCCCATGACACATTTTGGTGTTCGTGGCACCAGTTCAAGCGCATCTGTTTGTGAGTCTCTGTGAGCAATGGTGACGAAATTACCCGCTTTTTTGTGTAATTCATCCTGTGTAGCTCCCGGTTGACAGTAGCATTAGATACCTCTGGGCTTCCCAAATCGATCATGCGCTGCCGTATGTTTTCTACACTCTTCATTGGCCCAGCCCGAACGATTTGGGCGAGATGCCGATGGTCCTTTGTGTCCAAAATTCTTGGCCTCCCACTAACTTCTTTTCGCTCGATTCCATTACCTGCTTTTAATTTACTCACAACTCTGTAGACAGTCTGCTCAGGAATGTTCAAGGTTTTAGAAATGTTGGAACATGTTTGATTTCCTTCATTCCAAAGCTGTGAAATTAACATACACTTTGACTTTGTATCCATTTTCTGCCACTAGCATTAGAAATTGTCGTCTGCTCTATTATCAAGGGACTTTACTCTCCGCTAATTTTTTTTTACTTTTGGTAGTGTTTGCTCACTTAAGTGGAGTGCAAATTTGGGGCAGAACATGCATATTTAATTAGATTTCAGCATATTTAGCTAACCAATATGACTGCCATTTTTTTTGCAAAGTACTGTATATATATATATATATATATATATATATATATATATATATATATATATATATATATATATATATATATATATATATATATATATATATATATATATATATATATATATATAGATATTTATATTTATATATAACTGGAAGACACGTTTGTGTGCACTAATATCCGTTTTGGTGATTGAGACAACTGAGAAACGTCAGTGTTCCTGATTCATCTTGTCTTATCAAGGAAATTGTCCAGATTTGGCTTATGAAACGCTCGTACATTGATAGAGCAGGAAAAACTGCCCAGGTGGCTGCAGAAATGAGGGACTACTATATTGATATTCTAGGACTACGAGAAGCAGACGTAGACCAAAACACACAGCGAAAAGAGAACTGGAGACAGAAATTAAAATAACGCGGAAGGCATGAAAGACCTTGGATTATTGGCACGTGACAGTTATTGAAAGATTATGCTCCTGTGGGGGGGGGGGGGGGGGGGGGGGATGGTGCAGAAATCTTCCATGGGCTGAATAAAGGTAAAGAAAGAATGATGTCTGGTAATTTGTTAGGAGCTTAGAACAGTATTACATAGCATTTGAAATCACCATCAGCACGTCACATCATCATCACCATCATTTGATCACATTACTGATCTCTTCAAGAGATTCTCCAGGGAGCATAACAACCAAATGGAACATAAAAATGGCAAAAGCCTTCTATCTTGTGAACATCCGTTCTAGGTCTGCAAGGGATGTCTTCTATATTCATTATATTTATGTCCCCATTTCTTGTCTCCTGGCTCTGTTAAAAGCCGCCCTCGACCTCTCTTATCCTAGAGATTCTAGAACAAGGAGTGAGATTTAATGCTATCTATTGTTTTCATGATTGTGTCTTCTTTCTATCGCCAGTGGTTTTTTTCTCAACCATCATCGTGTCAGGGCACAGTAATATCATGTTATTTTCTATTTGTCTTCAACAGAAGGTAGAGTCTTGTGATCTCGAGCTGGGCACTCTGAAGGACCATCCTGACAAGTATCAAGAGGCTTGGAGAAAAGTGAAAGAGGCAGAGTTCGTAACCGATTCCATTTTCATTATTTATTTTTGTAATTTGTAGACATCTCATCCAGGGCTTCATCATTCAGTCGTTATCTTTCAGCTCCCCATGGAAATATAAATATAAATATATTAACAAATAAAGCGGTATCGAATCAGTTTTACAAATTAAGGGTACACAGGACACACGGGACGTTCCGGGTTTCACCCTTCGTCAGCCACAAGTTACAAGTAGATAACAAGGGCAAGAAATATAGACAGATTAAAGAAAAGTGCTATAGACACTACAAACACCTATATATATATATATATATATATATATATATATATATATATATATAAAACAGAGTTAAGCAAAATGATGTTGAACATTTAGACCATGAGAAGAAAGGAAACTCATTTCGAAAATGAGACGATTCTCTATAGAAAGACGAATATGGTCATTAGAAAAGCAGGAGCGCATATCGGTTACCTGGATATCAAAGGAACCGGAATGGTCAGGGCTGTTGAAATGAAGAGCCGCAGGGTTAGGTTCCCTGTGATAAATGTCATTTAAGTGCTCGCGGAATCTATCTGCGAAACGTCTGCCAGTTTTACCAATATAGGCAATGTTGTATCTTTTACAGATAATGGCATAAATAAGATTCCTAGATTCACATGTAAATAACTCTCTAATAATGAAATTGCCCTTCGAAAATGAAACAGTCTGAGTCTTTGAGTCTGTCAGATTTAGCAGAAGGTTTAGTAGTGAGTGCCATATTACGAGTGACGTGTGTTTGCGATTAAGAACATCAGATAAAACATGTTCTGGATGAAGACGTCGGCGAAAAAAACTCGAGCATCTCTTGAGCTCGCTCATGGAAATCATCGTCATCGTGACATAACCGACGCAAGCGTAGAAGCTGAGAAAAGGGAAATTTTTACAACTAAAAGTATAAGATGAAGTATAGAGAAGAAAACCATGAGCGTCAGTAGGCTTATAATAGACAGAAGTTTTAAGACCAGTAGGGCTAATTGCCACAGTGAGGTCAAGAAAGTTGACTGAAGTCGTAGAAATTTGAGAAGTGAATTTGATGGCAGGATTGAAATTACCAACATAGTCAATAAATCGGCGGAGGTCTACCTCAGATATGTCTGTAACTCCAATCCCATCATCAATATAGCGGCCGTAAAACTCAAGTATCGGTCCATTGTAAGTTTGAAAGACCAAATACTCAAAGTGACCCATAAACAGGAAGGCTGTTATGATTAAAATTCATAACGATTATGTCGGTATAATAGGCAGCTCAACAAGGCTCCTTTTTTGTTTATTTTATACGGAGTCACTTATTAATAAAGGAAGTGACTCATGTCGATATGGATGACTGGCAGACGTGAACAAATTTGAAGCAGAAGTGAGTTAAGCGTCTGCAAGTGAGAATGCGGCTTGTGTTAGGAAGTAAGCGGACGTATGTGTTTTGAGCTCCTGCAGTATTATGTGTTTGTCTTGAATTATTCCATCACCAGAACATCATTATACTTGGTAGAGGTGTCCCTGGCTTATTCTAGTAAGGAAATGTGTGCCTTTTCATAAAAATGTCCAAAGGACGATATTAAATAAAGTTTGAATGATTGCCAAAAACCAGCGTTGGATAGGGAACGGACTGGACATACATACCACTGCATGTGCCTTTGGGGCTATATATCTCTTACCATGGAGCTGTTTGTCAAACCTAAAAAACTGCATGTTTGTAAAATTGTGAAGGAGGTGTTGGTCCGCTCAGTACAGGTATGCTGATTTCGTGTTGTGTGACTGCCCCTAGAGTCTACCTTGGCCACGGAGAATATCTCCGGAATATTTAACTATACGACACATAACACAAGCGTAGCTAGGGCCCATTTTAGTACCCATAGCTACCTTACTGATTTGGTTAAAGAATTGGCCATTAAACCCAAAAGTGTTAAGATTAAGAACTAACTCAGCAAGGCAAAGAAGAGGATTTGTACTAATAGTAAGATCAGTTCGCTGGTCGAGAATAAATTGGAGTGCATTGAGCCCATAAGCATGTGGAATAGAAGTATAAAGTGAACAAACATATCGGAAGAAAAGACGGTAAGTACGCCAGGCGTGAATCTGATCGAATCAAAGGTAGTAATATCCTGAGTAGTGTCCTTCAAATAAGAAGGTAGATTGGCGACTAGGAGCTGGAAAATACTATCAAGGAATTCAGAGCTACGTTAAGTTGGACAAGAGCAGGCTGAAACAATAGGCCTGTTAATCCTCATTCCTTTCATGTCTATCTACAGTTCTCTTTTCCCTGAGTTCTTTGGTCTTAACCCTGGGAAGTCCTGAACACAGACTGTCTTGTTATGTTATCAACATGTTTTCTCAGTCTGTGTCCTATCTCAGTGTGTGTCCTATTTATCTACATCGACTTCTTCTCATCTCTTGTTCGACTGACACGTGTCTGCTTCTTGTAATCAGTTCCACATTGGTGAATTTGTCATTACATTTTAGTCCTTCTAGTTTACTTAAGAACCCATTTATGAAAGTCTGTAGCGTTATGTTGTTGCTTTTGTTGTACTACATGTTTCAGAGCCACACATCCAATTACTCACTTGACGTCTGAAATGATTAGTGTTGTATTTGATTTCTTTTGATCTCCAAATAGTTTCCAGTGCAATGAAAACTCATATAGCTTTCTGTATTCTTATTTTGAAATCATTGTCTGCCCCTCTAAGTGTATGCATATTATTCTGGTAGTTAAAATAATTATGCGGAAACAGTGTCAGACAGGATTAAAGAAAATACATTGCAACTCTGGCAAAGGAAACAGTGAAGGTTACACAAATAAAACTAACAAACAGGACAGAGGGAAAAAAAACAATACAAAACCAAAACACGGAGTTTTAAAAGCACTTAGATTATGTATTATTCCGTCTGTATGTGATCATTATGCTGCTGGAATCATAAATCACAGTTCTGGTACGTATATTTTCTGTCCTCACAGAGGTCTGATAATCCCTGGAGGTCGTGGAGCACGGGGCATTGATGGACAAGTTTTAACCTGCAAGTGGGCTCGCACGGAGAAAGTTCCTTTCTTGGGTAAATACAATTTACTAAACAAACGAATTTGATTATACTTACAGTTACTTGTAAAGTTATGATCTGTAACTTATAAACAAGTTTCCAGATAATAATTTTAAACAAAAACTAATTGAGATTAGATCATATTTCATCATTTATTAGCTTCAGCTCCACATGTAATGTAGGCCCTTCAAAATGACTGTGCCATTCTATCACGATCTTCCTATGACTTCTTGATCTCTTTCATTTCTGTCATCAGCTCTCTTCTTTTTTCATCTTCTCTGTACCTCTTTTACGTTGCGGATTCCAGAATGGGATTACTTGATAATGCTACCAACAGGTTTCCTCAGTGTGTGTCCTATCCATATCCAACGTCTTCTTCTCACCTCATGTTCCACTGGCACTTGTCTGGTTCTTGTCATCTCTTGCTCCACTGGCACTTGTCTGGTTCTTGTCATCTCTTGTTCCACTGGCACTTGTCTGGTTCTTGTCATCTCTTGTTCCTCTGGTACTTGTCTGGTTCTTGTCATCTCTTGCTCCACTGGCACTTGTCTGGTTCTTGTCATCTCTTGTTCCACTGGTACTTGTCTGGTTCTTGTCATCTCTTGCTCCACTGGCACTTGTCTGGTTCTTGTCATCTCTCGCTCCACTGGCACTTGTCTGGTTCTTGTCAACTCTTGCTCCACTGGCACTTGTCTGGTTCTTGTTATCTCTTGCTCCACTGGCACATGTCTGGTTCTTGTCATCTCTTGCTCCACTGGCACTTGTCTGGTTCCTGTCATCTCTTGCTCCACTGGCACTTGTATGGTTCTTGTCATCTCTTGTTCCACTGGTACTTGTCTGGTTCTTGTCATCTCTTGTTCCACTGGCACTTGTCTGGTTCTTGTCATCTCTTGCTCCACTGGCACTTGTCTGGTTCTTGTCAACTCTTGCTCCACTGGCACTTGTCTGGTTCTTGTTATCTCTTGCTCCACTGGCACATGTCTGGTTCTTGTCATCTCTTGCTCCACTGGCACTTGTCTGGTTCTTGTCATCTCTTGCTCCACTGGCACTTGTCTGGTTCTTGTCATCTCTTGCTCCACTGGCACTTGACTGGTTCTTGTCATCTCTTGCTCCACTGGCACTTGTCTGGTTCTTGTCATCTCTTGTTTCACTGGCACATGTCTGGTTCTTGTCATCTCTTGTTCCACTGGCACTTGTCTGGTTCTTGTCATCAGTTCCATAGTGGTTATCTTGTCGTGCCATGTCAATCCTTCTGTTCTACGCAGTCACCCATTTATGAAAGCCTTATGAAACGTCTTGATTGTTAGTTCCAATTGGGTGACAGTGAAAATCATTTGACGTCCAAGAAAGCTAATATACTAATTAATCATCTTTCACGCATTTTTGATCGATGCGGCATGTAAGGCTATAAGCTGTAGCATTACAGCTTATCGATTTCTATTTTTGGCCGTTTTTTTTTTCAACTATACTCATAAGATCATTGTTGCCTTGGCTTCTTCTCCCACCTTTCTTCCCCGGGTTCTGTTTGACTTCTGTATGTAACATGAACAACTAAAAAGAGAGTAACGAGACCAGTGAAAGAAGCAAGTGGGCAAAACAATCTTATTACTCATATTAGAAGGAAACAACGTACTTTTATTTGTGGCAGGTGCCGGGTTCTCTGTCTCGAATATGGAAGAAGATGATGTCTGAGTTTAGACAGAGTATGAATGAGTAATGTGAAAGTAGAGAAAAATAAAGTCACTAATGAAAATGAGGAGAGAGATATGACTTCTGGAGAGAAGACAGATATAATCAGATATCTAATGTCTTCTTCCAGCCACACTCGAGACTATGTTTAAGATGTCATACCCTCAATCGTCCTCTCTTGCTAAATAGGTTAATTTACTACAGTAAGGACAACAACAGCAAAGATCAAGTGACAGGTAGAATAGAAGTAAATTCTGACCGCGTGGAACATGTAATTATATTTATTATGTAAATATTCACAAAATAAAATAAAATAATCGTACAAGCTCTAACAGGCCAGTGATTTTTTATCACATTGAAGAATCTAGACAAACCACTACAACATTAAAAAAAAACCCTAGGACTACCTACTGATAAGGTACGGCCCCCCATTTATCTGTGACGAAAACGGCCGATTCTGTGTTAATAATCCTGGAATAGAAATTACTCCGTAGCTAGGAAATACCACACTTTCCCCTCCCCCCCCCATAATTTGGTGTTCTCATGCGATGGAGCTCATCTCTCACTGTCGCATATATATATATATATATATATATATATATATATATATATATATATATATATATATATATATATATATATATATATATATATATAATCCAGATGCTTTTAACTGCCTTTGCCTTGAGCCGATACTAATAGGCGCGTGCTTGGGACGATTACTCCACCAGATGATATATATATCCAAAAGATGGCTTCTGCTGAAGAAACGAGTAACCAAAAGGGGTCCAATGATGCACCTATTGTACTGGTTAGTCAAAGATCTCTGGAAACACGATATCCACATTCTATTAGAAACCTATAACGGGTACACCTTTTTCTTCTCTCACTCATCAGATATAAACAAACTCTCCCTCTCCTTTTCCCTCCCCACACAAATCAAAACAGGCTCTTCTTCTTTCGCTCTGTTTTATCTAAGATTTCAGGCCTTCCCATTACAGTCTCGCCCACTTTATCGATCGAAAATCTCTATTCGCTCGCGAGTGCTTCAGTTTTCGCTGCGCGGAGTGACCAAATTATTTTTATAGTGGCTGTAGCCAACGTATTCCCGCACACACACAGCTTACGAACATTCTATTCTACTAAATTAATTAAGAAAATTTGTGCATACCAACTGAAAGAATATTCCTAAATTCAATACAACTGAGATTGGCAATTAGCACTGATCCACTTTGTAAGGTAGCAAAAATTCTCTCTGAAGACAGTGATAAGGAGTGTTAGGAACGTCTAGCTTAAGATAAATAGTAATTTAACTACAGGTGGATCGCCCGTGCGTTAAGAACGGTGTAATAAGACGTAAGGACCTCGGTAGTTGTCTTCCTTGCGTCCCTTGATAAAAGAAAGAAACGTAACCTATAGCAATACTTAGGCGGTACTTCGAACGAGGCGCTCGGACAGATGAAAGGCCAAGGTCGGTACCCTGTGTCCCCAGGTTCTCTGTGAATCAAAGAATCAGGAGACTTGCCGTCATCTGCCAGAAAGGCAGAATAAAAGGATCTTTAGCTAGATGCCGATGCCCACGTGTAAAGGGGTGGAATTTAGCCTCCCCAACGTAAGAACGACGTGACTAATTCAGTGAAATAGAGCTTTAAGAAGCTCTTGTACAGAAAAGTGGGAGGAGACTACAGCAGAAAATAAGACAGACACATCGCTCAGCTGAAAGTACCAGGCTATTCGCATTCAAATCACGACAGTCTCAAGGAGATAATGAAATAACAGGACTGCTGATGCTTTATGAACGTAGTAAGAGGTATCTAATATGACATTGTGCGTGGGGCTGGTAACTTATCATATAAAACGAATCGCTACGTAAACTACCGCTGCAACAGCACATGGATGATTTAATGCAGGCTTCTTGCAAGGGAAAACCAGCTGCGTTGTGAGCCCATGCTCGATAAGGTACACAAAGGCAAAATAAGACTTGTCTTTTAAGAATACATTATGAAGCTGGAATATATTGTGATGACAGAAAAGATTGAAGGGGAAAAAAAGAAAGAAGACGGATACAGAGAGAAGATGCTGGAGGATTATTTTACATTGTGCATTGAAAACAGTATGTAAAAGGATTGATTCAGAGCACAGTGGACATAACGTTGTTGATATATATGATCACCTCCACCCACCGGACTGGTACCTGAAGAAGAAAAATGAGTTCTTTACGTTGGTGTAATTCAGTCTGATCTAAGGACAATTGACGTAATGGCTGTGCAAGTTATATTTGGTATTTGTTTCAATTTCTTGTGCCATTTAAAAATGGTGATTTCCGTAGTATAATTTGGAAGAAAGAACAGTTATTTCAAAATAAGAATAAAAATAGGAAAATGGACTTTCATTGCATTGGGAAATAAAAGGACATAAGTAGATATCAAGTCCAGCACAAAAATATGAATCTTCAACTCAAATGGGAAGTCTGTCTTATTGTATGGCTCGGAAACATGGAGAACAAAAAAGAAAAAACATACAAAACTAATCGTGACAATCTTTCATAAATGGGTGCATGTGAAGAATAAGAAGGATAACAATAGTATGAATTGACCACCAATATGGAACCGACGGAGAGAGCAACACAAAAACACAAGTGGAAAACAGGTAAGCGAAAGAAGTTGGTATTGAATAGAAAACAGGTAAGCGAATACTACACGTTGATCTTAGCCAAAAGGCCGAGAATAGAAAACAGGTAAGCGAAAGAAGTTGGTATAGAATAGAAAACATACAATTGAAAAACAAATATTGTGTTTTCATATTATCAGTTACACAAGTATACTGAGCTACAAAACATTGAACATGACACAAATTGACGAAATCAATTGATAGCATAACAATGAGGTTCTTGTTCTGGAACCCCTATGAAAGGGCAATAGAAGAGCTCCTAAAAACGCACACAATAGAATATATGGAGATGTCTTGAATGTTTGAAACGGTGCAGGAAGAGTTATACTGGTACATGATGATAAATAATGACTTAACACAGGTGTTTAATGTTTTTGTTATCCTGTCAGGTGTATGTTTGGGTTTACAGTGTTGTGTTATCGAGTTTGCCCGAAATGTTCTCAACTGGGAAGATGCCAACTCAACAGAATTTGATACCACCACAAAATATCCTGTGGTGAGTGAGATTGTATCATGTGTATATATTTGAAGAACTACAAAATATTTCTAAAATTAAGCCTCTTTCTTGCCTCGTCTTTTTTATTTGTCGATGGCTGTCATGTAATCACATCTATTTCTGTTATTGGTGGTCTATTTCATGCTTCTCTCATCGCTGTCATATAATCACTTCTATTTCTCTCATAAAGTTGACAGCCTGTCTGAGGTTTCTCTCATCGCTGTCATATAATCACTTCTATTTCTTTCATAAAGTGGACAGTCTGTCTGAGGTTTCTCTCATCGCTGTGAAATAACCACTTCTATTTCTCTCATAAAGCTGGCAGTCAGTCTGAGGTTTCTCTCATCGCTCTTATGTAACAGCATTAATTATTCTCATAAAATTAGCAGTCTGTCTCAGGCTTCTCTCACCAGTCTAATATAACCACTTCTATCTGTCTTATAAAGTCATGAAATTGGCGGCCTGTCTCAGGCTTCTGTCTCTGCCATGCAGCTGTTCCGTCAAGGGGTTGGGTAAAGGCCACGCTGTCGACTTGTTCCTGAAATAATATCAACATTCTTAAAGGGCATGCTCTACTGCTGACTTGACTATCTCTCATGGACGTATGCCTGTCTGCCCAAGTTTTAATTTGTTGAACAATGGTTGAACGTTTCAGTCTACCCAGCTGTAAATTGGTACATGACTCTTCTCTAGAGTTAGGAAAGGAAAAAATAGCGAGGAAGGGAATCGGTCGCCCCATCTCATAAAAATAGCAGGATCTTGTATGGTAAGGTCTCTAACACTTGACTCCCCTACCAGTTTCTGCTATTTGACTGCCTTTATCTTAGTCAGAATGGAACAATGTCCCCTTATAAATGAGTGCCACTGACATCTCACCTTCTAGTAAAGTTTTTGTAGAACTGGCAACAATATAAAACAGTTTTGTGGAAACATTATTCAGTGTTGGACTTGATTTCTCTTGTTCTCCATATGTTTCCCAATGCAATGAAAGCTCCTTGAGAAGTTGAGAAGAAGACGCTGGCGATGGATAGGTCACACATTGAGGAAACCTGTTGATAGCATTACAAAGCAGTCCTTGTTCTGGAATCGACAGGGAAAGAGAGGCAGGGATAGACCCAAAAAACACAAGGAGAAGAGAAATGGATATAGAGGTGAAAATGATGAGGAAAACATGGAAACAGCTTGAGCGGATGGCACAGGACAGGAAGACTTGGCATGTGTTTGTTGAAGGCCTATGCTCCTCGGGGAGCTAAAGGGTATTGATTGATTGATTGATTGATTCAGTGTTAGCCAGGAACATGTTGGTATTTACTTCGGGTATGTAGTGAGAGCTACACTACATGCTCGCGCGATCCATGCTATCATCATAATTATCAATCTATTAATCATCATCATCAATCAATCATCATCATCAACAATCTATTATCATCATCATTATCATCAATCATCATCATCTCAATTATCATCAATCAATTATTATCAACATCATCTTCAATCATCATTATCTTCAATCATCATCATCATTAATCATCAATCACCAGCTATCACCGATCATCATCATCACTCTCCTTTTCGCCCCCAATGGAGCATATAGCCAGTACTTTAGCTGGCTGCCTTGCAGGAAGCCTGGACACATGCTGTCGTAACGTTAGTTTCTGAAGCAGCTTGTTTAACAAGATGAGATTGGAAGCCCCAAAACACAACCTCATATTACCCGCTATGTATGACATGCACGAGGCCGCAATAGCTCTGTCCTGCCATTGTCTCATACAAGACTCTGGGAAGCTACTCGAGGCAAGCTGCCCTATGGCCCTTCTGAAATCTGAGCAGCGGTCACCAAACTGTGTTGGGTCACCGCCCCCTTGACTCCCAAAGCACATCCCCAGCGCCCCTACACTTCTCTGAATTACATATCCCATAGCAGATACTGCCGTAGGAGGAATGAAGATTTAGAGACGTCAACAGACGTGACTCAGCTTTATTATGAGGTAGAGTAACCAGTTGCCTTCCTCGGTTCTTTGCCGTCCCTAACTCAAGAGCAGAGTCTGGTACCCATTTACAGATCGGTACATTGAAGCGCGATCCCAGAATCCGATACCTGTGCAGTGAGAGGAAAACTCTATGTGTCAAATAAGCAACTATAAAGAGTGAAAGATGAGAGCAACTACAAACTGAAAACAGTGACAATAAATTGTGTCTGTGTATTCAACTCTAATAGAGTTAGCTACAGATAAGTGACAATGTTCTGTGTATTCAACTCTAATAGACAGCTACAGATAAGTGACAATGTTCTGTGTATTAAACTCTAATAGACAGCTACAGATAAGTGACAATGTTCTGTGTATTCAACTCTAATAGACAGCTACAGATAAGTGACAATGTTCTGTGTATTCAACTCTAATAGACAGCTACAGATAAGTGACAATATTCTGTGTATTCAACTCTAATAGACAGCTACAGATAAGATTACTTCTTTATTTAAATATTATTTTTAAACTGAATGACTTAATCCAGTATAACCAACCGTCATCAACAGTATAAGACAGTTAATTAGTGTGGCCGTGGATCGTATTAGAAGGTTCGGACCACTGCCCTTTCAGTAGATAGTGTTTAGTAAGGTAAATGTGACAAGCTTCCTTCTCTCAGACTGACAAAAATACTTTCTCATGCTCTCTGTTGATTCAAACGAATTCACCCGAGTAATAGCAGTGAAGATGTCAAAGGTCGAACTTTATTAACAAGGTTAGCAGTCTTTCATAACGACAGCAGCTTCAACAACAAAAGTATTCAATATTCAAAACTGCAAATTTCTTGTCTTCTTACTATTTTGCTTATTTCAGATATCACAATGTCATTTAATTCTTCAGGTAGAAACTTCTTGTCTCTCTTCTATACTGACTGTTTATTTTAGGTTTCTTTTCATATGTCTCTTGGTATATCTCACTAAGAGAAAACTGGCCTTACCGCCAGGGCTGTCACTTTGCCAAGATTTTCGGCTATTATTCTTCTCTACTCAGACCTAGTCTGCTGAGCTACACATGTAACTGATATATAAAAGTGTTCAACGTACCTGGGTTTGTTCTCAAACGAAATACACTTTCTTTTCTTTCACATCTATCATGTCCTCAGAATAAAATACTATCACAATAAAAATACTGCCGTACACCAAATTTATGGTACATAATGTACTGAGCGTTTACTATACACTCTATTTCTCACAGCATAAATCTTGCTAATCATCTAAGACTGAGTATGTTTTCTCACACATCTATTACGCTGGGCGCGTTTCTCAAGTCTCTTTAACACTCGGGAGAAAACCCTTTTTCCTTCCTACGCATAGCGCGTCTCAAACCCGACTGCTCTAAACAACCCCGTTCTCATTTTTCTTTGTTCCCCCTAAACTGTGTACACGCATCTCAACTTTCCCGTGCGTACTTTTTTTTCCAACTCACTCAAATCCGCAAGGGACATAAATCTTACATTATCCCCCTTTGAATGTTTTACCTGAACAGCGTACCCTCTTCTTTAAGGCATATTACAAACTCATCATATGCTAATTTTCTACACCATAATTGCTGACCCACTAAATCTACTTAACCATAATCCAGCACTTTTATCCATCAACCGAAATATGTGGAGTTTCCTCCCTTACGACAAAGTCTTACTTCACTCATCTTATCTCCCTGCAACAATGACAAATAATCTGTAACTAAACTTATTTATATTTCTTAAACCATTTTTCCACACTCTTTCGCTCTATCAAAACCAAACCACCGTTCACACATCTCTACCCCCCCCCCCCCCCCCCCCCCCCCCCCCCCCCCCCCCCCCCCCCCCCCCCCCCCCTTAAAAAAAAATTTCTCTCACAGAGAAAATTTCCCGAAAAATCTCCACTCCCTCTCTTCCTTCCCTCTTCTATTACGAACTCCGTCCCTCTCTTCATCAACATCTGTCCCAATGAGACTCGCCATTCTCCACTTCTAATCAACTTCACTCATCTCCCTGTCTACCATTTCCATTTCATAGTATACATTTTCCATCATGGAACTGTTTTCATATTATACATTTTACTGAATACAACTCTTTTCATGTTACAACTTGTACATAATGCAACTCATTTCGTATTACACCTTGTACATAATACAACTCATTTCATAGTACACCTTGTCGTTTGCTCCTTTACTACTCTTACTAGACCTTTCTAACTTCATTAGCCATTTACCATCCCTTTTATCTCTACTCCCAAGTTTATTATCCCGCCTACGCAAATTACAAGTTTATTATCCCGCCTACGCGAATTATCTTGAAATTCCGCCTATCTCATTAATCGTTCTTCTTAGTAGCATATCTTTCCTACGTTGTCTACATTTCAAAGTCTTCACAAGACTCTGGCAACTGCCGAAAAATTGTCTGCATCTTCCTCAATTCCGTTATCCGCTCCCTCTAGACTATCACTTCTAATTATCCAATTTTCTCTATATCTTCGCCATTTCCCTATGGCCCTTATCTACCGCCATATTCTCTATAGTTTCTCCAATACTCCTTTAGTTGTCTCGTAATTCCCTTTCGTCTCCTCTCTGTGACTTCTCAATTCCTCCCATCTACGTCTCTCTCCCTTAATCTATGGCTTCCCTGCCTCTTTCCTCTTCTCTTCCACCACTGCAGTAGTCCATCGTTCGGACCTACTCAGCCCACTTTTATGTTCAGTGTAGAACGATTGCATCTAGTTTCCAAACAACTAGACTCCCGCTGCAATTTCTATTTCTCTCCTTCTTTCATCAAAATCTCCGACTCAATATTTCTCCATACGTCATTTTTCTCTATTCTTCCAATTTGTCCATATTTCTGCCGTCCTGCTCCACGGCTTCTCAAAATCTCACTTTTCCCTTATTTCTGCATATTTCTCCCAGAAAACCCCATAAAACCGCCGTCCTCCTCAACGGTTTCTCAAAATCTCTATTATTCTTTCCGTCTTCCTCCACGACTGCTCAAAATATGTAACTCCATATTTCTCCCCATTTCACCATAATACTCCATGTTTCTGCCGTCCTCCTCTACGGCCGGTTTCACATAATTTCCGCCATACTACCATGGCCTCTAATCCACTTCTTACATCTCCTTCACCCGTCTCCTCTACTGCAGTATCCTATTGGTCAGGTGTACTCAGTTCTCTCATGTGTGCGGTACAGACCAATTATACTTAGTCTTCTCAAGACTCAGCTATCGCCGCCATCTTGTTATGTATCTTAATATGCTATGCCTCTCTTCTCATAGCTTCCTGCTACTCTCTCCCATTCTCCTTACTTATTCACCATATCTATTAACTTCATCATCATGGCCTCTCTACTTTTAAGCGCCTCTATTGTCTCCTTACTTTTAAGCGCCTCTAACGCTATCAGTTTATCCATATCTTGAGTCTCCCCCACTCCTCTGACTTCGTTAACTTTTTGCTTCCTCTCTACCTCTGCATCTCGTATATCTCCCGAGTTTCTCTCAACCTCCTTACTTCTTACTTCGTCAACCGTTTGCCTCGGTTTCGCTCTATCTTCCATTTCTTCCCTTCTCGTACTCCCTGGGTTCCTCTCAGATTCTTTACTCTTTAATTTGTCTCTACCTCGACATGTACTCCTAGTATCTCTCATACTACTACTCCTATTTCTATCTCCCTTTCTAGCCTCTCGGCTCTTGGATCTGTACTCCCTTTGATCCGTATTTCCTCTCTCTTCCTCCTTTCTAGCCTCCCGGCTCTTAGATCGGTAATCCCCTCGATCTGTATGTGTTCTATTTCTCTGTGTATCTAGTCCCTCTGGACTCTTGGATAGGTATTCCCGTCGACCCGTATCTCTTCTATCCCCACTTCTATTTCTCAGCCTATCTCGGCTCTTGGATCGGAAATCCCTTCTATCCGTATCCCTCCTTCTTTCTCTACTATTATCTCTCCTATTCTCCTCGCTCTCTCTAGTCCTGAATCGGTATTCTCCTCGATTCCTATGTCTCATATTACTAGCCTCTCGGCTCTTGGATCGGTATTCTCTTCGACCCGTATCCCTACTTGCCTCCATAGTATCTCTACTCTTAGATCGGTAGTCTCTTCGATCTGTAGTTCTACTACTTTCATGTTTCTGAACTTCTTCCTCTTTCTGCTTCGCCTTTTCTGTGGCTTCCCTGCTATCATCACCTGCCCCAGGTGCTGTTATATCTTCCGTTTTCTCTGATGTCTGTCTATCCATTTCCTGTTTGCTTTCTAACTCTTCCAACTTCCTCTCTAAATCTGCACAAAGTGCAGTTAACTGTTGTATTTTTGTTCTGTCATTATTTCTTTCTCCCTCTTTGTTTTTCCTCGACCTTCCCTGGCCGACACTATCTATTTCCCATTGACCCGTTCCCTTGGTCTTTCTATCTTGTTCCTTCTGTTGTATTTCTCTATGACTACGGGACTTTGTGACTTCTCGATGTAGGTAAGAGCGTTCATCGTGTCCAGCCACCATTTGTCGATATATGAAATGCTACTGTAACACATTCCAACCCTGACGGTGACCTTCTGGCTAGAGAACAATAAACAGCAATAAATCGCAGGGCTTGTCCGCCCTCAAGCAATTAATGTCATGGCGAGCTGGGACGACAGCATCGTCGAATCGGGAATTTTTATATCGGTGTATTCATGTTTGGACTGCAAATGCCTTCTACCATGCTTTTAACAATGACCGCGTGACTCGTCACTGACCGCTGTAAAGAAGAGACGGCGTATACTAGCTCCTCTTAAACAGATAAGGTTTCCAGTGGAGCGATGTATTTCACTGGTAATTAATCCCAGCGGACATGTAAACATGTCACACTTGGAGATCGGTCATGGCTCGCAGGTAACGAAAGCTGATAGGGACTCTAGATTACGCCCGACCAAAATCAAAAATTATTCCTTAGACCAAAACAGAGCTATTCGCGTTAAACTTCAGGGATTTAACAAAGAGTCGGATTTAACCTTTAAAATAGCAAATGACGGCAAATGTGCTACTGTACTCTTCCACAATACATATCATTATGAGGCATTTCGCACAACGTGTACCAAATACTACCAGAATGACCATGTCGAGACGAGAGCAGATAAACAAGGTGCCTTTGTAGAAGATTTCATCACAACACCACTATTATCTCTGCACCTTTATCATACAAAAAACAAGATAATGGCTCAAGCAACTGCCACTGTTATTGAGTCATGGCTGGAAACGGACTTTGTCAGTTTAAATGAGTCTGCACAAAACATAATTTGTACCACAAAATTGGACTCGACAGCATGTTTACCCCAGCTCGCAATAGACGTCACATCATCAGCTGCCAGCGTCTCATCTGCTGACAGCGAAATCATCAGCATTAACTCTAGCATACACTCTCCTACAAATACATCCACTTTGCCTCCCACAACACGGGACTTTCCAACGAGCGACACAGTAGCAAATACTCCATTTTCTCAACCTATGCTGGCCATAGAATATCCAATGGGCCCTAAAGACACTTGCACACAAACAGATGAATCATTATCACGGGAAAATCACCCAGAAGTCACTCACATGATAAATGCGCAGTGCTGCCAGGAACTGATGCTCAAAATGGAGGACACACTTCGAACACTAATTGCCGATCTGACGACTAATGTCTATAAATCGATCAGCGCAGAAAACGAACTACTCAAAAAGGAAATACTGCATCTGAGAGAAGATAATTCCAATATGAAACACGTCGTTGAGCAACTACGAAGCGATTTTTCTATTTATAAAACACAGCACTCGGAACATCCTCTTACAGTACCTGAAGCTTCTGGAGATCCCTCCAAAGAACATATATCAAACGAACGCCGCAAGCAGCACCAATGTAACACCAAAAAAGTTGAGGATACACGTGCACACGAAGCTTACCCTATTAGTGTAAAAGTAAGCAACAGGTTTACCGCCCTTAACCAGCGTTCAGTACAAAATGAACAGGCATTAACGCCGCTACCAGATCAGATACTGACACAACAACCACCCGATGAAAACACCCAGACTATTCAGGACGATTCACACCAGGAAAATCAATGGCAGCAGCAAAAATCAAAACGAAAGCCGAGTCAACAACTATGTAGTAAAGCAACACACGTTATAATTGGCGACTCTCTCCTAAAAGGCATATACAATGACCGGATGTCTACTACTAAAGAGGAAACTGTCTCAGTATTAGCGATACCCGGAGCTGGAACTGAAAGATTAATTGATAGAATTAATAGGTTCGACATACATCATAACATTACAAGAACAACAGTACATGTAGGGATCAACGACATAATGAATGGACACAGCGTTAGCCCTTCGTCGATTTCCAAACTGACTACTACAATAAAACAAAAATTTCCTAAAACCTCCATTTTTATGTCATCCATTATTCCACCTTGCTATGGCTTCCAACGTCGCGTAGCCGACACCTACAACAAGACACACCAGAGCTATTGTGACACAACAACATTGGCTATATCAACAACACTCCTTTCTTCACAAGCAACTCTGGAGCACCAAAGAAACGCCTTTACATAGATCAAATACATACATCAAAACTAGGTAGCAGCATCCTAGCAAAAAACATCAAGTACCCGCAGCGAACGCAACACGACAACCCACCAGACACAAAGAACACAAACCGATCTACCATGAGATCAGCCCTTCATGAAAATGCACAACACACCTTGCCCGCCCCTCAAAGAAGCGCTTCTGTAACCAACAAATTACCTAACAACAAACAGTACGCCACATACAGCCAGGAAGCCGAACGTTACGATGTTATGTTTCCTCCACTACCTATAAGACAGCCCCTCACAAACACATTATATGACAGTTCAACAAGCAGTGCCACAATGTCCCAGACCCAAAAATCTCCTACAAGTGTTGGAACCACTGCAGATGAAATCTACAGTCGTCATGCTTCCTCCCGTAGCCTTCCTGATCGTGCTCAGTGGAACCCAGAAACTTGGATACCTGATGCAATTCAGTCCTGCATCCCTCAGCCAAGCACTAATGATGTCTGTGCAACGGGGGCCCTACTATATACCTGACAGAGACATCCATTATCGATGATGAATCCACTCATTTTTTTTTTTTTTGGTTTTTTTGTTATTGACTTAATCCCTGCGACCAAAGCCGTCTCTCCCGTGAACAACTAGTTGATTACTGTGACGCATAAAGTAATAAGTACTTTGTTACTTTCTCAAAACACTCTAATTTCATTGGCTACAGGCCTTCGACAGTTTTTTCATAATTTGCAAGATTTTATTTTATTTTATTTACTTTTTTAATTCGTATTCTCTCAGTGTTGCTTAATTACTTTGTTAGAATTTTAGTGTTGTGGTGTGAAAACGTGCGTGCCTACTGTTGTGTGACTATTTAATATACTACTGACAATTTCAGTTAATTGTAATTTTTTAGCAATACTTGTACCAAGCGTTCGTACGTTAAGTACTAACATTTGTATTTTCACTTACTTGGTGACGTTAATTAGTTTAAATTTTCGTAGGTTTCGTATCTAAAATTGCTTTTGTTATTTTCCTTTTTAAAACACTCGCCAAAATAAAATGCATACCTATCAGACACAATGGCTAATTAAGGATGGTCTACGGCTGGGCCACCTGAACATTTACCATTTATTAGGCAAACTTCCTGAGCTTACACAAATTCTGAATAAAAATTTTCATGTTTTTGGACTTTCCGAAAGTCGTTTAAACGACAAAATATCAGATGATGAAATTGCCCTAAATGGCTTTAAAACAATTCGGCGAGACTCAAGTAGAAAGCTAGAAACAGGTATAGTAGTATATATTTCCACTTCTATTAGTTATCGCCACAGAAGCGATTTAGAGACAGCAGAGACCGAGTGCATATGGTTAGAAATAAAACTACCGACTCAGGGACAATTTCTAGTCGGGTATCTTTATAGAAATCCCAGTGCAGGAGCCATCTGGTACGAAGATTTCACCACTATGATGGATAAAGTATTTACCACTGCCAAAGAAATTATTCTTCTAGGCGATTTCAACATCGACATGCATAACACAAACCAAACGTGGGAAAACATCATACTATCTTACAACCTAAAACAAATAGTCAACCAGCCTACCAGGGTAACAAATGCATCATCCACAACAATTGACCACATCTACGTCACCTGTGCAGAAAAACATTATAGAATGCTCTGTTCCTACTGTCGCGATGAGTGACCACTATCCTATATGTTGCACGTGGTCAAAGAATAAATATAAAGCTCCAAGAAATAAACATATCAGTATTAAATTTAGAAGTTTTAAAAATTTCAACCGTGAACTATTTTTACATGATTTGCGAACTGCACCTCTTGCCAGTGTTTACCAGATTTCTGATCCCGATGACGCCATTGCCCATTGGACACGTATCTTTCTTTATGTGTTTGATAACCACGCACCAACTAAAGAAGTTCGTGTGAAACGACAGGTCAAATCTCCTTGGATCACCCAAGCAGTGCTGGACGCCATGAGGCAGAGAGATCAAGCTCACAAAAACAAGGACTTTAACACATACAGAGCACAGAGGAACAAAGTGCAATATTTAATTCGTAGTGAAAAAAGAAATTACTTTAAAAATTTGGTTCAGAACAAAACAAACAGTAAAGATATATGGAAAGCAATCAACACCTTAGCGAACAAGCGAAATCTGTCAGTCTCGTCAACCCCTAACAGTTCATTTACTTGCACAGACTTCAGCAATTACCTTCATGCAGAAATAAACAGTCTTAAATCTACAATACCAAATTCACCTTGTGACTTAGGCAGGCTGTCAGTATTTTGTGAGAACAAATGTACCAACACAATCCCATCCAACATTCCGTTTATGACAGTTAATGAAGTATATAACTATCTTCTAGGACTTAAAGATAATAACTCATCAGGACTAGACGGAGTCAGTAATCGAATATTGCGTTATGCGGCTCCAGCTATTAGTGATTCGCTTACATACATATACAATCAATGTATCGCACGGAGTTACTTTCCGTGGCACTTTAAAGTCGCTAAGGTATATCCTCTCTTAAAACCTGGCACTTCCGACAATAATAACCTTGGTAACTATAGGCCAATCTCCTTAATATCATCGCTATCCAAACCACTAGAAAAACACATACATAAAATAACACTACAACACTTAGTTAACAACGGCTTGCTAATTGATAGTCAGTCGGGGTTTAGACCTAAACATTCATGTCACACAGCTCTAACTAAGATGATTGACAACTGGCACTTAAATATTAATAACGATAACATATGTGGGGCAGTTTTTGTAGACTTTAAAAAGCATTTGATATGATAGATCACGCTATTTTAATTAGAAAACTAGAAACATCAAAAGTAAACCTTCAACTAGTGACGATAATTAAATCATTCCTGTCAGACAGAAAACATGTAGTTTCTTACAATAACTCTTGCTCAAACCCAACCGTAATAAATACCGGCGTTCCTCAGGGCTCTATTCTTGGGCCTCTACTTTTTGCCATATACATTAATGACCTTCCACTACACGTCGAGCACGCATCCTGTGACCTATTTGCTGATGACTGTACTGTCTACACGAGTGATACAAGTTGCAACACACTCGAACTATCGTTACAAAAAGATATAGACAATCTGATTAGGTGGAGCATCGGAAATCGCATGCTAATTAATATAATTAAAACAAAGTGCATGTTAATATCAACTAGACAAAAATTACAAAATTCAGAGAAAACAACACTTCAGATCTATATTGGTACCTTACCAATTGAAAACGTTAATGAACATAAAACTCTAGGAATAGTCGTTGACCAGCATCTAAATTGGAACTCACATGTTCATGCACTGACCAAGCAAACGGCACAGAAAGTTTACCAGTTAGCTAAAATAAAACATTTCCTAGATGAAGATGCACGTAAATTGTTCTATATATCTCACATACAAACCAACCTGGACTATTGCTCCACAATCTGGGATGGTTGTTCTATGTCCAACACAAAAAGACTCCATTCACTACAAAAGCGTGCAGTGCGTCTAGTTTCTGACAACTGCCAAGCACAGTGTGTAGATCTATATAAAGATCTCAAAATACTGCCTCTAAGAAAGCGCTTTCTGTTCAACAAAGCTAAATTTGTTCACAAAATCCTGTCACAGAATGCTCCAACATATCTGTGGCCAATGTTCAAATACAGTGAAAGACGCAGTCAACGCCTTAACAAAATACAAGTGCCCAAGCCTAGGCTTGACTTATTCAAGAAAAGCTTAGCTTACTCTGCTGCTCATCTCTGGAACTATCTTCCACATTATCTGAAAGATAACAACCTCAGTCCCTATTCATACAATCGTAAACTTTTCGATTACTTTATGAGTTCTGATTATCTGCCCCCCCTAATGTGATTATTTTTCCGAACAAATGGTATAATATTGAATGTAGGTTTAATGATGATGATAGTGTTTTTCAACATATTTTGTTTCATGGTGATACTTAGTTTGTATTTTTCAACATACTTTATTTCATGTTTATAATTAGATACTGTGAATGTGAGTATGCTATTATTTTACCTTTATAACGTTGAATTCCTTGAATTGATGGGTAAAATGTATGTGAGAATAAATGAAATCAGTATAAAAGATGAGAGAAAGGAAGGGCAGAATGTCAGACGGGCCTGCGTGCCCAATTCTCAACCCTTTGAAAATAAAGTTCGTTCGTTCGTTCGTTCGTTCTCCTTTTTCAATTCTTCAAACTTCCTGTCAATATATTGAACCAATGCCTTTATATCTTCCTTATTCTCCGGTGCGCCACTATTTCTTACCTTATTCTTCATCCTTAGTCTGACCTCTTCTACATGTCTCAACTTTGCTAGACGCCTTCTATAAACTGAGGAATCGTCTGATGACGACGACCGCTGTCTCTTCTTCCCTCTTATATTCCCTAACTCCATCTCTTCCTGCGAATCTGAATCTTTAGCTGATGTGTCCTCTATGTTCTGAGTTTGACTTGTACCACTTTGTTGTTTAGTCTCTATCTGTTGTTCCATTTGTTTCAATAGCTGCTGCTCCTGTGCTCTGTTTCTTTGTTCTGCAGCTCTCGTATGTTTGTACGGTGCATCTATTTCTGTTTCAACATATTCCATTGTTTCCTTATTCCTGTCGTGTCTTCTAGAATTTCATTGTACTGTTTACTCTCTGTATCCTGCCATACTTGTATCCTGTCTTCCTCTGGCCTATATGTGCCCATCTCCTCTTGTTCCCTGTATAAGATTTGGAGGGTGGGGTTAACCGATCAGATGTTGTTTCCGGTTCTGCATGGATTTGTGCTCTCGTAACAATCTGTTCTCGCGCTAGTGTTGGTCTACCGCCGTCGCTCTCTATGATCTCACTGGAAATAATATCTATTTCCTCGTCGCTCTTATTCATTTGGACTACCCAGTTGTCTCCTCTCGTAGTTACACCCCAGTCACTTACTTTAGGTGTTGTTTCCATCCTATGCATCCCTATCCGTTCCTGTGTTTTGTTGTGTTTCCTCTGTGTTTGTGTATTGTGAAGTGTGTAATTGGGAATCCTTATACATCCTTCCTTTACTTCTGTTTTCTTTCTCCTGTTGTTGTCCATTTGCTGTGATGTTCTCTTCATTTTATGTGGGAGTACTTGATCCTGCACATAACTATTGTCTGTCTGTGTTGACACTTCTCTTATTTCTGACTGCGTAGCAATACCAATCATGTTCAACCGATTTGTTTCTATTTCCTTTTTTCTTCTCGCTTGAATACCGTTCGCCTGACTGTTCCATGGTCTATGCGTATTACTTTCTTTTGTTGTGACATTTTGATGGCCAAATCCTATTATCTTTCTCCACATTCCTAGCGGTTCTACCTTCATTTTCCGACCGTTCTGTGTTCTTATTTGGCACTTCTGTTGGTTACCAACATTGATGTTGTTTATTTCTATTGGCTTTCCTCTCCTGATTTCTCCAACAAAATTCCTCACATCTATTCTAGTTCTTCTCCTATTCAAGCTGTCCCAATGTCGTGATCCATAGTTGCTATGTCCTATTTCTGTATTTTTGACATGTTTGTTTTTGACGTCCTCCCTTGTCAAACCAATTCCTATGATGATGTACTCTTTCCCATTGACTGTGGTATGGTTGGGCATCATATCTACCCTGTGCCCTTCTTATCTTATGCACTTGCGGTTCTCTTCCACTTGTTGTATCAATATATCCTTTCTCCGTCTTGTCATGTCGTTGTACTATCTTTCTGATGAATCTCCCTCTCTTGGTATTTACTTCATTCCCTTGTCTATTCTTTTCGGAATGGTTGTAATATTGTTGTCCATTGTGTTGTCTACTATGTCTCGGGTTAAAGGTCTCGACTCGCCTTACTGAGTGCTGCGGCTCTAGTGGCCTATAGTTACACGCAAAGGCTTTATGTCCCAGCCTATTGCAAGCATAACACACGATTGGCTTGCGGTCCACCTGTCTTGACCTATAAAACGTTTTTGTTCCTCTCCCTCGTCTTGATATTCTTCTTTGTTGACAATGTCCTATCTCCATAGGTTCTTCCTGTGTTTCTTCGCATGGAACTACTCTACCAAGCCTGAGGTCCAATCTTCTTCTGAGGTTCTCTTCGGCTGTAGCAAGTGCAATGGCCTGTGACAAGTTTTGTGGGTCCTTCCTGAGGAGATGTAATTTAATTGGTATTCCATACAACCCATCGACGAATATGCCCACTAACTGTTTTTCCACCTCTTGTTGGTTAATTTGTTGTCCCAAGAAAACCTCTTCAGCTAGGTTTAACAACCTGTCGCTGAACATTTGAATAGGTTCTCCTACTTGCTGTTGTATGCTCCTCAGCAGACTCCAGGCGTACGATGCATCCGTAATTTGTGCATATGTCCTTATTAGTTCTTTCCTAAACTCCTCCCATGTCTCATCTGGGAAAGTGTCAAACCTGCGTCTTATGAAATCTACTACTAACCCACCTGAGGAAAGATATGCGACTTGTTTGTACTCACCTTGGTCCATATTGACCGAAGTGCAATATCTTTGTATCTCGAGCAATCATTTTCTACATAAAGTAGGATTCCCTGCATATGGTGTTATGCTGTTTCGGATATTCTGGAACTTACTTTCATTTCTAATGGAAGTCATAGCCTTGGCTACCTGCTCAAGAGCAGCCACGTTGGGATCCAAACCCACCGTAAGTTGTTGTTGTTGTTGCATCTTGTCTTGACCTGTAAGTGTTAGTGTTAATAGAAACACCTGTAAAAAAATTAATATAAATCTCTTGGTTGACCTGTAAGAGAATTATTAACCAATATCTGTGTACAATACTTATAATTCTTATGAGTTACAAAACAATTATCAATCTAATTCTCATAATTTAACTGCCTACATTAATAATTAACTTAATTTGTTTCTGAATGTTTCAGTGCTACATCATCTGTTTTTCTTGATTGGGATAAACACTTGCTCCTCCAGTATTTTAGAATTAATGAACACAATTTTTGTCTTATACGGCTGTATACTATTATTTTTGCGCGTTGGGCCTGTTGATCATTCAGATTGTTACCTCATGCATGTACCTGTATTCTGACGGTTGTTGGGTGATATAGTGAACTTGACCTTCGTGATGTTTTGGCTAGACTTCGTTGTTCTTGATGTCGATTCACTTGACTTCTGTACTGTCTTGATTTATTTCTTCAGCTCGCAGGATTCTTTTTGATTTGTATCTTCTTAATGAACTTGACCTTCGTTCTGTCTGTAGTCTTTTACATCTCATTCTTGCATAGGGTCAGGTGCACCAAAATAGTCTGTGACCGTTGTAGGGCTAGATACGAAAATACTTGATGCAACCGTACCTAATATGTGATGCCCAAACTGACATCTGCGGGGAGGCTGTCTTGATTTATAAAAGTTTCTTGAACTATCATAGTGTAGGGCTGGTCACGCGCACCATGAATATCCTGTGGCCGTGGATCGTATTAGAAGGTTCGGACCACTGCCCTTTCAGTAGATAGTGTTTAGTAAGGTAAATGTGACAAGCTTCCTTCTCTCAGACTGACAAAAGTACTTTCTCATGCTCTCTGTTGATTCAAACGAATTCACCCGAGTAATAGCAGTGAAGATGTCAAAGGTCGAACTTTATTAACAAGGTTAGCAGTCTTTCATAACGACAGCTTCTTCAACAACAAAAGTATTCAATATTCAAAACTGCAATTTCTTGTCTTCTTACTACTTGCTTATTTCAGCTATCACAATGTCATTTAATTCTTCAGGTAGAAACTTCTTGTCTCTCTTCTGTACTGACTGTTTATTTTAGGTTTCTTTTCATGTGTCTCTTGGTATATCTCACTAAGAGAAAACTGGCCTTACCGCCAGGGCTGTCACTTTGCCAAGATTTTCGGCTATTATTCTTCTCTGCTCAGACCTGGTCTGCTGAGCTACATATGTTACTGATATATAAAAGTGTTCAACGTACCTGGGTTTGTTCTCAAAGGAAAAACACTTTCTTTTCTTTCACATCTATCATGTCGTCAGAATAAAATACTATCACAATAAAAATACTGCCGTTCACCAAATTTATGGTACATAATGTACTGAGCATTTTCTATACACTCTATTTCTCACAGCATAAATCTTGCTAATCATCTAAGACTGAGTATGTTTTCTCACACATCTATTACGCTGAGCGCGTTTCTCAAGTCTCTTTAACACTCGGGAGAAAACCCTTTTTCCTTCCTACGCATAGCGCGTCTCAAACCCGACTGCTCTAAACAACCCCGTTCTCATTTTTCTCTGTTCCCCCTAAACTGTGTACACGCATCTCAACTTTCCCGTGCGTACTTTTTTTCCCAACTCACTCAAATCCGCAAGGGACATAAATCTTACATTATCCCCCTTTGAATGTTTTACCTGAACAGCGTACCCTCTTCTTTAAGGCTTACTACAAACTCGTCATATGCTAATTTTCTACACCATAATTGCTGACCCACTAAATCTACTTAACCATAATCCAGCACTTTTATCCATCAACCGAAATATGTGGAGTTTCCTCCCTTACGACAAAGTCTTACTTCACTCATCTTATCTCCCTGCAACAATGACAAATAATCTGTAACTAAACTTATTTATATTTCTTAAACCATTTTTCCACACTCTTTCGCTCTATCAAAACCAAACCACCGTTCACATTAGTAACCCACCTCCATTGTTCTCTCAACGATCGTAAGATGAACGGACATGATGCAGTTATAACAGCGTCTCAACAGCAGGCTGCAAGTCACCCAAGAAGAGCCTCAGATCCCCACGTTCAGTAATTTGCAGTTACTACTGAACGCCACCCCCTTTTCTCTTTCATCCCCTTGGATCCTCTCAACGCCCTCAGGGGTGGTAGCGCCCACGTTGAGAGCCACAAAATTAAAGCATTTACCGATGCAGCCCAATAGACCTCTTGCACTTAATTCTACAGCTATGGCTGTTACTTTGAACCGTTCACTCATCAATTCTGTTCCGAGATATTTTCTTATCATTAGTATGACTGCTGTTTTTACCGCACAGCTTTGTTATATGTAAATGGGTTAGTCAATTAAAGGAAGCCCACTTTCTGTCCATCTCCAGGTCATTGAAATGCCAGAACACAGCCCAGGTGACGTGAGTGGAACTATGAGACTCGGGAAGCGAAGGACACAATTCAGAACGGAGAAGAGCATTCTAAGTAGGTCGTATTGAACTCTCCTATTTTCACTATGTCACATACGTTATTATAATCATCAGGACCGTCTCTTTCGCGGTGCGAACGGTGCGGCCGCACTGGGCACCGTCAGGAGGCGGCCCCAAAAAGTTATTAAAAAAATATAAAAAATTTTTTTTTGGAAACTCACGCTTTTAATGCACTTAAAACCCAAAAGTAATTTTTCAAGGAGTTTATAGCTGGCAGTCACAAAATGTAACATCAAATTGACAAAAAGCGTGGGGCGCTTAAGCGCTTATCATCTATTTTATCCATAAGCACATATATAAAGCAGAAGTTAATTTCATGCAGAATCAGCGCCCCATGCTGTTTATCAATTAGATGTTACATTTTTTTACTTGCAAGCTATAAACTCCTTGAAAAATTACTTTTGGGTTTTTAGTGCATTAAAAGCGTGTGTTTAAAATATAATTTTATTATTTTCTTCTTTTTAGTGTTAGAAAAATTATGACATACTAAAACATAAACAATATTTTTACTTATTGTAAATCTGGTCTAAAATTTCTTAAGCGATCGATTTCTTTTAGAGCGTAAATATTACGTGGCTTTGTGTTAATCTTGTGCAATCAATTTCTTCAATTTCAATGCCAGCTACAGATCGAACTCGACTTTCCCTTGATTCATAATTTTATAATTTGGATTGTTTCCCTTGATTTTGCTAGACATTGGTTTGAGAGCTGCCCATGTTTTACGCATAGAAAAAAAAAAATAAAGCACACCATCTACTCTTGAATTTTTAATTAACATCATTGTGGCCCCTAATTTGTTTATATTTCTGTACGAAAAACTTTAATTACTCATAATGTCATAATTACAATATTACATTATTAAATAATTGACTGATTATTGTATTGTCATCGGGAATACACAATTATGCCAAGTTTCAGTGCTATTGCTCATCTGGAAGTGATTGAAAAATGTATTGCAACATTTGACAGTGACATGAAAGTGACATACAAGTGAAGTTAAAGCGTGCAAAAAAAAATAATAAAAAATAAAAAACATTTAAAGAAAGAAAAAAATAAATAAAATTAAATTTCTAAAATTAAAAAAAAAATATTTACTTACATGAAACTGATTGATTGAGTTATTGATCAGAATGAATTAATTTTCGAGTACACGTACTTTTATAACGGCCTTCACAATAAAATTCTGTCTCAGTCATTTACATTTACATGCCTTTTCCGTTTTTCGAAAACAGTGCATTGAGCGTCCATCTATAATTTTAACATAGATAAGGAAAAATATTACTTACTTACTTAGTCATTCCCCTTCTACCGTGAGGTGTAGAGGTTTGGAAGAGAGAGCGCCAGACCATTCTATCAGCTGTCTTCTTCCTGGCCTGGTTCCATTCTAGTCCTCGGTCCTTCAAAGATTGTCTAATGTTGTCCTCCCAGCGGCCTCTGGGTCGTCCTGGAGGTCTGGATCCCTGGCTCTTTGTTTCCCATGCTTGTCGTGGTAGCCGATCTTCTCCCATTCTGCAGACATGGCCAAACCATCTTAGTTGGGACTGTTCTATTTGGGCCTGCAGCGGATGGGATTTTAGGCCTTGACGGATCGTCTGGTTGCGGACCATGTCTCTTCTTGTTACTTCAACCAATTTCCTCAGATACCTCATTTCTGAGGTTTGGATCTGGCTTTTGTGGGTTGTAGTCATTGCCCACGACTCGCATCCATATGTCAAGACTGGGACATAGGTGGAGCGGTATACAGCCATCTTCGTTTTCTTACCAACCTCTTTCTTGCTGAGGAATCCACGATTTATGGCCTGAAAAAGTCTCCCAGCCGCTGCTTTTCAAGTGGCCAACTCTTCTTTGATGCCTCCCTTTCGGTCTATAATAGCTCCGAGATATTTAAAGTGGTCGACCTGCTCCAGGACCTGTTCTCCCAACTTAATCTGATGTTTTCTTTCTTCTCGTGATATCACCATGGATTTTGTTTTAGAGCTGCTTATGACCATCCCTCTCTTCTCCAGCTCTTCCTTCCAGACTTGCAGGTTGGATTGGAGATGTGCCTCTGATTTAGCAATCAGGTCAACATCATCAGCAAATGCCAGCTCCGAAATATAGACCTGTCTCATCTTCCAGTACCCCACTGAATACTTTCTTGTTCTCTCCTTACATGCCTTGATGACATCGTCCATAAGGAGTATGAAGAGGTAAGGTGATAGGATATCACCTTGTCTTACACCAGTGGTGGTCCTGAACTCTTCTGACTTATGGTTTGCTGTCCTCACATAATTTCTGCAAGACTTGTAGAAGGAAAAATATTAACCACATAAAAAGATTTTTAAAACACTATTTTTTATTATTATTATTACTATTATTATTTGTATTATTTGTAAAATGCTACACTGAACTTCACTTGCGGAATTACAGTGTGATCCAACTCAATGACACAAAAATTGAGTCTCTTAAAAGCACAATACCGTATTGCATGGGTTGGGCATCACCAGATTTCGCATCACCCTGAAAAATCTCTAGGGCCAGCTCTGACCGTAATGACTGTCCTGTTCATTTTATCCATTCTGTCAACCTCAGTCGATTATAAAAAAATAAATAAAAATTATCTTGTACAAGAACTTACTGTCCAGAAATTTCATTTCGTGCTACAGATGTTCCACATGTTTGGTCAGCAGGAAAAATATAGACGCCACATTAGGCTTACGTGTTTTTAACATTTTTGGGGCATTTCTGAAATATTTAGTGTAAACTTGGCCAAATTGACTTCTTCAAGCAGATCTGAGAGGTGATGATTGAAAGTTATTTCAGAACGATATATCATCAATGATTGTCTCAAGTCATGAAAACTGACCATTTTGTGTTTCCTCAACAGGAAAGCTCTACAACAACCAGGAATTTGTAGAAGAGCGACACAGACATAGATATGAGGTACACGTACATTCATTCATATGTGCATAAACATGTTTATTGTGTATATGGGGGGAGGGGGGGGGCGGAAATTGAGGAAAGACACTTGTTCACTCCAAATTCGGTTATAATTAGATTAACAATGACTACAATTTGGATAGTATATTATTTTGGCTTCCTAGCTCGGTGGTACATGGTTCGATCCCCAGTTGAGGTGGGATTTTTTTAGATCGCAAACGGCTCCGGGCTCGACCCAACCTCATGAATTGGGTATCATAGCAACTCAGGGAAGGTTAAGGCGGCCGGCGTGATGCTGACCACATCACCCCTAGTGTGCCGATGGTCAAGAATATATGGGCCTAACACCATATTCCCAATATGCGCGATATGCCTCAGTGGGCGTGTAACTGGATCCCCATCTGCTTGTGGTATAATCCTTCCAAGTTGCTTCCAAATATTTTACTGCATTTAGGGTACATGACAATTTGTAATTTGTTTCTGACTGTGTTTATTGGTTGTATAGTTAACTTTCACCAACAATTATATATTAACTAGTTTTAGTATACTGTTAGACATTGCTGTATACAGTTCCCTAGGTCTGTCTATTCTCAACACTTGGTCTCTTGTTACGAATATCTTGCATGATCGCAAGTATGTTAATACTGGGATTCTATCTTGATCATATCTCTTACATTTTAGTAGGAAGTGAGAGTATAATATTATTTTCTTGCCGCCATTCTGCACAGTAAGGTTTCCCTATCCTAAAATAACCTGTTCTAGTTTTAGTCTGAGAAGTTTCTCCTTTTTTTTTTTTCGTTTTTCCATGAAATCTTTGTTGTTGATAAACACGGATTTATGACATATGGTATTCGTCAATTTGTGCAATTTTGTTTTCGCTTGGCATAGTCTGTCCTAATTTCACTAGTGCACTATTCATCGAATGTAATCGTTGTACCTAAGTATTTGAAATTGTTAATCTTCTAATGCCATTCTACTTATCGTAGCTTGAGTTATGCCTGATTCATGTGCACGGTATATTCGAATTTAACAAAGCATGATTACTGTCCAGGTAAATCCCAATTTTGTCGTTGCCTTGGAAGAGAAGGGAATGAAGTTTGTCGGTAGCAGCGCAGACGGGGAGACAATGGAAATCATGGAGCTGGAAGGTAAGTGCTTGATTGTTCCCCTTTGTATTGAAGAAATATGTATTTTGACCTGTGGATGAAGATAGTTGTATAGCAGATAACGCCGTAGAGAAGCGAAGTATTAGAGACTCCATCTATGCTAGGTCATAGTTTGTTTTAGGATGGAGAGCAGTGAGGAAGGGAATAGGTCAGTGCACTCCATCCAGTTCCCTTCATCACTGCCTGTGCCTTCTCTAACAGAAGAACATAGGCAGGTACCCATTTTTACGGCCGAGTTGACTGTAGCTTGCCCCGTATATTCTGTGGGGATAGGGTGAGGAGACACACAAAAACATCCCTACTGCTTCCTCAAGCATGTCGTAAGAGGCGATTTAGGAGGTAGTGCATGGAACTGGCAACATATTCGTGTAAAACACAATGCTACTGAAACGAACACTACAACCAGGAGCACATAAATGCTGCAAGCAGGCTTACTGCAACAAGACCAGCTGCAGTTGGTGACACCATGCTCTATAAGCAGCAAAGAGGTTCTTATTCACCTATGGAAATTTGAGCAGGAGGCGCTAAAGCCCGGAAAGCTTCCTCTATATACGCCACTGATGGCTTCTGTAGCATCCATTCTTACATAATGAGGTTGAAAACTTCATTCATTCCTTGTTAAAGACAAGCCAGAGAGGACATAGGTTCCGTTCATTCGTTGCTACTTCAGAGATAAGTTTTAATTGCTAGTCAGTCAATCAGCCAAAACCTTTCCGTGTCCCCTAGAGCATGGGTTCTCAAACTTGTTGTGCTCGCCCCACCCCCCCCCCCCCCCTTCTGAGCCTCATTTACCTCTGTGCCGCCCGCAGTCACTGTTAGCTAGAAAAAAGGTACTTGACCATCTTACTGTGGGCCCCCCCCCATCTTACTGTGGCCCCCTATAAATATGGTATGGCCCCCTGGGGACTATATGGCCCACGTTGACAACCTCTGCCTTAGAGGATTGGTCCTCAACAAACATGTGTCACGTGTTCCTGTCACGTGCCATCCTTTTGAGGTATTTTAACGTCTACATTATCCTTGTCACGTCTATCTCCAGTTTCTTGTCCATGTGTTTCTATTTTTGGTTTCCATCTGTGTCTTGTACCCTGGCGATGTCAGAGCAGCTGCCTTGTCATGATATCAGTTCATTTAATTAATATGTGACATCTATATTGTGATGAATGTTTTTATGGCATAAAATGTGAATAGGGTGGGAAATCAGGCCTCATGCCCAACACTCCCTAATCATCTTTTGCGATATACCTGGCAGGTTCCAGTGTTACAGTTATTTGCTGCCTTTTCTGGCCCAATAACACTTACTTAGTCATTCCTCTTTCTATTCCGGGGTGTAGATGTTTGCCAGAGAGGGCGCTATACTTTCATATCAGCTGTCTTCCTCCTGGCCTGGTTCCAATCTAGTCCTCGATCGTTTAGGGATTGTCTAATGTTGTCCTCCCACCGAACTCTAGGTCGTCCTAGAAGTCTGGATCCTTGGTTCTTAGTTTCCCAATTTTTGTCGTGGTAGCAGATCTTCTCAATGACACACTTTAATTGCTTCCCTCTCGGATGGCGGCACTATATTAGCGTTAGTTGCTTCCCTTTCAGGCAGCGGTAACACAGTGACTTTAGTTGCTTCCCTTTCAGTACCCGGTAACACAGTGGTTTTAGTTACTTCCCATTAATGCTGGGTTACACGCTGGCATCAGTTAGTAGTGATCAAACTATATTTTGTCATATTCACTTACAGGATACCTGACAGGCTTTATCTTCATCGTCCTTCTAGGTCACCCATACTATGTTGGGGTCCAGTATCATGCAGAATGCATCTCTCGTCCAATGAAGCCATCGCCACCTTACCTCGGCCTACTTCGGGCTGCTTGTAAACTTCAGGACTAAACTCCTTGTAACGACATTCTGACGCAGATTTGCCAGTGAAGAAGAACGAACTTCTTTTGTGATAAAAATATATTTGAATTTATTTCTCAATTTCGTCGGACAACAGTTTTTATGAGTTTGTCAGTGAGGAAGATTCTGTGTTTGTAACTTATCCCGTTGCTTTAACTTGTGTAGTTTTTTTTTCTCTCTAATTTGCCCTAGTAAGACGTATTACTTTAAATTTTAATTTTCTTTCCTCGCATGCACCCCACTAAGATTTACTTAACTAATTATTGTCCACCTGGTTGTAACTACATAGGCCTGTGATAATATTTACCTCACTAGAGTGAAGATCTCCAGACTGAGTAGAGCCAGATGTCAACAATTATATTTCTAGAACGCAAATGATAAATGGATGTTTGTCTTAATCTTAGTGATGATAAAAGGTAGCTGTGTCTCAGAATTTAATCAAATTTCATGAAATACTGCATTTTTGTTTTTTAATGTTTTTAATGAAGCCAAACCATTTCTCTCCCCAATACATAGGTTTATATTGTCCAGTGATGCATAGTTTTTTACTTTTTAAAGGATAAGTGACCAGGGGGTGATCTTAATTTTCCTTGACAACGCATTGTTTACCTCTGGTTACTAACCACTTTTTAAAAACATTATGATGCGCGCACTAAAAAGGTGAAATGATAATAATTCCATAACTCTTCTGTACCAGAAAATACCAGAGAACCATTTATGAGAAGGGAAATTACTCTCCTTAAAGTCAGTTCTTTATGATCTAATGTGAAAAACGTGGGCTGAAAATTTTTCTGCTTTTTCTTCTTTTTCTCACTTTCCCTATTTAGCATGACAGGTACATTTTGAGACGCGATATCTCAAGAACGAATTGTTGGAATGCTCTGAAACTTTGCAGAGTGTTTCTTAATATCTTAAACCTTGTCCTGAACCAAACTTTGATTTGCTTTCTCAGTTTGTTTTATTTGTAGAGATATTTTGCATACTAATGAGGTTCGATAAATTTCCAATTCTATTTTTTTTACAAATGGTCACACATAGGACATGCTATATCCCAAATATTTTTGGTTTAGGACATAATGCACGCAGTTGTGGACTTGTATGCAGAATTTCAACTCTATATGTTGAGAAATAATTATGTTATGTGGGTTTAAAATAACCCTGCATTTTTTATACTGCGGCGGCCATTTTGAATAGCTAATTAGCATAATTATGCAATCACTCATATGGTTTGATTTCTCTCTTACCAAGGAACATTTTGACATATATAGGCAAAATGTAAAGTTATAAATAAGAAAAATTCATGTTTCTACAACACGGCTACCTTAATGATGACATCAGAAAAATTGTTCGAACTGCATCCTGCATCAAGTATATAGACAGCCATCAAATTAAGTCGTTTGGCCATCTCATGAGATCGAAGCCCTATACATTTCCGCTGTGCACTAACAACAGTAGTAAATCCGATTCCAGGGCACGAAGAGACCAAGAGGGAGATGGGTAGACAACATCACAGACATCCTACAACAATATCAGACTCTGAGCAGCTAAAGAACTGAAACTTCAGGTCCACACACGTCGTTCACTGTAATAGTGGGGAAGAAAAGTAAAAAGTAATGTAAAGTAATTTGGCCACATGTGTTTGTATGTATTGATTGTAGAACGATGTCTGTATAATTCATTCATTCTGATATGATTTTAGTGATATGATTTACAGAGATAGTTTTTGTTATTGTTTTTATCATTATTTGAACTTTTCGTGTCCCTCAGTCTGCTTTGTTTATACATATTTACTGTAATGAGAAATGAAAAATATGTGTTTATATATATACATTTTTTTTCAGTTCCACGAAATGCCATATATGCATAATTTTTTAAAATCTCTTGTAGTATCACATATGAGTATATTTTTAAAAATATCTATGGGGTATATCTATATATTTTATATCTCTACGTGATAACATATTTAAATAATTTTTATCTGTACGCGGTAACACATTTGCTTACTTTTTATCTCTACGCGATAACATAATTTCAATGTTTTTTTTTTACCTCAATGCGGTTACACACTTGCATATTATTTATCTCTACACAATAACATATTTGCATATTTTTGATCTCTATGCCGTAAATATCTGCATATACGTAATAACATATCTGCAAATTTTTTAACTCTGTAAACAGTAACATATCGACATTTTATATCTTTACATTGTAATATTTCTACATTTTAAAAAAAGTATTTACGTTGTAACGTATCTGTATGCAGTATCATATCTGCATGTTTTGCTTTAGAATCTCCACGCAGCACCATACATATCTGCATGTTTTGTTTTAGAATCTCTACAAAGTAACTTCTCTATGTTTTGTTGTTGTTTTTGTGTGTGTTTATGTTTGGTGTAATGTCCACACAGTAACATATCTCCACGTCTTATTTATCTCCTCACATAAACATACACGTATGTTTATTTTAAATCTCCAGTAAATTATCTACAGGTTTGTTTTATTGATCTCAATTTTTCTGTTTAAACTCCGCATTGTAAAATATCTTTTAACTCTACACAGTAATATACCTCCCGTTTTTCGGCTTCATCTTTAGCCCAAATATGTGAATCAAGTTTTTGATTGATGATAATTTCTTTTTATCAGTAACTTCAGTCCTTCATATTTGTATCAGACGGTTTTATACAAATATCGTATAATTATTATTAATTGTGATTATATATTATTAGTAGACAATATTATAACCTTATATAAAGTAATAAACGACAACTGATTTTGTTTGTTAATTCGTCATCATCATCACACGTCAGTTCCCCAAGGAGCAAAGGCCTTCAATAAACTTATGCCAAAACTTCCTATCACGTGGTATCAGCTTAAGGTCATTTATGTCTTCTTCTTCCTCTTCTTGTCTGTCTTCAATTCTCTTCTCCATGTGTTCTTCTGTCTTCCTCTATCTCTCTTACCCTAGGGATCTATATTCCCAATTTCTACTGCCATCTGTGAAGTTTTCCGTGTATGTTTAAAGTACGAACATTCTAGGTGCCAAGTCTAGATATTTTACTAGAAGAAAAAAAGGTGATTCAGCAACCTAGACTCTGAATTCTCTGTGTTGCATCATGCGCCTCCTTACTAGAGGACCAATCTTGGATGACTGAGTTTTATTTTCTTGAGTTGGGCTGTCTGTGTTGTTTGTTGAAGTTTTTGTCCATTAATTGTTAACCACATCTTGTTTACCGCAGGTAATTTATTATTTAAAAAAAAATATTGTTTATAATTGTGAATACTGTATTGAACGACTGTCATTGGTTTACTCGCAACAACCTTTCTGATAATTTATTCCATATTAATTCATTGCATCCCAGCGCCCCCATACAACATAAGAACTCAACAACCGCAGGCCAAGTCGTCCTGTCGCGCGCCATCAGGTCAAGGTCTTTACATGTGTAGCTCATCGTTTTCAACTGTGTCTCCAGTTCTCTTCTCCATGTATTCCTCTGTCTTCCTCTAACATCTCTTACACTGGGCGGTCCAGACCAAGGACTGCCTCGTAAATCTATTGACAGGTTTCATTTCCTCAATGTGTTCCAGTCCATGGCCAGTGTTTTCTTGTCATCTCTTACTCCACTGGTACTTATCTGGTTCTTGTCATCTCTTACTCCACTGGTACTTATCTGGTTCTTGTCATCTCTTACTCCACTGGTACTTATCTGGTTCTTGTCATCTCTTACTCCACTGGTATTTATCTGGTTCTTGTTATCTCTTACTCCACTGGTACTTATCTGGTTCTTGTCATCTCTTACTCCACTGGTACTTATCTGGTTCTTGTCATCTCTTACTCCACTGGTACGTATCTGGTTCTTGTCATCTCTTACTCCACTGTACTTATCTGGTTCTTGTCATCTCTTACTCCACTGGTACTTATCTGGTTCTTGTCATCTCTTACTCCACTGGTACTTATCTGGTTCTTGTCATCTCTTACTCCACTGGTACTTATCTGGTTCTTGTCATCTCTTACTCCACTGGTACTTGTCTGGTTCTTGTCATCTCTTACTCCACTGGTATTTATCTGGTTCTTGTCATCTCTTACTCCACTGGTACTTATCTGGTTCTTGTCATCTCTTACTCCACTGGTACTTATCTGGTTCTTCTCATCTCTTACTCCACTGGTACTTATCTGGTTCTTGTCATCTCTTACTCCACTGGTACTTATCTGGTTCTTGTCATCAGTCTCGCACCATTTCAAACCTTATATTCTACGCCAGCATCCATTGGTGAAAGTCTGCGATTTCTTGGTTGTTGTTTCCGTTATTTTCCATATTTTCCTGCCATACTATAGGACTGACTTGATATTTCAGTTAAAGATTGTGTTGGACAAATTCTTTTGATGTCCATATATTTTCCAATGTAATCAAAGCTTCTCTTGCCACCTGTGTTCTTTGATATCGCTGTATATCACGCCAACTGTATCCATCTTTGTGACGGTATTGCCTTCCTTGATTTTCAGTAGTGGTCCAACCATGGCAAAAACTCAAGAGTATCTAATATGGGCTTCAAAAGTGTCTACCTTCGCACAAGATTACTCTTGGCAGAGATGTTAATAGAAGAAACAACACGCTTCTATCTCCAGGGAGTCTTCACAAGATATTCAGAATAAACGAGAACAATACGGCTTTGGTTGAGTATGTTAACTCTGTAATTCTGCCGACACTTTTGTGAAGGATTTAAGCACTTATTAATTTCAGCTCGTTCAAGCCCCCACCCCTGATTTACTCAGTGGAATTATATTATTCTAGTATAGCTCTGTTTAGAGTGTGTGTAGTAAGTTGACTGAGCCAAACATGAAGTAACTTTAAAATGATTAAATCGAAGTTAAATTTGTATAATTACAAATAACACAATTTAATAATCACTTAAGTTTTAACAGTTGGAAAATAATTTGAATAGTTATGGATCAAGAAAAGTTATCATCATAGTCGTTATGGATTGTGAAATGTTACAAGAAGTTCAAGTGGTAGCATAGATTTGAACTTAGCTGTAAATGACGGTTCTGCTCCTTTTTTATAGGTTGGTTCTTTTCACACTGCTCACGCTCGTCCCTGGTCAAGATTGCCGGGTGTAGCTCGTTTCCTAGAAATGCCAAGGAGAGTCTACAAAATGGGTCCTTCGTCTTAAAGTTTAGGCCACTATTCCCTTCTTGTTCCAGAGATACAGAGATAGTACTTTCTGCTGGTACCACCAATAAGCCAATCCTGGCTCACAGACTGTTTGCTCAGATGAATAAAAGAGTCTTGAATCGGCCTCTTACACGCGTCTGGGGTGTCGTTAATTTAATAAGTTCCCTCTCTGACTTCGTGTGTGGTCCTTCAGTTTCCTTAGTCCCGGTTTACTTGTTTAACATGAAAGAGATTTCATGGGCTATGAAAGTCCGTCCAAAATTCTCCAATAAAAGGTGTCCGGAATTCTGAATTCTAATTCTTCAGTCTAGCAAGGTCTGGTATCTTGGCGAGCTATTTCTCAAGTCAAATAGCTTGAGAAAATGGTCAGATTATATTCACTGCCTTCCCACGCATTTGTTATGCACGCCTCAAAGGATCAGCCAATCTGATTTGAATATGTTGCATGACTCAGCTAATGCAAAATTTCAAACATTACTTTTCTGAAAATAGGCTGCACAAATCCGCTTTCCCTTGGGTACAAACTTACGAACATGTCAGTAAACTCATATAACAACGTGTTCCCAATGTAACAATCATGACTTTTATAAGAAAGTAATCTCTTATCTGTGTCTGTCCATCAGTTGTCTCCCCGTATTCCAAGTTTTGGTGATGCGTGTACCCGCGTCTTATCAGTGATTAAGCACTGCGCTGAGACGATTTACAAGTTAATCTGTATACTAATAACAGCTGCGCCCACGATAGCCAACATGGTTAGGTCGCTGCCACTCCTTGCAACGCAGGAAGAAATGGATAACAACCAGACATGTCTACTTATCCCTGAGAACGGTGTAAGAAGGAAAATACATAATATCTGCTGCACATAACAGAAAAAGAAAGAAAGAAAGTTCCACAAATAAAAGCACACAATAAAATCAGTACCACAAATGTACCAATACTACCGTAGTGAAACAAAGATCGAGGATGATCGCCCCATTCTGTCACAATCTTGTTGGGGTGTTTTTTCCACTGCAATATTTTTATTGTTTCCAGCATTTGTCTTATTGCGCTGTATGTTCAGACCAACTTGCTTTTATCTCTCATTAGCTATATATTCCGTTTTATATACCGTTTAATTAAAAATTGTAACAGTGTGTCTGGTATTTCTATCTTAATATTAAAAAAAAATACAATTAATATAATTTATTTAAATTTAAAGATTGTGTTGGGTATGTATGAGTGCGCGCTATGTAAATGATGATTTCTCGGCAATATTAAATATTTAATTCACAACTTCAGATTATTATACACACACACACACACACACACACACACACACACACACACACACACAACAATACACATATTGTACTCACACACTACTTCATGTCCTGATGACACACACACTAAACTCTAGTGGTTATTTCACACACATTATAATTCAATTTTATATTGTACTCTTGCTACTTCATGTCCTGATGACGCCAGCACTAAGTCTCTAGTGGTTATTTCACTCCTTATAATTCAATTTCAACTTGACTGGATAATTGAAGTCAGACTTATCATGTCTTATGGTCAATGTTAAATACTTATCATGTCTTATGGTCAATGTTCAAGACTTATCATGTCTTATGGTCAATGTTCAAGACTTATCATGTCTTATGGTCAATGTTCAAGACTTATCATGTCTTATGGTCAATGTTCAAGACTTATCATGTCTTATGGTCAATGTTCAAGACTTATCATGTCTTACGGTCAATGTTCAAGACTTATCATGTCTTACGGTCAATGTTCAAGACTTATCATGTCTTACGGTCAATGTTCAAGACTTATCATGTCTTATGGTCAATGTTCAAGAGTTATCATGTCTTATGGTCAAAGTTCAAGACTTATCATGTCTTATGGTCAATGTTCAAGAGTTATCATGTCTTATGGTCAATGTTCAAGACCATGTCTTGGTGTAATGGCTTCAAGCGTTGTCATGTCTTATGGTCGAGGTGTTCAAGGTTCAAACCCATGTCTTATGGTCAATGTTTGAAGAAATGTCTTACGGTCGGAAATGTTCAAGACTGAATAGCCTGAATGTCTTATGGTCAATGTTCAAGATTTATCATGTCTTATGGTCAATGTTCAAGACTCATGACGGTCTTAAGGTCAATCCTCAGGTTCAAGCCTCTTATCATGTCTTATGGTCATTGGGCCAAGGACTTAAAGCCCAATGGACTGTTTAAGAAAAATCAAAAAAAAACGATCAATGTTCAAGACTTATCATGTCTTACGGTCAATGTTCAAGACTTATCATGTCTTATGGTCAATGTTCAAGACTTATCATGTCTTATGGTCAATGTTCAAGACTTATCATGTCTTACGGTCAATGTTCAAGACTTATCATGTCTTATGGTCAATGTTCAAGACTTATCATGTCTTACGGTCAATGTTCAGTGCACCATGAAAACAACTGAACGGCTTGCGTGTTATTTTAATGGCTGTTCTTTTTTTCTTTTTTAAAAATAAAGTTTTGCCTCGTTTTGGCGAGGCGCGTCCCGTTCAACCTAGTCGGTTATATTAGGGCGCATGTCCAAAGATCAAAGACCCTTAGGTCTGGGGTTGTCTATGCAATGCAGGCCATTTTCGCATTTTCAGCAAAAGATTGCAAAGCATGCGCGGTCTGTTATGGTTTTCTGTTTAGATTTCACGGTGAAATGCGAGAATTTCCCTTTTTGTCCCGAAAAGTTGTCTGATTTCATGAAGATTTTGTATTGCCTCGTGTATTCACCCTACATGGTTTATTAGAAGGTACTACATAAATAAAATGCGCAACTCAAAATGTGTTCAGAAACTTTCCTTGGAGTAACTGTTCGGACAGTATGTCGTCTTGAAAATCAACACTTGCTGTTGTCAGTTCCTGGTTCAACGTGACGTTTACATTCATTCAAAACTAACTAAGTCTAGTAACACCATACGGCGGAACAAGCGAAGACATCAACAACAGAAGGAATAAAGTGAGAACAGCCTTTTCTAGTCTCAACAACATCTGGAAGGCTTCCCAGTACAGCACAAACACCAAATTAAGACTGTATGAGAGCTGTGTACTTTCTGTGCTTCTCTGTGGTGCGGAATGCTGGAGAGTAACAGAGAAGGAAATGTCGAAATTGTCTTCTTTCCAAACAATCTGACTGAGGAAAATTCTCTGAATCTGTTGGCCGAATACCACCACCAACCAAGAACTGCTTACTCGGAGCAACCAAGAGGATGTGATAGTTTCAACCCAGGTTCTAATGCTTGTGTAGTTATGTGTTACGTTTGACCCTTGTGTGTCTGTTCTTGACTTGACGTACACTCATCTGTTGTTGAATATATATCACTCACTTTCTGCCTGCCCTGTTTATGTGATGATGAGTGGTGGTTAATAATCAAACCAATTATGACAACTGAAATAACTGATCGACTAGTCGCTGATCAACAAAACTCTTTATTGTTGACTGAGAACATATTCACAGCTGGCATCCCTGTGCCCGATTATAAATGGTAATAACATACATGAGACTTCTACATTGTCCTTCATACAACATGTAACTCACTGTTCATGGATTAATTGATTAACTCTTGATCTACGCTGAATACTGAACACCCTTCACTTCAGATACTGTCTACTATCCACTACTTCTTAATGGGCTGTTCACAATAAATTCAATATGGTTTTGAAGTATAAGCTGGGTCACCACCAGTGCTGGAAACTTATTCTAAGCCACTGCTGTCTTATAAAGTCTGCTTTATATGTCCGTCACTGGACCACTACTTCTAACACCTGTCCTGGATCACCTGCCCTTGACTAATTATTCGAGAGTTTACATACCATGTTTTGCTTGAATAAAACTGCTGGCGATACTCTTGGATACAGCTCGACATGAAACTTAATTGTCGTTGGAACATCTTTCCTTTTTCTGCGAATTGCAGCGGCACCATAACACAATGATGCATGTCCCTTGAGCTGTCCACTAAGTTTTTAGATCGGCCAAAAGTCCTTACGTTGTTAATCTACCTGACCTGCTCATAGAGTGCACTGCACGCAACATAATTTAAGCTGTAAAGGACAGAGTTAGCTAAAGAAGGCTGATCTTGCCAACTCTTTATGTTAAGCGCACGTCTGGTGACTATTCTCTAGGTATGTGTGTATCCCTGTACCATGCTGACCTTAAAACTAGGGGTCACTACGTCATGACTAATTAAATTGATTTCACCTCTTATTAAGTCTATCTCTGGAGTTGATATGCCTCCAGTATTCCTGCATATTCACAATGTTGAAAAGGACTTGGATGCACACCATCATAGCTGGCAAAAATAGATGGAGATAAGGGGCGTACGTCGTCAGAAGCGACCCTGACTGCCATAAACATAGAGGCTTTTATGATTGAACTATGCAGCTTGGAATCAGCCCTCAGTATTTTCCATAAACTGTCCCCTATATGGAGCCTTTTCAAAATCCAAAAAGTAAAGCGCCATTCTGAAGAGAGTGAATACGACAATCTTCTGTTCTTTCTAAATCCTGCTTGACTTGGCTACTGCGCATTGAAAATTCTCTACTCGCCTTTGAAACTGTATAATTAGGCCGAGATGTGGGAACTGAAAGAAGAGAATTGAAACAGAGTCTGAAAGATCTCCCTTCTGGGCAATTTGACAATTATTCCTTTGTTCCACTCTGATGGGCACTTGTGTAATACGAATAGGATGGCCTCTTAAATAGCTCGAGGTTATCATGGCCCGAACAAAGTGATTGCTGTGCAGATTTCTTTGCTGTCTGTATTTACATCTAGATCGTTTTCAGCCCAGGAACATTCAAGACGCCGTTTCAGAGCTGACGGCTCTGCCCACTCCTCTGCTGTCTTTGAGATTTCCTTGCTTATCTCTTACTAATGTAATATTGTTTGCGTTTTCCGCTGCTGAAAGTTATTTTGTCTACTGTGCTTTGACAGTGCTGTCTGGTTTTGCAAGTCGTCCACTCTTTTGTTGAGGCACCTGTCCAGTTGCTGTACGCTCTAGTTGTCTTACTCTGTTTTCCATTTCCTTTCTCATTACTGGTGTTACACTTCTTCCTGTAATCCATCCTAAGCAGAGCCCTTATATATTGTTACGGAAATTCTGGTCTATATATTAGTCAATGTCTTTTCCTGGCTTCAAGAATCGTTTCTTAATGTCGCCGCAAAAGCTTTTTGGTAAACACATTTGCTAATGTCAAACTGTGTATACATTACTTTCAGTTTTACTACTAAAAGTCTTTGCCAGCTTTCCCACATATCTCTACCACCTTGTTCCATGTCTCCATACACATTAACCTTGCGTATCTGTTCTGTCCCGACCATGTGATTCCATTTAACTTTATTTCCTTATGTGGGAAAACGTGGTTGTTTACTAATTGTTATGGCGTTCTGTAAGAAGTCATGTGACAATTATGCTATCTATTCCCGCTGCCCATTTCCCCATTGTTCTATTGTGAGGTACAACTTTTCGCGTTGAGATTACTATAACAAGATCATAATCTAGGTGTGTCTACTTTCTGCAGAATGACCTCCTCATCGTATCATTCGTTGGTGCGTATTATTGTAGTTGAATCTCCCTCTCAATCTCAATCGGCAGTTTCCATTCCGTAATAGTCCTTTCTTTCCCTTTCAGATAACTGCCTTCCGCTTAGCGGAGTAAAAATTGTTTCTCCTGTTGCTGACTTTTCCTGCCCCTGTCCATACTGCTTGGTCCCAGGATGTGTAACCTAAGTTTCTCATTTCTGCCGTGACCTATCTTAGTTAACGTCTGATTGTCTGACATTCCAAAATCCTATTCCCTTTTTGCGATCAGGCGTTTTAGCCTTTCGGCTTTCACCACTGACAACTCAGACTCCGAATGTCCATCCCGCAGCAAAGTTTGTTCATTTGATGTTGTTACCCATTTACATAGACAGGGGTGTCAGCCCTATGCTAAAACCCCCAACCTGGAGGACCAGGGTACCAGCTTTTGTCTGACCCCTACCCACACAGACCAGTCCAGCTTGGTTGAACCTACCAGGAGTAAAACTCCCACTGGCATAGCTCTGGGGATTGTCAGGGTACGCAAGCTGCCATACCGCTACAAGGTATAGGTACCATTGATGGCAGCCTGGATCACCTGCCCTTGATTAATTATTCGAGAGTTTACATACCTTTGCTTAAAATTAAAAAGCTGGCGGTGAAATTGTAAGTTGGAACATCTTTCCCTTTTCTGCGAAATGCAGCGGCACCATAACACAATGATACCTGAGCTGTCCACTAAGTTTTTAGATGGTCCTACGGTTAGTCTACCTGACCTGCTCTGGGACCAAATAAGCGAGAGAAGAGTGATACTCTTCATTAGCGCACGAGATTTCTCGTGTCCAATGAGTGAACATATTTCTTGGTTATTCGCTGGTCTCTCGTGGATAACGTAGCGGGATCGATTCACGGTATCGCCACGCTCCAATCTACCCAGCAGTAAATAGGTAGAACTGTAGAGGCCGAGATGTAAAGAATGAAACAGAGCTGGGGCACTGCACGAAGGATGGCCTCCGATCGAACAAAGTGGAGGCAGTTTGTTGCTGCCCTACAAGACGCCATTAGGCGTGACGGCCACTAACTGCTTTGACAGTCGGCGGCTAAAGATCACTAGACAGGCGTCTTTTGGTAACTCCGAGGCACCTGCCGCTCTAGTCTACTCCATAGTTCATTACTGGAACACACTTCCATGTAATCCATAGAGCCAGCCTACGGAATATTCCTTCAAGAATGTACTTTTCAAACACATAATCAACACTGAATATATACTTTCCTTACAAAAGTCTGTGCCAGTACATATCTCTATCCCTTGTTCCACGTACACATTCTTGCGTATCTGTGTACACATGACTTTTATTATCACTACGTGGTATAATTGTTATGGCGTTCTGTAAGAAGTCATGTGACAATATGCTATTCTACTTCAGAATTATGTAGTAGGTAAAGTTAACGGCAGTCCCATAGCACATACTGCCGTAGCAGAGTAAATTGTTAGAGACTTCACTATACTTGGTCCAACTTCAAGAAGTAACGTGATCAGTTCCCTTTTTCGATGCGTATATGATATGGTACTACATTTAACGTTTTTACTCTCTAGGACGCTCTAATAAGCTTTTTAGTCCCTACTGCAGGATTGTGTACAGAAATAATTTTTTGTAGAATGTGCTGTGTCATACGCGAGAATGTGTGTGTGTCGTAGTAGTGCTGGTCAATGTGAAAATGTACAAAGTAACTGTTTGCTGTTTGCTATCATGAGTAGGTGCCAGGATACAAAATGAGAGCTCAGACCAAGATAAGATTGAAAGAGGATACTGCGTACTTAATTCTCAACTCTTGTTAAATAACGGTCGCTAGTTCGTTCTTTCTCTGGTTATCCGAGGAAGTAGGAAACGATTCAGAGAACAAGAATAAGAAGTGAAGAAATATCAGTCAGTGAGAAGTGGACAATGTAGAAGCAGTGAAAAATAAAAAGCAAAAAACAGTCAGCTAGGTCAACCTAGGGGCACTAGGTCAACCGCCTTCTAGTTATTCGGTCTATATGACCTCATATCACGTGATCTCAAAGTCTTTACATATCTCGCGGTGTTGGTATAAAGCAGTGATTCCCAAAGTGGGATTCGCGTATCCCTGAGAGATAGGGGCTCATGGGATACGAAATATAATATTTGATTTTACTTTGTTAGCTGCAGAAAACACTTCAACATACGAGAGTGGTGTACTAGAGTCAAACATTTTAGCTGCAGAAAACACTTCAACATACGAGAGTGGTGTACTAGAGTCAAACATTTTAGCTGCAGAAAACACTTCAACATACGAGAGTGGTGTACTAGAGTCAAACATTTTAGCTGCAGAAAACACTTCAACATACGAGAGTGGTGTACTAGAGTCAAACATTTTAGCTGCAGAAAACACTTCAACATACGAGAGTGGTGTACTAGAGTAAAACATTTTAGCTGCAGAAAACACTTCAACATACGAGAGTGGTGTACTAGAGTAAAACATTTTAGCTGCAGAAAACACTTCAACGTACGAGAGTGGTGTACTAGAGTAAAACATTTTAGCTGCAGAAAAACACTTCAACATACGAGAGTGGTGTACTAGAGTCAAACATTTTAGCTGCAGAAAACACTTCAACATACGAGAGTGGTGTACTAGAGTAAAACATTTTAGCTGCAGAAAACACTTCAACATACGAGAGTGGTGTACTAGAGTAAAACATTTTAGCTGCAGAAAACACTTCAACATACGAGAGTGGTGTACTAGAGTAAAACATTTTAGCTGCAGAAAACACTTCAACATGCGAGAGTCAAACATTTTGGTGTACTAGAGTACTAGAAAACATTTTAGCTGCAGAAAAACACTTCAACATACGAGAGTGGTGTAGAGGGTCAAACATTTTAGCTGTACTAGAGTAAAACATTTTAGCTGCAGAAAACACTTCAACATACGAGAGTGGTGTACTAGAGTAAAAACATTTTAGCTGCAGAAAAACACTTCAACATACGAGAGTGGTGTACTAGAGTAAAACATTTTAGCTGCAGAAAACACTTCAACATACGAGAGTGGTGTACTAGAGTAAAACATTTTAGCTGCAGAAAACACTTCAACATACGAGAGTGGTGTACTAGAGTCAAACATTTTAGCTGCAGAAAACACTTCAACATACGAGAGTGGTGTACTAGAGTAAAACATTTTAGCTGCAGAAAACACTTCAACATACGAGAGTGGTGTACTAGAGTCAAACATTTTAGCTGCAGAAAACACTTCAACATACGAGAGTGGTGTACTAGAGTCAAACATTTTAGCTGCAGAAAACACTTCAACATACGAGAGTGGTGTACTAGAGTAAAACATTTTAGCTGCAGAAAACACTTCAACATACGAGAGTGGTGTACTAGAGTCAAACATTTTAGCTGCAGAAAACACTTCAACATACGAGAGTGGTGTACTAGAGTCAAACATTTTAGCTGCAGAAAACACTTCAACATACGAGAGTGGTGTACTAGAGTCAAACATTTTAGCTGAGCTGCAGAAAACACTTCAACATACGAGAGTGGTGTAATAGAGTAAAACATTTTAGCTGCAGAAAACACTTCAACATACGAGAGTGGTGTACTAGAGTGCAGAAAACAAACAGTGGTTTTAGCTGCAGAAAACACTTCAACATACGAGAGTGGTGTACTAGAGTAAAACATTTTAGCTGCAGAAAACACTTCAACATACGAGAGTGGGTGTACTAGAGTTCAAAACATTTTAGCTCCAGAAAACACTTCAACATACGAGAGTGGTGTACTAGAGTAAAACATTTTAGCTGCAGAAAACACTTCAACATACGAGAGTGGTGTACTAGAGTAAAACATTTTAGCTGCATGCGAGAGTGGTGTACTAGAGTAAAACATTTTAGCTGCAGAAAACACTTCAACATGCGAGAGTGGTGTACTAGAGTAAAACATTTTAGCTGCAGAAAACACTTCAACATACGAGAGTGGTGTACTAGAGTAAAACATTTTAGCTGCAGAAAACACTTCAACATACGAGAGTGGTGTACTAGAGTAAAACATTTTAGCTGCAGAAAACACTTCAACATACGAGAGTGGTGTATTAGAGTAAAACATTTTAGCTGCAGAAAACACTTCAACATACGAGAGTGGTGTACTAGAGTAAAGCATTTTAGCTGCAGAAAACACTTCAACATACGAGAGTGGTGTACTAGAGTAAAACATTTTAGCTGCAGAAAACACTTCAACATACGACAGTGGTGTACTAGAGTAAAACATTTTAGCTGCAGAAAACACTTCAACATACGAGAGTGGTGTACTAGAGTAAAACATTTTAGCTGCAGAAAACACTTCAACATACGAGAGTGGTGTACTAGAGTAAAACATATTAGCTGCAGAAAACACTTCAACATACGAGAGTGGTGTACTAGAGTAAAACATTTTAGCTGCAGAAAACACTTCAACATACGAGAGTGGTGTACTAGAGTAAAACATTTTAGCTGCAGAAAACACTTCAACATACGAGAGTGGTGTACTAGAGTAAAACATTTTAGCTGCAGAAAACACTTCAACATACGAGAGTGGTGTACTAGAGTAAAACATTTTAGCTGCAGAAAACACTTCAACATACGAGAGTGGTGTACTAGAGTAAAACATTTTAGCTGCAGAAAACACTTCAACATACGAGAGTGGTGTACTAGAGTAAAACATTTTAGCTGCAGAAAACACTTCAACATACGAGAGTGCTGTACTAGAGTAAAACATTTTAGCTGCAGAAAACACTTCAACATACGAGAGTGGTGTACTAGAGTAAAACATTTTAGCTGCAGAAAACACTTCAACATACGAGAGTGGTGTACTAGAGTAAAACATTTTAGCTGCAGAAAACACTTCAACTTTCGAGAGTGGTGTACTAGAGTAAAACATTTTAGCTGCAGAAAACACTTCAACATACGAGAGTGGTGTACTAGAGTAAAACATTTTAGCTGCAGAAAACACTTCAACACACGAGAGTGGTGTACTAGAGTGGTGTATTAGAGTAAAACATTTTAGCTGCAGAAAACACTTCAACATACGAGAGTGGTGTACTAGAGTAAAACATTTTAGCTGCAGAAAACACTTCAACATACGAGAGTGGTGTACTAGAGTAAAACATTTTAGCTGCAGAAAACACTTCAACATACGAGAGTGGTGTACTAGAGTAAAACATTTTAGCTGCAGAAAACACTTCAACATACGAGAGTGGTGTACTAGAGTAAAACATTTTAGCTGCAGAAAACACTTCAACATACGAGAGTGGTGTACTAGAGTAATACATTTATGCTTATTTACATAATCTTTATTGTGTAAATTAATGGGATATATTATATATACACTCTTCTCATTCTTCGTTAATTCTTGGCTGCTGACTGACAAAAGCGGTCACTGACCATCACGCCTGGTGGCGTCTTGTAGAGCAGCAACAAACTTTATCCACTTTGCTGGGTCGGCAACCATTTTTCGTGTGATGACCCAACTATGGCAATTGTTGTACGTCTGGCTCCACTGTTCTCCGCCAGCCTGCTTTTTGCCGGCCTCTCTTTCGCTTTCCTTCTGGAGTCACATATATTCTACAATGTTGATACACAGTATTATCAAAACTACCCCCATATTCTCCTGACCTGAGAGGGATACATCGGTAAGACTAAACTCTCATAAGAGCTACGATAGTAAGACTCAATTCTCATCAGGGGTACGCATTACTAAATATTTGGGAAACACTGGTACATATAATTAAATGTGTCCTAGCATGCATTATCGAAAGCATGTGTTGTTTCAAATTAGGAAGACCTTGATTACAGAAATGTAATTAGATTACAAGCCTAAAAATAATATAGAGACTCGCAGGAAGGAAAGTGATTTTAAATTAAGTCTTTCTTTGAACAACTTGTGGCCGTGTAAGTTTATACGGCAATAGTAAGTATATTGATTTTATTTAGTCAGAGTTAATCCTTCATATGTTGTTGTGGTTCAAGTGCTAACTGGCCTTCCGCCAGAGATGGTAATACTTGACCTTTTGTTATTTTTTCAACCCAGGAATGTTCTTCCCTTTAAGTTTGGTGATAAGCAAAACAGTATCAGCACAACAACGTATATCCAAAAGAAATTACTGTAAAGTTCCACAAACAGCAATGTAGAAAAATTCAATTAGAGTTTATTGATGTCATTAGACAAATACTGTAAATTTCACAATGATGATTGGTTATCCAAGATGAAAAAATATGTAATCCAACTGAATAATATATGTATATCCAAATAGAATAATATACTGATTTGTCTACTCAAAAACGTGTCTTGGTATCCTTAAAGATTAAGTTCACCTAACGCTATCTGTAAAAATCCTCTAGTCTAAAGTGATGGTTTCATTAGAATCATAAATCCTGAAATCTCTGCCTATCGCACACAACTCTTCTATTTATACTATTTCTTCTTTTTTCCCGCCTTTTTTCCACATGACCTGTCCTTTTTTCACACGGTACAATAATCTACATTTGCACTCCTTTCCTCAGCTTTTCGACCTTTTTGAACACGATATTCTGTTATTTCGACTTTTTTTCACATGTGTGATCTTTTCCAACTTAACAATTGGATTAAAAAAAAAACCCAGATCACACAAACATTCATTTCCCACTTTCGCGCTTATAAAACCCATCATTATTATCTGGGACTGACCTACGTTTACCCTGTCAGAGCAGTAACTGCCAACTGAACTTTGAATGAACACTGCGTTTTGTGTAAAAACGTCTTATTTGCTTTTAAGGTCTGTCATTCTTACATGTAGCATATTATAGCACATATACATGCTTAGCGTGGAAGTAGGAGGGATAATGCTAGCGTTAAAGGCCAAGCGGTCACATACGCCCCTGGCCACACAAATGTATCCCAGAGGGAGACATTTGCTTGCTATCAACTACGTACCTCATGCTAGTGACTGTAATAAACGACTAATCTATTGGTAGAGTTTCTTAGAGAGAAAAAAACAAATGTTAAAAAAAAAAATTTTTAAATAAAAAAATTGTTCGTAAAACGAGGGATCCAAGTATATTTATGTTTCGTAAAACGGGAGATACATAAAATTTGTTAATACACTTCGCCATTGAACAGTATTGATGTACACTACTGTCGTAATATCTGAAGATTACACCGATCAAGATATATATATATATATATATATATATATATAAATAGTTGTTTAAAAGACAAAAAATAACAGGGATAAAATAAGGAAGTTGCGAGAAACGTTGTCCCCTACGCCAGCAATCGTATTAGTCTGGGCAAAGCCTTCACGCAACGAGACTGTAACGTCTCGCTTTCACTAGTGCTGGCTTTTGCATCCGACCGTGGAAAATAAATATAACATCTTGACAAAACTTAGGCCTAGTTTTCGAGCAAGAGTGTAAGAAGAAAACGGGGAACGAATACGCGAAGGCATAAAAGTGAGAGAGAAAATGCTACAATTTGACACGCGTTTGAATTTTTTTCTGGTCTCGCGAACCAGAGGAAAACGATAGTGCAAGTCAATGCAGTGGCATGTTGGAAGAAAAACGTTGTCGCCCGCCTTACAGACCCCTCTTCGCTCGACGCGCAGATGCGAATGTATAACCACGCTGTTAGACGCGACACAGACCAAAACACACACACAAGTCGTATCTCGGGCTAAAAAGTAGTGCTATTGTAGTGCACGGCAAAGCGTTGTCGTTTTTTTTGTGACGTACTACAAATACGGTGTTTCGTTTGAATGAGAACGTTAGACAGGCCTATAATACGATTAACGTGGAAAAAGTTTGGAAAAAATACAGTGGGAGACTGGAAGAAAAGGAGCATAGTTGGTCGTGTCACGAGTTCGTGTTTACAGATTTGAATTTGTTCGATAGAAGGATAGAGAATAAAAACTTAGATAATTTACTTACAGGCTAAAATAAAGGACGGTTGACGAATACAATGACCTTAATTGTTTAGTAGAAGAGTATGATGTTAATGTATCTTACCGTAGATAGGAAAATATGTTATTTGAAGAATTGAAGGAGAAAAACGATAATAGTGAATATAAAGAATAAAAGAATAAAAAATTTAACCACTGTGACAGACAGCAACAGGATCACTAATTACTTGTCAGAATTATAAAATAGTACTAAATAATTGAGATATTGACGAAGATAGATGGACTAACAGACTTGAATCTTTCTAAGTTTGCCCTGTAGTGGGGATAGAGGGGAAGTTAGTCCAAGATTTGAAAATTGAGTTCACTTTTGAATAAAACAACGCTAGAAGCCAAACAGTCTCTGATTGGCTAGCGTCAAATAGACTAACTGAGGGATAAAACCAAATTGAAGGTAGTGTTAGACGCCACTTGAAACATAAAATTTCTACACTAAAGTTGTTTTACAAGCAAGATAATAGTAGTATCTTGACTTAGCTGATCTGCACCAGTAAGCGATCTGGATTTGACCATATTTATCGCAAATCCAACTTATTAGTGTTAATATTTCTCTAATGCGGTAAGAATGAAAACATTTATATCATTATTATTATTATTATTATGTATGTATTATTGAATATGTATGAAAATTATGTGGGGAGAAGTTTATCTAGAGGGAAGTCAACATCAAACTTTGTGTTGTTTCACAGAGTTGTTAGGAAATATATTAACAGGTTGTAGAAAAGCCAGACAGGCTTTCTGACACTTTGGGAGAAAGTAAATTAAATATAAATGGGGAAATTGTTGTACAGTATTATGACATAAGACCAGGAAAACCACTGGCCGTCGTCTTCAGCAAGTCACCGTGATTGTACATGACTTGATATTATTAACTTAAAATGTTTCCTTTGTCAAGGAAAGTGTCAAACTATGGTTTGAAGTTTAATTGACCATGAATGGGGTAACAAACCAGATAAGAACGATAACTATTTGATTGGTTACCATGCTAATTCTAACTATGATTGCAAATGTTAAACAAGTTAGGGAAAGAGAGAGGCATATAAGATATTGAGTAGGGCGTATTCCTATCCTTGCAGGGTTTCATCTATGACTCCAAGTGAGCCCAGGTCAACCTAGATCTGTATAAACGCCTGCATATTAAGACGTGAGGCAGTATAGACTGTTTGCCTCCTGGTTATATCTCAAAATCATAATCCAGACTTGGCAGTTTGTAGCTGTTGGAGGGGAAAGACCTCATCTTGGGAACCAGCACTTACCAAGCTAAGAATCTGTTCACCTGCTCATGATATATCAAACTGCACCACTCTCTTACCCCATATGTGTATTTCATAGTAGAACATGATAAACCCAGTCGTGCTTCAAAATATTACCCATTCATATGAGCAAGTTTTATTTGACACTTTTCCAATGACATTTAGATAATAGTTGTGAATAATAAGAGACTCATTTATAATTGGAATTCAATTAGTGTAAATACATTCTATTATCATTTTGAGTTTTCATTATTCCTGTATCCAAAAAAGAACTGAGATTCAGGAAAATAAATTGTAAAAAGATTTCAAATTTAAACTTAAACCAGTGACTTGTTTCCTTACTGTTCATTAATTTGTTAGGTGTAGGTGTTGTCATTTTATTACATTACATCGCATATACCATAGACATCTAGCTAGACAACATTCACACACCAGTACACATAATTAGGGGAAAATATATGACAGGTTGAGGTCATAAGGTGGTAGCAGACAGGATCCCTAAAACACATTTATAAATAACTAACTTCAGGGGCTTGCACAGCTGACCTCACATCTGTTACCAATAATATTGTATTCTTTAACATCAAATCCACCACAACTACTTCTTAACAATATTAATATGAACAATGCTGTGCGTTAGTCATCACCATATTGATAACATACTTAATGATAACATTTAAAAAAAAATAATCGCAAACGATTTTCATGGGTTGTGCAAACAACACAAATAAAAACAAAACAAAAAAATACTTTGGCAATATTTAACAGAATTGACTAATATTCATTAAGTATTTAACAATCTTAAATGTAGTAGCTGCGACGAACATCAGCCTAACAGCATAGAACTAATGGTCAAACATCAGACCGTGGGACGCAAAAAAATGTAATATACGAGCTCGTACGGTATATATATATATATATATATATATATATATATATATAATATATATATGGTATATATATAGTATATATATATTATATATATATAATATATAATAATAATAATATAATAATAATAAATAGCCCCTTCAGTCATAACTGACTATATATATATATATATATATATATATATATATATATATATATATATATATATATATATATATATATATATATATATATATATATATATATATATATATATATAATGACATGGGAATATACATACATGGCAATGTTAATCTATAAATTTTTTTTTTTTTAAATATGAACTGGAGCTGTACGCTCTCGTAACTGTCAATATAGAACGTGGTAAATATAATACAATCATATGATACAGGCGACCCCAATCCTGCCACTGTGGTCAGTGATTTACCAGGATGTATATGGGTCTTAAACACCAAAAATCTGGACAGGTTTGGTGAACTGTCTATGTGTTCGTCGCACAATATAAATATAGCATTATTAATCTGGTTACATGGAGTTACAAAGCATTTATTAAAAAGTGTCTCTAATCTCCAACTTATGTAATGGTCGTTACTATGAGGGAGGATAACTATACCGATACAAATAACTATCGGGTGTTGGAGTAAGAACTATCTCAGTTACTCTGAACCAAGTACCAAACTGTTTATAGGTTCGTCACCAAATACAAAATCTGCATACAAATGCAAGTTCATAATAATGGACAACAATTTGTCAAGAAAATATACTGTAGCGTTCCGCTTACAACGTGACAAATGGTCAGGAAAATACAGGTACATCAATATGTGATGTTTATTTCTCAATACAAGGTATAATGGACAACAATTTGTCAAGAAAATATACTGTAGCGTTCCGCTTACAACGTGACAAATGGTCAAAAAAATACAGGTACATCAACATGTGATCTTTATTTCTCAATTCAAGGTTTATCAACATGTGAACATATCCGTTACCATGTTAGCGATTTCGCATGGAATTGTCATGGTGTGCATGTAACAATGTAGTATTTCGCCAATCCGCGAACTGTGTTGATTAGCATATAAGTTTTACCCAACTTGCAAAATACTTGTATATCACCAAGTCAAATTTTAGGTGAAAATATATATGTCTCAGTTATTTAGTGGAGTGGGGTGTATATTGGGATAAATGACGGAGTAGGGTTTATCACCGTGGGAGGGAAACGAATGTCAGTCATGGGAATGTACTCGGGGGTCTTAGGGGCGTTAGCTGTGTCAGTGGGGGTAACAAAGTCCTCATTATCTTTTACCGATGTCCGCTGTGGATATCTCATCTTCTTGTACACATGGTATTTATAGACTAAACCGCTTAAAATTCATAACACCAATTATGCTAGGCAAAATCAATAGTCCTGACACTCTAGTATGTCGGGTCATGACCTCTGGTGTGTCTCACTGGACTCAGGAATGCGAAGAAGTATTTATAGAATTTGATAGACACGTTAACTTAGGTAAATTCCTGTTGAATAGTGGGGAATGCTCGGAACGGGGCGTCGATTTAGAAACGCTCCGTCTGTGATGGAGCATGTCGGAGAAGGTGACAGGAGATGGACAGGCGTTTAGATGTGTAGGGAAGAATAAATTTGACGTCTGATTCGTCATATATCTGTGAGAAAGGGTCGTAGTTCTAGTACAAATGGTTTTTGTCGTAATAGCATCATTAAGAAAAATCGCCAAAATACATTCTCGATGCGATTGAACATTATAAAACGGTCTTTCCATAACACAAAAGGAAAGCGGTGAGTTAACACATTCAAAAAAGAAACTCTCATGTGTCACAAAGGAAAAATATGCGTGTGCGTATAGTATGTTTGCTTTTGTCACTAAATTCCTCAAGAAGGAAAAAAAAAAAAAAAAAAAAAAAAACTGTTGTAAAGCATAAGTCCTGTTATAAAGATTTTCAAAGGTAAAAGTAGTGTAATTTGTACAGTGGGTTCTCTTCTAATCATAAAGATTTCGTGCCTAACACTTGCAACAACAAAAAATTGTGTATAACTAGAGAACTGAGATAATTTAAAGTTCTGTTTAACCTGGATAACATAGTGTTGTAGATCTGCGAATGTTTGCGAAAGTTCTTCAATTTTTTGACATAGCGGTGTAAAAGATGTAGTCCTAATGACAGTCCATGTCGACTAAGATTCTTAAATAATTATATAACATTAAAACACAGTGGCGTCACGCCATAATAACTTGTTAGTATATGTGGGCGTTGCAGACGTCATAACTGTCAATATCGTCAGTATCACCAGCAGGATCTTGACTGAGGCTGACATCTTTCTGAAAAAATAAAATTTCCTACCAAAAAAAAATGGATACTAGTGACTTTAGATGATGGGGAACGAGGGAGAGTACTATTATAGAGAGAGTACTCGCTGGGTACTATAGCTGGGTGAGTACCTTTTTTGTTATTAGAGAAGATTGATTCTCCAATAAACCAATAATTGTTGAACTGGACGTTTACGATATTGACATGAGGAAGTTGGCGATTTCCATCAAGATAACTTTTTTCATCGTCAATCGTTGATCACAAGAGGATAGCGTATTTCGCACTGTCGAGTGGGTGGTGGCTGCAGTTGTCGAGGGTAAAAGTGAAGTAGTGTTGAAATGGTGCACCTCATGCTGCGTCTTGTGTGGCTGTCTGCGTTTTCTTCGCAATTTCATACGTATGTGCTCTTGAGGTAACCGCACAAATTTTGTTAACGGTGGGGAGTCATTTGTTGTTCCAGAATGTGGGCGCTTCGTTGCTGTGGGAAATTCAGTGTTGTGTGGATTGATCACACTTTCGTGGTCACTCTCGGGACCTGCTGTATCTAGGTCAGATTCGTGTCGGAATGGAGGTGATGGAAGAATAATATCTTCCGCAAGTGTGCATGTAGCGCTGTCTGCGTTTTCATCATTAGACGGTGCTGTGTGTCGAGTATCATTATCTTGTTCAGAGGTGTGCCATTCTGCTTGTGAAACAGCGTTGTCTGTGTGTTCGTCGCAATTTCTATTGTTGCTCTCCGATTCTCTGCGGCAATATGTATTTATGTTCTCAGATTCTCTGTGTGAGGTTTTTGACGTATCTGTGGAATGATAATGATTCAATGTGGCTTTATGTATGGGTCTGCCATTAGATAAAACTGGTGGTGCTATTGGGCGATGAGTAGCTTTCTTAATGTATGCAGCATGAGCTTTGGTGACTATGTTTTTCTCGTCATCTTGTTCAAACGTATTTATCACCAACTTGCGAATTTCTTTTCGTCTTGCAAACAAACAAACAGCAAACCTGTCCGCCCGTAATTTCTGCACCTTTCGTGTTGTGAGTGTGTTGAGGTCACCTTCTTTCAGGATTGCTTTTATCTCTTTCTTCAACTCTTGTGCGCTTGGTTCTGTAACTGGGATTTCGTATGAATTTGTCTGCCTGGCCAACTGTTTTAATGCTGTTCGAGTGTGTACGTCAGATGTGTTGAAGTGTACTGTTTCTGGTGTACCAGTGTCGGTTATGGCGGTGTTAAAGTCAACATCTGTTTGTGTTGTAACACTGATGATCGTTGTTTTCTTCACTTGTAGTTCGTGCTTGGTTGACTATTAATCATGGGGGCCCATCGCGTGTCATTTGATTTTACAAAACCGACCTGGTGATGTATGTTAGGTGGTTTTCTCCATTGTTGTATTGGTCTGATATGTACCCTCATACCATCTTCTGTCGTTATCATACATGTTTGTTGATCAGTCGTTGTAACATTATTTACTTCCTGTATCTTTCGTTGTTTGATTCCGTTGATAAAATTTCTAGCAGCTATGCGACAATTTCTTTTATTGAGACTGTTCCAGTGGCTGTCGACAGTGGCTATGCGACCCGTTTTGTTGCTGTTGTCTCGATACTTGATCTGGGATTTTCTATTATAGTTATGTGGTGTGCTCTCTGATTCTCATCGGCAAAATGTATTGTTGCTCTCTGATTCTCTCCGGCAATATATACTGTTGATCTCTGGTTCTCTCCAGCAATATGTATTGTTGATCTCTTGTTCTCTCTGGCAATATGTGTTGTTGATCTCTGGTTCTCTCCGGCAATATGTATTTTTGATCTCTGGTTATCTCCGGCAATATGTGTTATTGATCTCTGGTTCTCTCCAGCAATAAGTATTGTTGATCTCTGGTTCTCTCTGGCAATATGTATTGTTGATCTCTGGTTCTCTCCGGCAATTTGTATTGTTGCTCTCATATCTGTGTCTGTTCATTAGCCATCTCCGAAATGTGTTAGAATCGCCCGTGAAGGGGGTTATAACCGAGCGAATTTGGTTATATTTATTATAGTGATCTACATTTGATAACGTGTCTGTTATCCGTTGCAACGCGGTCATTGTGGGTTCGGCCTCTACAGGTAAAGGTATGTTAGCAGGATGGACGTTTGCCTGTTGCGTTTCCTGTTGCTGTTGTAGCTGCTGTGCATATAACGTATGTTGTTGTTGCTGTTGTTGCTGTAGTGTATACAACGCCTGTTGTTGCTGCAGTTGTTCTTGACTTTGATCCATTGTAGTGATTATGCCTGTCTGCTTTCACCAAGAAAAAAGGGCAGGTCACGGCGCCAATTAGGGTAATATGTGGCCGTGTAAGTTTATACGGCAATAGTAAGTATATTAATTTTATTTAGTCAGAGTTAATCCTTCATATGTTGTTGTGGTTCAAGTGCTAACTGGCCTTCCGCCAGAGATGGTAATACTTGACCTTTTGTTATTTTTTCAACTCAGGAACGTTCTTCCCTTTAAGTTTGGTGATAAGCAAAACAGTTTCAGCACAACAACGTATATCCAAAAGAAATTACTGTAAAGTTCCACAAACAGCAATGTAGAAAAATTCAATTAGAGTTTATTGATGTCATTAGACAAACACTGTAAATTTCACAACGATGATTGGTTATCCAAGATGAACAAATATGTAATCCAACTGAATAATATATGTATATCCAAATAGAATAATATACTGATTTGTCTACTCAAAAACGTGTCTTGGTATCCTCAAAGACGAAGTTCACCTAACGCTATCTGTAAAAATCCTCTAGTCTAAAGTGATGGTTTCATTAGAATCATAAATCCTGAAATCTCTGCCTATCGCCCACAACTCTTATATTTATACTATTTCTTCTTTTTTCCCGCCTTTTTTCACACGACCCGTCCTTTTTTCACACGGTACAATAATCTACATTTGCACTCCTTTCCTCAGCTTTTCGACCTTTTTGCACACGACATTCTGTTATTTCGACTTTTTTTCACATGTGTGATCTTTTCCAACTTAACAATTGGATTAAAAAAAAACCAGATCACACAAACATTCATTTCCCACTTTCGCGCTTATAAAACCCATTCATTATTATCTGGGACTGACCTACGTTTGCCCTGTCAGAGCAGTAACTGCCAACTGAACTTTAAATGAATACTGCGTTTTGTGTAAAAACGTCTTATTTGCTTTTAAGGTCTGTCATTCTTACATGTAGCATATTATAGCACATATAAATGCTTAGCGTGGAAGTAGGAGGGATAATGCTAGCGTGAAAGGCCAAGCGGTCACAACAACTCAAATGTCAGACAGACGGTACTCGATGTTTAGCTCGTGATTTGTTATTTTTGCGCAAGTCATTTATTCTGTTGTACCACGAGAACATGAGAAACTGCAACCCACTTGTTGAGGTCGTATGTGGAGTGTCCGCACAAGTATTGACGGTAAGGTAGCACTGTTACTTTTTTTAAGTTCTGTTATGTGGGTGAATGTGTTATGTTTGTCCATGTTTGCAAGAGAGATGAGGGTTTAGGGGAGAGTGCAATCTTTGAGAGAACAAGTTTAGAGCTTTACGGCAGCCGTTGTTATTTTAATGAATTGGACAGACTTATATATACTTAATATACAGACATTTAGAGATGACTACAACATCATAATACACACACATATATTTCTTATGTCTTCCATTTCGCGCTCCTAATGGAGAATGGGACTGCCCATGCAGTAGATCTCACATAGAAATCTATAGCAGCAAGGCATTGATGTTATATTGCTGTAGCGGCTTGCGTAGCAATCTGTTTTACATTGTGTGATTGCCAGTCTCATGCACAGCTTCACTTTAGTCACCTCTTGCGGGAGGCATGGTTTGAGCAGTGAATCTATTCATCAATATATATATAAAATATAGCTTTGTCTGTCAGTGCGTAACGCTAAGGGATGCCACTTTGGTTGAAAGTTAGACATTAATTGTATTGTTTCCCTTATATGTACTCTCCCGAAAATAGTAACACTCGACAAAGAAAAATGCGCAACTGATGGTGTGCACCAAAATACTTATAGAACGGTGGTGATGCACAGTGGGTTTTTTGTGTGAATACTTTTAATACGTACAATTTTTAATATTCTTCTTTGATCTACTAGACACTGTATTACAACCCTTGTCGAGAGTTATTTAACCCATTGTTTGTGAATAGTACGGGAGCCGCGGTATCACAGTGGTTAGTGCACTGGCTTCCTAGCTCTGTGGTCCATGGTTCGATCCCCAGTTGAGATGGGATTTTTTAGACCGGAAACGGCTCCGCGGGTCGACCCAGCCTAATGAATTGGGTACCAGAGCAACTTCTGTGAAGGTTAAGGCGGCCGGCGTGATGCTGACCACATCACCCCTAGTGTGCCGTTGATCAAGAAAATTTGGGCCTAACACCATATTCCCAATATGCCTCAATGGGCGTGTAACGGAATCCTTTGTGAATAAGACAGTTTTTTGAATTGATAGTCCATAAAAATGTATGAATCATTCCGAGTCCTATATTTCATAGTTGCGTTTAGTGTCTAGAGAGCTACTACCTCAGGCATATAATTATTTGGGGTGCTTCGCTAGTCGTGTGTCCTACCATGCTTCATTTTCGCTTCAAGGCAATGGAGCCATTCGAGTGTTTCATGGTTTCAGTCCTCGTGTGTGCCTATCTCTTGTAGCTTTTCTGTTGTCTAGCCATCTGTTCATCCTTCTTACAACGGATAATGATAGGATACTACCTTAATTTTTACAATGCAGGAATCGTACAAGAGCTATTGTTGTAGGAATGTGCCTTGTCTCGAGGCTTAGGCGATCATGTTCCACCACAGATCTCTGTATGTGATGGTTTCCTTCAGTTATTTTCTTGAGCTGTCCCCACAGCGTAGTGTGAAACTATACATTATCTTTTTTCTGTGTCATTCTTTCTGCGGCAGTTTCTTCCAGGTATAGGTTACAAATTGAAAAAAAAGTCAATTACAAAGTGTGACAGTGAGGTTTGTTACCTCGGCATTATACGTGCCAATGAGATAAGGTCATGCATTTTTAGTAGACCAATCAAAGTCATTGACGGTGACAAGGGCCCACAACACCTGTTGGGCTAAGAAGTTAAAATTATCATTAGGGCAGTTCCATCTAGACGACCTCGGGGAAGATTGGGTTTCTACTGGAGAGCTGATGAGAAGCCATGTTTGAGCTGTCTCATTCTCGTAGAGCCACGAAGACCTGTTCTAAGTTGAATTTTCTTGAAGTGTTTTCAGAAAAGAAGTATATTGTGTGTAAAGGTTAAATGATATCGTTTTATTCAAGACAGAATATAAGCGGCAGCTATATTTGATTCTGTACTGGGAGGATAGACTTTGTGTAGTAAGTCTCATGTAAGTACAATCTCGATTTATATTTCAGTCCACGGATAGAATTGATTTTTATATTGTACTAGGAAGGAAACCAAGAAAAGAAACAGCTACAGATGTATTGAAGTCTTATCATCGGAAGAGATTAGCATCTTTAAAATAAGGAAGGTAAAAGGCGCAACCACATGAACTGAAAGGTTGTGGAAGAAGGTCAAAGCGACCTAGATAGTGAGTTGCACGAGATGTTTGAATAACTCATACGGTTGTGGAGAATAAAAAAGATAAAATTCACGACAAGGAATAATTGATTTGAATTTCATGTTAAATTGTTTATTTATGAATTCCTGTAAAGAAACCTTGTTTATACTATCGGTCGAGTTATGAGAGCAGATTTTTGCATTGAATGAAAAGTTACCAGAATATTAGTAAGTACTACCACCATAGCACCTTCACAATATCATTCGAGAGAAGAACGAACCTAACACATTTCCACAAGAATTAACAACTCAAGCGGGAAGCTAGTAATAACACTTGATGGACATTGATTGAAAGAAGATATAATATAAATTTAATCACAGTGAAGGACACTGTCACATATAACCACTATATGGTACCGTGACCAACTCTCCAGGTGCACCTATAACACAGGAAGACGATCATAACAGAAGAACTCAACGAAACGTGTTGAAATATTGAAATGGATCCAAATCATGACAAAGTACTACAACAACAACAAATGTTGGCCCAGCAACAACAACAAATGTTAGCACAACAACAAGCCCAACAGATAGCACAAATGCAACATCAACAAGCTTTGATTAACCCTGCAATAGTTCCTTTACCTTCGGAGTCGGACCACACTATGGCGGCATTACGGCGCATTACTGACACGCTCAGTAATGTAGATCACTGTGCAAAATACACCCAAATTCGCCCAGTGATCACCCATTTTGGTGGAGACCCCAAGTCTTTTCGACGCTGGATCATATACATGGATAAGTTTGCAACCATGATAAATGCCAACTCCGATGTTGACAGAATAAGAATAGCATTTTTGTCCTCAGATTCGTTGGTGACAGATTTTCTAAGGCGGCGAAACAAGACATATCCAACAGAGACGTACGACTTTTTGAAAAAGGAGCTCACACAGAGATACTCAGATGTGATCGATATTCAACATGCTTGGTCACAGCTTCGCAAAATCAAGCAGGAGAAGGGAGAAACGGTACAATTTTATGGAGATCGATTATTAAATTTAGCGGAAGAAGCATTTTTGGACGGTGCAGTGGCATCTCAGGAAATTGAAAGACACCTAGTAGGCATTTTTATTGATGGTCTCTACGCAGATAATCTCAAGCTCCATCTGATTCGCAAAGACACTAAGACTATAACCGAAACAATACAACTTCCGAGAGCATTTGTAAAGAAGACGGGACAAGAACTAAAATCGTTAGGAACAGCCTATGTTACCTTTCGAATTGGAACACAGTCCCTTACCCATCCTTTCATCATCACTAGAGGGATGTCCCGTAATTTTATTTTAGGCCGAGATTTTCTTGCGATACATCAAGCTAGAATTTATTTTGACCTGCATTAGATCAGAATTCATGACGAATATGTGGCGTTACAAGACGATATCCACATAGCGTCATTAGTCCGTCTCACTGCACCAGTCACCATCGCTCCAAATTCTCTAACCATTGCGAAGGGTAGAGTGAAGCTTCCCAATATGTTAAGCCGGGACAAACTGTACATATTGTTTCCTTGCCAGAAGAGGACATTGATGACGACCCGTTGTTATCCCTCACAGAAGGCATTGTAGAGATCACAAGCACAAGAGACTTCCCAATTATGTTATTGAATACTTCAGGAAAAACCACTACACTATCACGAGGAGCAATAGTAGCACAAGTACATTTATCATCCTTACGAAATGCAAAGCAATCAAGAAACGAAAATGAGGAACAGAGTCAAACCCATCAGTCCACTGACCCATGTCAGCCCCAAACATACTCCCCACGTTCCCCAGTTGACTCTTCTACAAACCGGAATAATCAGTACATACCAAGGGAAAATATCGGTCGTTACCAAACAGATAATAGAGCTACAGGTTCAGCACACAACAGAGACACAATTAGCAAGACGAAGAAAGGAAATAACAATGCAGTGTCAAGAAGAAACAAAGAAGCAAGGACTTATCACAAGAATGACATGAGAGACTACCCGCACTACACAGAAAGAACACATCGGTGTTCGCAACGTTATTCACATGATCCCAACCATAATTCCCTACCCCCTTATCAGCCCCCAACATACTCCCCGTGCGACTCCCGTCGCAACCCCAGTGATTATGTGAAGCGGACATTTGATGACAGAAGACATAACATGGAACTCAGAAGACAAGCCCACAGTAAGACAACTACAGAATACCCTTTACCTGGAGGTTATCCAAGGATGACGGAAAAGAACATAGTAGGAACGGGTCAACGTAAACACATTCGGACAAATACCACAGGAAGACGTCCTGAATCCGATTTTCAATTTCAATATGCTGATATAGTCGACCAAGGTATCTCAAGAGAAGCTTACAAAGACAGATATTCAGAGTATGTGCACCCCATGAACACACAGGAGACGTGCAGTATAAATGCGGTAAATACAAATGGCATAACGTACTATCCAAGAGACAGACACGTTTTTCATAACAGTCGATCACAAATTGTTTTACACCAATACGATGACAGGAATTACAAGCAGAATGAATACAATTCACAACGCTGGCGTAATTATATAAACCCAAATCCACGAGCAGAGGTTCAGAGATACCAAAGACCAAATAATCAAGAATACCAGTTCACAACACAGAGATACAGCCATAGTGGAAGAGAGACTAACCAAGCACAGCCACCCACGCATGAAGAGAGGAAGACACGAGATAAGGAGAAGGATAGAGTGACACAGTTATTGGAGACACTAAATGCTGATACAGAACACAAGGCAAGGCTCATCAAGTTCGTCATAAAACATCAAGACGTATTTGCATTGAATGATATGGAACTTGATCGAACGGATACTGTCGTAATGGAAATACCAACTACCACGGAGGAACCTATAGACCTCAAATTTTACCACACCCCACTTAAAAATCGGGAAATTGTAGAGCGCTCGATCAATGAAATGTTAGCCGCTGGGATCATTGAAAGATCCCGATCCCAATGGTCTTTACCCATTGTTATTGTAACGAAGAAGGATGGTTCTTCACGGTTTTGTTGCGACTACCGTGGCCTCAATAGGATTACTAAGACCATTTCTTATCCTCTCCAAAGAATTGAAGACATACTGGCGACGTTGGATAATTCCAAGCATTTCACTACATTAGATGCACGATCGGGTTTCTGGTGCATTCCCATGTCACCAGAGGCTAAGCAGAAATCAACATTCTGTACACACGTCCGAAGTTTTGCTTGGAATGTGATGCCCTTCGGCCTGAAAGGGAGCCCAGCCACGTATATGTCCCATATGGATGAGGTACTAAGAGGTATGCAGCCCTTTGCGCTTGCATACATCGATGATATATTGATCCATACCGGAGGAACCATTGAGGAGCACCTGTCATGTGTTGAAAAAGTTTATCAAAGATTGAGGCAACACCACATAAAGTTAAAATTATAAAATGTGAGTTTCTCAAAACCGAAACAAAGTTTCTAGAATTTGTTGTGAACAAGGATGGAATCAGACCCGATGACGACAAAGTGAAAGCAATAAGAGACATGCCCAGCCCCAAAACAGTCCGTCAGGTGCGAGCGTATATTGGATGTGTCGGTTACTATAGACGCTATATCGCCCAGTTTTCCAAAGTAGCAGAGCCAGATTCAAGTGGACCGATGAATGTCAAAAGGCCTTCGAATACTTAAAATCTACACTTACTGCAGTACCATTACTTGCCCATCCAGATCTTTCACGCCCCATGATACTATACACAGACGCCAGTGACACAGCTATTGGCGCATGTCTAGTTCAACCAACATTGGATGACGAAAAGCCCATTATCCCTAACGTTCCAGAAGAAAGATCCATTGCCTTTTTGTCTGACGCTCTTAGTAAAACACAAAGACGCTGGACAACAACAGAAAAAGAGGCTTACGCTATTCATTATTCACTTCAAAAACTTGATTTTTATCTGAGAGGTACAAAGGTAATCATTCTGACAAATCACCAGCCCCTAGTTAATTGGCTGACAAAAACCCAGGAGCAACCTAAGAAATTACAGGTCTGAAGCATGAACCTTTTATCTTATGATACTCATGTAGAATATATTGCCGGCACTCAAAACACGTGCGCTGACTTGCTGTCACGCATCCCCTACCCAAATGAAATGGTACAAGAAAACACACGAGTTACAGATTCGCATATCTCCACTGATATAGATGACAACACCAAAGAGATTAATGCATACGATGACACCTTGTATAGAATAGATGCAAATTCGGAAGGTAGACTGCAAAAGTGCGTGCCGAAACATATAGTGCCCGCCATACTTACACAGTTTCATTATCAGAAAGGCCATGTCGGCAGGGACAAGACGATTAATTTAGTGATGAGACAATACTACTGGACAACGATGTACAAAAATATCACTGATTATGTGATGACTTGCAAAGTTTGCAAAATAAGAAATATGCGCCCAACAAAAGCTCCAACACAGGAAATGACTCCATCCCATTTTCCAATGGAGACTGTCAGGATAGACATTTCAGGACCGTACCCACACAAACAGTCTGGAAATAGATATATTTTACACATTGTGGATCAGTATATCGTGTGGCCCGAGTCGTATCCTATGAAGGATGTCACATCAGCCACCGTGACAGAGTTCTTCTTACAGGAATTCGTACCCAGGCATGGCTGCCCCAAAAGGATAATTTCTGATAACGGAAAACAGTTTATCGGCGACCCCTTCAAGGCCATGTTGAAAAAGTTAAACATCAAACATATCACCACGAGTTACCATAGGCCCAGGCAAATGGAAGGAATGAACGCATGCATTCCACCATGCATGACGTCATCGCTAAGTATATCCAGGGGAATACTCAATATTGGGACCTCTATCTGAACCAGGCCCTGAAAGCTATCCGCGTAAACACGAACGAAACAACAGGACTCCCTCCTTTTTATATGTTATACGGTAGAGAGCCAACGTTTCCGCTAGACAACTTATTGCAGCCCCAACGCAAGTATGCAGGCGAAAACCCTATAGAAATTATAGTTCGTGAGAAACATAAAGCCCATCAGATAGCCCATCGAAATGCAACTAAAGCGTACGAGAAACGACAACGAAAGCACGATAAGAACGCAACTCTTGAGAAATTCCAAGTAGGCGAACCTGTTTATTACAGAAAGCACATTAGAAATTCCAAGTTTGACAATCGCTGGATCGATGGATTCAAAATACTCGAGCAGACTTCCCCCACGAATTATATTTTGTGGAAAGAAGAAAATAACAAGACACAGAAAGCGCATGTTACACAGATAAAGAAAGATGACCATAGGCCCATACCGAAACCTAAAGTTACCACTGGCAGACAACATAGAAAAGCCACCATGTATCATCTGCCATCCAGTACGACATCTAATAGTACGTTGGATGAGGACGATGTGGAAGCAGAAAGAACAGATAACATACCAAGTCCATTGGATGACGCTGTTCATCATTTACGAAGATATCGTGAAAACTCCTCAAGTGAAGAAGATATACCACCTGCAGAACTTCGTGAAAGACTGGTTTACCGTGATGATAGATTACAACATGAACTACAAAGCAACTCTGAGACCAGTAGAAATAGTAACATACAGTCACTCACAACAATACCGAAACAAGTATACTACAGACCTGAACAGCCGATGACCAGTTATTAACAGTCCAACTCATCTTGGAGTAGTTCGGATAGTATACCTCTAAAGCAACGTCAAGAACACTCACAGTGGAGCAGTACTGATAACGTACCACTTCAACAGCTTCAAGAGAGAATGGTAGACCAGCCGCAAAACCCCCCGAATACCAACGTTCGGCTACAAATAGAAGCAAAATCAGACTCTGAATCTGTGTATCACACTACTGATACAGAGAACGATATGGTACTTTCACCACCACGACAAGAAGAGTCCGATATCGACACTTTAAGCGCACCTAGCAAAGCAAACAGTATAGATGGCGAACCCCAAATCGACATCAGGTCGACAGCCAAAAGACCATATGCATTATCTTCACATGATTCACCACCTATCGCAAAGTACAGCAGACTCCCACAGGAGCACGTCCGGTATAAAGTCATGAGAAAGCGACGCCAGACGAAAACTAACAAGTCAAAAGGAACTCTGGGACCAAAAGATGCAGCAATAGAGAATGCAGTCAGCGACCCATAGCTTGACTGCTTGCATCAGGGTCAGCGAACCAGAGCTGACCAAGACCGTACTCCACCTCCACGTGGTGGTCCTGGAAACAGTTTGCAGCAGTGCAGTCTGGCTGAGCGAGTACGGATCGAAGAAAGAAGGCAAACCCGGTCCCAAAAAATACCGTGCTGAAGTCGGATGTGTCGACTGAAAGGGGCAGATATCACAGCTACGGCGTAAACAGACACAACGCAACCACAGTCCTTTTCAGGGCGAACGAGGAAGAAGGAAGAAGAAAAGAAAAGGAACTCTACAACCCATTCCTCCGCCACAGTTTATTACATCCTCTATACGAGCAACGTGTAACACAGCTACCATTTCTTCGCCTGCGCAAGCTTATGATAGCAGACTCTCGAGGCGAGATATAGCGCTTTTAGAATTCGCAAAACTTTTTTTTAAATTAGCGAAGGCGTTCCCTCTTCATAACGCCCAACTGATATGATACTTCCCTCATCATAAGTATCCAACGTAGCACGTACTCTTCTCTACATAGTACGCGACAGTGTTTACCAGGGCCGGCTCTACCGACGGTGCAACACGTGCATTTGCACGGGGCGGCAAGCTTTGGGGGGCGGAAAAATATCTTTCTACTTATTTTTACAATCCCACCAAATATTCCGCCTGGGAGCCGCGCTGGTGTAATGGTTACCCCACTGCGCTAGCAATCAGGTGTTCAAGGTTCAAGCCCGGGCGCGGGCATTTGTAGGAGTGTCATCGACCGGCATTTTGACTGAATAACCTGAACGGCACCTGAAATAAACCCTCTGTGGATGGTGTCACGGAGTGTTCGAAGGTTTCGTCTAGATTATTTTAAAATTCCTTACTTTTTCTATTCCTTCACATTTTGTCTGTTTTCTCTACAAATTATTTGCAACTGCGGTCTGTTCTTTACCTGTTTTTCAAGTCTTCATTAATAGTTCTACCATACGATCCTAATGCTATCTTCTCCTACAAAGGCACTAAAAGGTATTTCTTTATGGACGTTTTATTTATTCGCTTGGTCGAAACCCCAGTGGTTCCCAGAGGATTATATTTCCTTGTTCAGTGGTCAACTGAAAACCGCCACGATAAATCTTTCGGCATGGCTGAACGAGAGACGGGAAATAATTAACTTGGCGTGGAAATCAGGAAATGTTTTAACTTCATGCGAACAAATGCTGAGTTTTAAAATCACTTGTTGATAACCGTTGTAAGTGAACGCACGCTTATAGAAGAGAAGCCTCAAGCACAGTGTTAGTGTTCTAAGTGTTAGTGATAAATACGTTTTTTAAACGTTTTATGGAAATTAGTACAGTGATTCAGCCTCCATTAATTACTAAATAATACATTTGATTGTAGGGTTTATTAAAACAGTTTTAATATTCAAATAGATATAATGTCCGATAAAAGGAAAATACTATCAGGTGCCGAATATCGGAAACGGAAACTGGAAAAAGAACGCGATATTCAAAAACATAGCGGGGCTTTACATAAATATCTAAAAACTGAAACAGCTAATGTAGGACAGAAGAAAATAAGCAAATGTACCGAAGCAAATGATTCTGAGCTCATGGCAAGTACTTCTAACTCGGACCCCAGTGACGTAGTTATTACTAACAATGTCGAAAATGAGACTGATTTGACCGTTTCCAATTCCAGAGATTTAAGTGATGAACTTGAGAGGTACACTGATCCGTCAAGATGGAATCCTTCTTAAAGCGATACCGAAAGACTGGAAATCGTGAAAAAAGGCCTGCCAGAGAGACCAAAAAATGAGCTCGTTTTTCCGCGCAGCTCTAATGGTCGGAAATTTTCACTACATTCTTACACTAGGGGGTGCTAAGCAATGGAGAACATATTAATCGATCATGGTTAGTGTATTCAAAAGACAAAGATTCTGTATTTTGTTTTTGCTGTAAGTTGTTTTCCAGTAATAAAATGTCACTCACTACTGATGGCTACAATGATTGGGGTCATTTGTATGTGTATCTTAATGAACATGAAACATCTAAAAACCACTTGTAGTCCCATACAAAGTGGATTGAATTATCGTCCAGGCTTAAATCAGTACAGACAATTGGTTCAATGCAACAAAAGTTATTAAATTCAGAAGTTCGACACTGGAGGAGCATAATAGAACGCCTTATTGCTATTGTCCAGTTATTGAGCCAACAATGCTTGCCATTTCGTGGAACATCTGATACATTATATGACCCTAACAATGGAAATTTTTTAAAGCTTGTTGAACTGATTGCCAGATTTGATAGTGCTATGTGTCAACATTTAATGAGAGTAGTTCGTGGATCGACCCAACTTACCTTGGGAAAAACATTCAAAATGAATTGATTGCTCTTCTCTCTGGAATCATAAAAAAAAAATAATTTCTATGGTGGAGAAAGCTAAATATTATAGCATAGTTGCAGACTGTACTCCCGATGTAAGTCACATTGAACAATTAACACTAATTGTAAGATTTGTTAATACGAATCCAGATGATATCAACATTCATGAGCATTTTCTTGGTTTCATTGCTGTAGAAGCCACTACAGGCTCAGCGTTAACCGAATGCATTCTAAGAAAATTGTCAGACAATAATATTCCAATCGCAAACATGCGTGGCCAGGGGTATGACAATGGATCAAATATGAAAGGAAAACATTCAGGAGTTCAACACGTATTAGGGACTTGAACCCGAGAGCTTTTTATAGCCCTTGCTGTTCTCATTCTCTCAACTTGGTGGTCAATGATGCCGCGATGTTATCTAGAGAAGGGTTTTATTTGTTGAAACGGTTCAGAAATTGTATGTGTTTTTCTCAGCGTCAACACTGCGTTGGGGAATCCTTAAGAAACATATTACAACTCTAACGCCCAAGCCACCAAGTACAACTCGCTGGGAATCTAGAATCGAGGTCATTCGTCCTTTAAGATATTATAGTGAGGAATTTTATGATGCATTGATAGAAATTGCTGATGACGAGTCAGTAGACAAAATGGCGAGACAATGAAGCTGAAACCCTTGCCCTAAAACTCAGAGATTTTAAATTTTTATGTTGTCTGGTTATATGGCACTATGTTTTAAACGAAATTAATGTTGCTAGTAAACTGTTGCAAAGCATAAAAATGGAATTGACTAGTGCCATAACAACTTTGAGAAATGTTCTCCAAAGCCTTAAGAATCTCAGAAATGATGAATCATTTCAAAATTTTCTTGCTGATGCTACAACATTAGCTGAGAAAGTTGAAGCTGATCCTGATTTGATACCAACGTTTGAATGTAATAGAGTGCGTCGGCAGAAAAAGCAACACAACTATGAAGCAAGAGATGAACCTATTTTGGATCCCAAAACTGAATTCAAAATTGAATTTTTCTTTTTTATTATTGATGTTGCAACTAATTCTATTGAAGGAAGGTTCGAGCAATTGGAACATCCCAGTTAACATTTTTACTTTTTATATAACATCAATGTGACAGACAACTTAGCCGTACCTGAATTTGTTAGAATGATGGTAAGAACCCTCTCATAACATCGGTACCCCTGAAGTGTTGGATGATATAGTACGACCTTTTGTAACGACCCCTTCGTATAGCATCAGTGCCCCCGAAAATTGTGGTAACTTTTCGTCAAACGGGATTTTTATTTCACCTGGACTCATTAGCTATGCAACCGTTCCACACAGATGGTCAACACGTTTGCTGATTAATATGTGGACAGTTTATCTACCGTTCATTCTGGTCATCGCATTGATTTAAGGAGAGATTAAATCACGCCCACGGACATCTCTTGAACAATCATATGCAGTATCTTCATTAACTTGGCCCAGTGGGGGTGGTGCCAGAATCAAACAGAAAGTAGCGACACACGATCAAACAGACTGAGGGATCTCAGGAAAGACTATCGGCGCTATCAAAGGCAGTAGTTGTCCCTGAAACGAGCGACGCAAGTTTCCTGCCGGTATTTCGCATCTCGGTGTTAAACACGAAACCGATCGCAGTGGGAGCGAACGGGAAAGCCGACGCGCTAGCAGCGAGCGGAGATACGTCAGACCAGGGGCGGCTTCTCTCTTTAGTCTGGCGGTCAGATCCCCAAAAGTCTCCTGAGATCTAAAAAGGTGTCAATTTTCTCATGTCCCACCAATCGTGCATTTCAGCTAGATATATACAGACCACGTAGAAAGACATGTTATCATTCGGTCGCCAGAGATTTAAGATTCACTAGCTATAGTAGAAATTCTGCTAGATTTCCATCTGAATTGGTGGCTACATTGGAGTGATTTCTGTTTCTGTGCACGGTATAATATATTTGTTAAAGTGATCAGTGGTCTAGTGCTTTCATTTTATTTCACTGGATTTTGTGTTTATTTAAATCTATTAAATTAAACTCATCCCAAAAGTTCCAGTGCTAAAGTTAATGATATATCTATTATAATATTTCCAAAAATAATAGATGCTTTAATGTTAAAGTAACTTTTAAAGTCGCGAAGTAATTTATAATTAATAAATTTAGTTAAGTCCTATATATATAGAGGTGTATTTTAACCATTAGACTCGTGACGTGTTTTCTTAAATACATAATTAAATACGCGAGTGTATATAATAGCCTTAACGGTAAATTTATCGCGCGTTAGAATATTATTTGATTTTTGAGGTATGATTATGTTGTCATCGGTTTTCTATCTTTTTCTATAGAATGATCACCTTTGCAATCCCAGCATAAAGAAATCATACAGAGAGTTTCAGACTCGGTTCTTAAACTTCCAGACATATTGATGAAGCATTTTTAAATTTAATCTTGTGGCGGTCCGATGCGACCTAGCTAACATAATTGCATGAAAGAAAGCCTACCCAAGAACATTTAAATAAATCATCAAATTTAATTACAAATCTGTAAGATAAACTGGAAGATGAACAGTGCCAGTAGCGATATTTTATTTACTGCTCTACTGTGAGAGAATACCGATTTACCTGACTGTGACTGAGCCTAGTTTTTCCTCACTGGATTAAAAACTTTACCGGTCAGTTGCTATCATCACGCATTGAAGGAATTTTACCACCACTTCATTTTCACCCCTGTGTCGAACTGTGTCAGGGCCATCCCATAGACTCCTTTTTATATAATAAAACACAAGAACTCTTAGGCTTCAAGTCCGGCGATAAGTGGGAATATTTGCTATCAGCAAACCTCGCTACATCTGGGGCGGGACATCGAAGTACTAGATATTTTCATACGTCAAGAGTGTAATTGCTGTTTATATAATTCTATGGATTGTCTGATGCTGCAATCGGTAAGTGTGAGTGAATATATGAGTGTGGATCCTCACGCGCGTGCATGAATGACAGGAGATTTTAATTTGTTTGAAAAACCATTTGTTAATTTGCCTACCGGGTAATACATTTTCAGTATACCCTGCATTGTTCCTTTAATTGGGATATTTTGTTAACGCTGTTTACCCCCCCCCCCCTTTTTTTATTTGCTTAGTAAAGGGAAGAACAATTGGGAATAACAGGAATTTTTCTACCACCCATACCTAAGATTTGTAACCCCTCTTTCAGAGTAATTAACTTAACTGTTAGGTTACATTACTTATGTTCCTGATAATTATCTATCTTTGGACTGGGTTTATCTTTGTCTTATACAAGCGGGAAGGGCTTAGTCGATACCAATCTTATTCAACCCCCCACCTTGTTATTTGCATTTTCTGCACTTATGATAATTTTATGTAACACTCGATATTTGTTTGTGATTTGATTTTTAAGGTTAATAAACATCATAAACTTATTTAGTACTGTGTTGGAATACCCAACGCCCAACATTTCCCCTATTTGTTTAATATAGTTTGTATTCAAGTGCGTCTGTGTGTTTGAAGCACCAAATCGGTGTGAGCGCAGATGTGTGTCTGGAAACTGGCAAATAATTGTTTGACCAGGAGAGTCTGAAGAGAAGATTGAGAGAAACGATTTGTCGTAAATAAGTCTGTCTTTACTCTCCCCAGCACTCTGAGAAGCAACTATTTACTCTCTACATTTTCTATCACTGAGCTTTTCATCATCATTCTCCACTCTAAACCGGACCACTATTTCTACGACTCTTTTCTCTCAAAATAAATTTACGACAATCAATAAATTGAAATCTGAGACGACAAATGAGCTCTTAAACAAATGTAAAAACCTAGAAGGCGTTTTAACACATCAAGAAAATAGAGACATTGATGCCATTGAGCTATGTGAAAAATTGAAAGTAGTATCCAAATTAGTACCAGAAAATACACCGCCAATTGAAGTCCTTCTTTATATTATTGAAAATAACATTGCTCCTAATGTCGCTATAGCCTTAAGAATATTACTAACTTTGCCGGTAACGGTAGCAAGTGGTGAACGTAGTTTTTCAAAACTGAAGCTTATTAAAACTTATTTACGTTCAACAATGGCCGAAACTAGATTGGAAGGACCATGCCATGATTTCAATTGAACATGAAATCGGTCAAAAATTAGACTACGCAGACCTTATTTCTGATTTTGCAAATATGATAGCAAGAAAAGTGTCTTTTTGAGCAGTAGATACTTCAAACAATATAAATTCAAATAATATGAAAATAGAGCTAAAAACTATAACATGTAGGCTACATACTATAGTTAAGTGTTTGTGACTCAACAGTTCATCGTTCCACATGAGAAGAGCATCCCCTATACGTAAGTAATGTAACTACATTTATTTCATATAATTGTCTCTAATAAAATCAATGGTTTATTTTATGACTATACAGTATTTTCATCAATTTATCAATACATTATTATTAATGGTACTATTTAAAATTAGGGTAAAGGTCATGAAATTAATGTTGAAGCTTGTTTAACATAATGGTTTTAAAAATTTCAAACGTTAATTTGAGGTTGGGCTGGGGCGGCAAGGTATGGTATTGCACTGGGCGGCAAAATTCCTAGTGCCGGCCTTGGTGTTTACTAATATTATTTTTTCCCCTTCAGGTACACAGAACAATAGTTACTCATGCACGCTTCTGGAACTATGATGACCTTTGAAGGTCACGCAGGCATGCTAAAACTTTATCGCATACCCAACATTTTTTTCTCGCACCAGTGGATTTATAGGTCAGTTTTGACCAGCCCATTAACATTCTTTTAAACGCCACTGCGCTGTAACCGAGACTTTCATCACGCTGACGTGCCTGAGTAGAATCATAACATTACTTTGATTACAAGCGTTTATGTCGGCATGCCAATTGAAGGACAAGGCTACTAAATATAACACGACACTAGGTAAATTGTGTTAGCCCTATGAGGACTGACTTTATGTCCATTTTCATGATTGTTGTAAATATTTTTTCTTTCTCATATATGGAGATTGTTAGGAAGACATCAACATTTTTCTGTTTTGTTTTGTTGAACCATGTTTATTGATTGAACTCATAACAGAGCATTGTTCTGAGCAATACGAGAGTTGTTCTGACAGACACCTGACTATAACTCAGCCTGTAATGTGCATTCATAGCCACAGATCTGTCGGACACGTAAACAGCCAATAATGTCATGTATTTCTTTACCTCTCCCTCGGCATCCAGACTACTATCAGTCGAGCTTGATCGTTAGAATTGCTCTTTCTAGTTCTGTTGTTAACACTTTTGTCTTTACTGACATACACAGTCAAGAAAGAACATTGTAGTCGGGTTCATGATTGATGATTTTTTTTAAAACCAAGCAGTCCATATGTGACAGGTGTATGTCATCTTAGTCAAAGAGTCTGTTACAAATTGTTCACCTTCCATAATTACTGTTAAGGTTTTGTTGTATAGTTAATTTGTTTATATTGTATTGATTTTATGAAGGTATCCATTAATGTATATATACATGCACCATATATCTATGAGAGCGTTGTATATCTACGAGAGCTTCTGTGTAACGAACATGTTCGTATAGCGAATATGCAAGGTATTTTTTTTAGCAGAAGATTTTTTGTGTTGTTAACATATTTTTTTGTTGGTTGAGAAATTTTTTTTAGGGTCTTAGATTTTTTTGTGTGGATAGAACGCAAATGTCTACCTACGGGATACATTTGTGTGCCCCGGGACCCATACGTGACAGTGAGGTTTGTTACCTCGGCATTATACGTGCCAATGAGATAAGGTCATGCATTTTTAGTAGACCAATCAAAGTCATTGACGGTGACAAGGGCCCACAACACCTGTCCGGCTAAGAAGTTAACATTATCATTAGGGCAGTTCCGTCTAGACGACCTCGGGGAAGGTTGTGTTTCTACTGGAGAGCTGATGAGAAGCCATGTTTGAGCTGTCTCATTCTCGTAGAGCCACGAAGACCTGTTCAAAATTGAATTTTCTTGAAGTGTTTTCAGAAAAGAAGTATATTGTGTGTAAAGGTTAAATGATATCGTTTTATTCAAGACAGAATATAAGCGGCAGCTATATTTGATTCTTTACTGGGAGGATAGACTTTGTGTAGTAAGTCTCATGTAAGTACAATCTCGATTTATATTTCAGTCCACGGATAGAATTGATTTTTATATTGTACTAGGAAGGAAACCAAGAAAAGAAACAGCTACAGATGTATTGAAGTCTTATCATCGGAAGAGATTAGCATCTTTAAAATAAGGAAGGTAAAAGGCGCAACCACATGAACTAAAAGGTTGTGCAAGAAGGTCAAAGCGACCTAGATAGTTAGTTGCACGAGATGTTTGAATAACTCATACGGTTGTGGAGAATAAAAAAGATAATATGGGTAAACTACATTCACGACAAGGAATAATTGATTTAAATTTCACCTGAAATTGTTTATTTATGAATTCCTGTAAATAAACCTTGTTTATACTATCGGTCGAGTTATGAGAGCAGATTTTTGCACTCAATGAAAAGTTACCAGAATATTAGTAAGTACTGCCACCATAGCACCTTCACAACATCATTCGAGAGAAGAACGAACATAATATATTTCCACAAGAATTAACAACTCTAGCGGGAAGCTAGTAATAACACTTGATGGACATCGACTGAAAGAAGATATATATATATTTAATCACAGTGAAGGACACTGTCACAAAAGTAACAATTTTCAACTCAAAGTGAAAAATGAAATAACGAAAATAAATGTATGAAATGATAACAAGATTGAACTTGAAGAAACACCACTACAAGATGTAGGATCGTACACATATCTGGGTAGCAAATTACACAAAGTTAGAGGGATAGACAAAGTTAAAGGGATAGACAAAGTTGGAGGGATAGACACAGTTGGAGGGATAGACAAAGTTGGACGGATAGACAAAGTTGGAGGGATAGACAAAGTTAGAGGGATAGACAAAGTTTGAGGGATAGACAAAGCTGGACGGATAGACAAAGTTGGAGGGATAGACAAAGTTAAAGGGATAGACAAAGTTTGAGGGATAGACAAAGTTGGAGGGATAGACAAAGTTGGAGGGATAGACAAAGTTAGAGGGATAGACAAAGTTGGAGGGATAGACAAAGTTAGAGGGATAGACAAAGTTGGAGGGATAGACAAAGTTGGAGGGATAGACAAAGTTGGAGGGATAGACAAAGTTGGAGGGATAGACAAAGTTGGACGGATAGACAAAGTTGGAGGGATAGACAAATTTGGACGGATAGACAAAGTTGGAGGGATAGACAAAGTTGGAGGATAGACAATGTTGGAGGGATAGACAAAGTTGGAGGGATAGACAAAGTTGGAGGGATAGACAAAGTTGGAGGGATAGACAAAGTTGGAGGGATAGACAAAGTTGGAGGGATAGACAAAGTTGGAGGGATAGACAAAGTTGGAGGGATAGACAAAGTTGGAGGGATAGACAAAGTTGGACGGATAGACAAAGTTGGAGGGATAGACAAAGTTGGAGGGATAGACAAAGTTGGAGGGATAGACAAAGTTGGACGGATAGACAAAGTTGGAGGGATAGACAAAGTTGGAGGGATAGACAAAGTTGGAGGGATAGACAAAGTTGGACGGATAGACAAAGTTAGAGGGATAGACAAAGTTTGAGGGATAGACAAAGCTGGACGGATAGACAAAGTTGGAGGGATAGACAAAGTTGGAGGGATAGACAAAGTTAGAGGGATAGACAAAGTTGGAGGGATAGACAAAGTTGGAGGGATAGACAAAGTTAGAGGGATAGACAAAGTTGGAGGGATAGACAAAGTTGGAGGGATAGACAAAGTTAGAGGGATAGACAAAGTTAGAGCGATAGACAAAGTTGAAGGGATAGACAAAGTTAGAGGGATAGACAAAGTTGGACGGATAGACAAAGTTGGAGGGACAGACAAAGTTGGAGGGATAGACAAAGTTGGAGGGATAGACAAAGTTGGACGGATAGACAAAGTTGGACGGATAGACAAAGTTGGACGGATAGACAATGTTGGAGGGATAGACAAAGTTGGAGGGATAGACAAAGTTAGACGGATAGACAAAGTTGGACGGATAGACAAAGTTGGAGGGATAGACAAAGTTGGAGGGATAGACAAAGTTGGAGGGATAGACAAAGTTGGAGGGATAGACAAAGTTGGAGGGATAGACAAAGTTGGAGGGATAGACAAAGTTGGACGGATAGACAAAGTTGGACGGATAGACAAAGTTGGAGGGATAGACAAAGTTGGAGGGATAGACACAGTTGGAGGGATAGACAAAGTTGGAGGGATAGACAAAGTTGGACGGATAGACAAAGTTGGAGGGATAGACAAAGTTGGAGGGATAGACAAAGTTGGAGGGATAGACAAAGTTGGACGGATAGACACAGTTGGAGGGATAGACACTGTTGGAGGGATAGACAAAGTTAGAGGGATAGACAAAGTTGGAGGGATAGACAAAGTTGGAGGGATAGACAAAGTTGGAGGGATAGACAAAGTTGGAGGGATAGACAAAGTTGGAGGGATAGACAAAGTTGGAGGGATAGACAAAGTTGGAGGGATAGACAAAGTTGGACGGATAGACAAAGTTGGACGGATAGACAAAGTTGGACGGATAGACAAAGTTGGACGGATAGACACAGTTGGAGGGATAGACAAAGTTGGAGGGATAGACAAAGTTGGAGGGATAGACAAAGTTGGAGGGATAGACAAAGTTGGAGGGATAGACAAAGTTAGAGGGATAGACAAAGTTGGAGGGATAGACAAAGTTTGAGGGATAGACAAAGTTTGAGGGATAGACAAAGTTGGAGGGATAGACAAAGTTGGACGGATAGACAAAGTTGGAGGGATAGACAAAGTTGGAGGGATAGACAAAGTTAAACGGATAGACAAACTTGGATGGATAGACAAAGTTGGAGGGATAGACAAAGTTGGAGGGATAGACAAAGTTGGACGGATAGACAAAGTTGGACGCATAGACAAAGTTGGAGGGATAGACAAAGTTGGAGGGATAGACAAAGTTGGACGGATAGACAAAGTTGGACGGATAGACACAGTTGGAGGGATAGACAAAGTTGGAGGGATAGACAAAGTTGGAGGGATAGACAAAGTTGGACGGATAGACAAAGTTGAAGGGATAGACAAAGTTGGAGGGATAGACAAAGTTTGAGGGATAGACAAAGTTGGACGGATAGACAAAGTTGGACGGATAGACAAAGTTGGAGGGATAGACACAGTTGGAGGAATAGACAAAGTTGGATGGATAGACAAAGTTGGACGGATAGACAAAGTTGGAGGGATAGACACAGTTGGACGGATAGACAAAGTTGGAGGGATAGACAAAGTTGGACGGATAGACAAAGTTGGAGGGATAGACACAGTTGGAGGGATAGACAAAGTTGGAGGGATAGACAAAGTTGGAGGGATAGACAAAGTTGGACGGATAGACAAAGTTGGAGGGATAGACAAAGTTGGAGGGATAGACAAAGTTGGACGGATAGACAAAGTTGGAGGGATAGACACAGTTGGAGGGATAGACAAAGTTGGAGGGATAGACAAAGTTGGAGGGATAGACAAAGTTGAACGGATAGACAAAGTTGGACGGATAGACAAAGTTGGACGGATAGACAAAGTTGGACGGATAGACAAAGTTGGAGGGATAGACAAAGTTGGAGGGATAGACAAAGTTGGAGGGATAGACAAAGTTGGAGGGATAGACAAAGTTGGAGGGATAGACAAAGTTGGAGGGATAGACAAAGTTGGACGGATAGACAAAGTTGGAGGGATAGACACAGTTGGAGGGATAGACAAAGTTGGAGGGATAGACAAAGTTGGAGGGATAGACACTGTTGGAGGGATAGACAAAGTTGGAGGGATAGAAAAAGTTGGACGGATAGACAAAGTTGGAGGGATAGACAAAGTTGGAGGGATAGACAAAGTTGGAGGGATAGACACAGTTGGAGGGATAGACAAAGTTGGAGGGATAGACAAAGTTGGAGGGATAGACAAAGTTGGAGGGATAGACAAAGTTGGAGGGATAGACAAAGTTGGAGGGATAGACACAGTTGGAGGGATAGACAAAGTTGGACGGATAGACAAAGTTGGAGGGATAGACACAGTTGGAGGGATAGACAAAGTTGGAGGGATAGACACAGTTGGAGGGATAGACAAAGTTGGAGGGATAGACAAAGTTGGAGGGATAGACAAAGTTGGAGGGATAGACACAGTTGGAGGGATAGACACAGTTGGACGGATAGAGAAAGTTGGAGGGATAGACACAGTTGGAGGGATAGACACAGTTGGAGGGATAGACAAAGTTGGAGGGACAGACAAAGTTGGAGAGATAGACAAAGTTGGAGGGATAGACAAAGTTGGAGGGATAGACACAGTTGGAGGGATAGACAAAGTTGGAGGGATAGACAAAGTTGAAGGGATAGACAAAGTTGGAGGGATAGACACAGTTGGAGGGATAGACAAAGTTGGAGAGATAGACAAAGTTGGAGGGATAGACAAAGTTGAAGGGATAGACAAAGTTGAAGGGATAGACAAAGTTGGAGGGATATACACAGTTGGAGGGATAGACAAAGTTGGAGGGATAGACAAAGTTGGAGGGATAGACAAAGTTGGAGGGATAGACAAAGTTGGACGGATAGACAAAGTTGGAGGGACAGACAACGTTGGAGAGATAGACAAAGTTGGAGGGATAGACAAAGTTGGAGGGATAGACAAAGTTGGAGGGATAGACACAGTTGGAGGGATAGACACAGTTGGAGGGACAGACAAAGTTGGAGGGATAGACAAAGTTTGAGGGATAGACAAAGTTGGAGGGATAGACACAGTTGGAGGGATAGACAAAGTTGGAGTGACAGACAAAGTTGGAGGGATAGACAAAGTTGGAGGGATAGACAAAGTTGGAGGGACAGACAAAGTTGGAGAGATAGACAAAGTTGGAGGGATAGACAAAGTTGGAGGGATAGACAAAGTTGGAGGGATAGACAAAGTTGGAGGGATAGACACAGTTGGAGGGATAGACAAAGTTGGAGGGATAGACAAAGTTGGAGGGATAGACAAAGTTGGAGGGATAGACACAGTTGGAGGGATAGACAAAGTTGGAGGGACAGACAAAGTTGGAGGGATAGACAAAGTTGGAGGGATAGACAAAGTTGGAGGGATAGACAAAGTTGGAGGGATAGACACAGTTGGAGGGATAGACAAAGTTGGAGGGATAGACAAAGTTGGAGGGATAGACAAAGTTGGAGGGATAGACAAAGTTGGAGGGATAGACACAGTTGGAGGGATAGACAAAGGTGGAGGGATAGACAAAGTTGGAGGGATAGACACAGTTATAAAAATAAGTATACAAAAGGTTAGAGGAGCTTTCACTGCACTTGGAAATATATAGAGGTCAAGAGAAATCAAATCCAGCAGAAAAATAATAACCTTCAACTCAAATGTCAAGTCAGTCCTATTGTATGGCTGTTAAACGTGGAGAACAATAGAAACAACAACTAAAAATGTTACAGACTTTCACAAATGGGTGCTTGTATAGAATAGAAGGATTGAAATGGTATGACTAGGTAACCAAGCTGGAACTGATGACAAGGTCACCAAGGTGGAACTGATGATAAGATGGAACTGATGACAAGGTCACCAAGGGGGAACTGATGACAAGTTGGAACTGATAAGGTCACCAAGGTATAAATGATGGGAAGATCACCAAGGTGGAACTGATGATAAGGTCACCAAGCTGGAACTGATGACAAAGTCACCAAGCTGGAACTGATGACAAGGTCACCAAGCTGGAACTGATGACAAGGTCACCAAGCTGGAACTGATGACAAGATGGAACTGATGACAAGGAACAAGACAAGTACCTGTGGAATAAGAGATCAGAAGGAGACACTGGCAGTGATTTAGACGCACATTGACAAAATTGTTGATAGCATTACCAGGCAGTCTAGAGTCCCTAGGGTATGAAAAGTAGTGGCAGACCGAAGAACTTATGGAAAAGAGAAGAACGAAATGGAAAGAGTGTCAAATGGAGACATGCGACAGGAGGATTTGAAATGTATTTCTTGAAGGCCTATGCTCCTTGGGAGCTAAATGGTATTGATTGACTGATTGATTGATTGATAGCTTACTAATTAGTCTGATGTCTTTTCCAAAAAGATATTCTTATATCCTGGATACAAAATACAAGAAGATGGCAGATGTGAAACAGAAATCAAGATGAGAATAGGAATGGCTAAAGCTGCATTCAACAACAGGGGACAGTCACACATTACAAATGAGTCATCAAATGTTATTTATACTCTTCATAGCTGGACGGTGTAAAGATTTAGACAATGAACAAGCAGACAGAAGAAAGAATTAAGATGTGGATATATAGAAGAATGGGGCACATCTCTTGGAAAGAAAACAAAATAAATAGAGAGGTCATAGAAATGCTAGGAATGAAACAATAGATAGTGATCGAGATCAAAGTTTGACAGTTCAGATATATTTATGATATAAAAGACTTGCCGAAAACAATAATGGAAGCAAGTATAGAGGTTGAATGTGCAAGACGACGTCAGTACTATAAATAGAAAGATAACATCAACGAGATGGACAGGATAAAGTCTGTTAGATTGCACCATCAAGACATGAGATGGATAGGATAAAGTCTGTTAGATTGCACCATTAAGACATGAGATGGATAGGATAAAGTCTGTTAAATTGCACCATCAAGACACGAGATGGACAGGATAAAGTCTGTTAGATTGCACCATCAAGACACGAGATGGACAGAATAAAGTCTGTTAGATTGCACCATCCAGACACGAGATGGACAGGATAAAGTCTGTTAGATTGCACCATCCAGACACGAGATGGACAGGATAAAGTCTGTTAGATTGCACCATCAAGACACGAGATGGACAGGATAAAGTCTGTTAGATTGCACCATCAAGACACGAGACAGAAGACGATACAGATCTAATGTAGCTGCCATTTGAAGGCAGCTGATGTTATTAAAAAAAGAAAAGAAATATTGCTTCGTGTTGGCGAGGCGCATTCAGTTCAATCTAATCTAGACCCTAGATCACCGGTTATAGTATGACGCATGTTCAAACATAAAAGATCTCTGATTATAAAATGAGCTGATCTCAGTTTTTTCTACCAAGACGACTTCTTCAAGGAATTTAAATAATTTATGACGACAAGATGCCACACATCATCTTGTAGTCTATGAAGCATATAGATATATACCTTTTAGGTGCACAGTGTATTCTACTGACTTACGAAATACACAAAATCATTTGACAATATGAGCTACACTGAGGGTTTACAGTTGCACATCTATTAATATGTGGTCAACATTTAAAAAAAAAATAAAGTTTTACCTCGTTTTGGCGAGGCGCGTCCCGTTCAACCTAGTCGGTTATATTAGGGCGCATATCCAAACACAAAAGACCCTTAGGTCTGAGAGTATATTATGTGGTCAACATGAGGTGTGCTAGCAGGGCCGGATTTAGACAAGCTAAATAAGCTACAGCTTAGAGCCTCACAGTTTTGACACCGACGTAGCGAAAAAAAGATGTTTCTAGATGAAAGCTCTAATCGAGCAATCCTCCTGTCCACCTCGCATGGATTTGTTATACACCTTGGTGGCATTCTTGCCAAGTTCAACTGTTACACTGTCTTATTCTCTGTTACCTTTTGCCAAATATGGGCCCCACAGCTTCAGGTAGCTTACGCCCTCACCATGTCTACATCCGGTCCTGTGTGCTAGCATATCCTTATACGTTGGTACTATATAGAAAACACACTGAGGACACCTGTTGATAGCTTTAAAAGGCAGTCTTTATTATGGAATTGTCAGTGTCAGAGAGGTAGAAGCTAAAGATAGTCCTAAAACAAATACTAAAGAGTGAAGTGAGATTTCATAAAATTAGATCTTATGTCTACGAGATGGAGTGACTGGTTCCTGGGGTCGCAACCTTTGCTGTCCCTACCTCAAAAGTTAGATACTGGTACCCATGTACATCTGGGTAGACTGGAGCGTGATGCTACCACGTTTCAAACCGGGTAACTTTGGTGAGAGAAGCAAGTTCTTTAACTGCTCTGCCACTCTGCCCTCAAGAGAGGTAGAGGAGACTGAAGAACACAAGAAGGCAAAATATTAGAAAAATATTTGTAAGTTTTTAAGGCAGCAATTTACAGAGCTGCCTGTGATCTCCGTAAACAGTTCATGTAGCTTTTATCTATTTTTATTCCTTGTCAAAGCTCAGATATTGTGTATCTGAAAATAGCTTACGTTATCTGTGTTATCTACGTGTAAACAGCTATTATTTGTTATGGGAAGGGGCTAAAGTTAGGGTAGTGAGCATTATCACTTCCCTGTAGATAATAAATTATAGATTTAAACCATAAAAATAAAAAGAAAACTGAATTGCTTCTAGAGGCTTATAATACTTGTTACAACATAGAATACCGGTATAGTTCGTTGGTGTATGGCGTGTGTTCATGGTATATGACAATGTATGTGGTACGTTTTATGCCATGCTAATATGTGTTATGATTAAACAGTTTTGTAGCTTACAGACATACAAGCATACGCACACACACATACATACATAACATAATCTTTATTCTCCACAAAATACATTGACATGTACTGATATGATAAAATAAGCACAACAAACCAAATAGGAGAATTATTAGAATTCACAACAGTGGGGAAGACGTCTCATGTCGTTCAATATTTGGGTGTGTATGTTTTATATAGAATGTGTTTCTATATTATATACAAATACCAGCATCTTTATTCTTCATAAACATAATGACATGTAGTGGTGTGGTACATTAGATACAACAATGTTGTGATATAATGACATGTAGTGGCGTGATACTGTTACGAGAGGGTTAATATTGTTTAAAATATAAGATATCCTGGACACAAAGTTGTATCAGGTGATACCAGGATAGTACCAGATAAGAGACTGGTCTTATAAGCAATAACCCCTTCTCTGAAAAGAGTAATGGTGTATTGACATCAAAGGTAAGATCAAGCTGTATAAGTTCCTAGGTATGATGATAGTGTATTATGCTAGGTTCCTAAATGCTCCTCTCAAGATCCTCCTCTGTTTATAATGTTAAGCTCTGCTAGGGGTATTAAACTAAACTATTTACCAACAAGAACTGTAACTTAACTTAAATAATCCAAGTAAGTCTGTTGGTAAAATTTACAATTTATTTTGTACACGTTTTCTTTTCTTTGTGAAAATCTTTCACTGAACTCAAAATTTGATTACGAGATACAACACAAAATTATTAAAAATCACTTGTAAAATGTTCTCAAATATCTACAGTCTTTAAAATTTATATTGATAGTTCTTCTTTCCTGGCTGAACTCAATCTGGTTATAGACTGTCTGTATTTTAGGATCAATAATAGTTCTTTAGTTACTGAATTACAATCAATTACTGAATCTGAATGTGCCTATCTAGATGCACGAAATTGTCATTATTATCTACTGTCTTAGATGACTTAGTTATTGTGGTCTATCTGGTTCTACACTGGACAGTAGCCTTGTATGGCCACTTATCTGTTCTACTTGTGTTTGACGCCTGTCACACTTCTGTTCTGGAAAGAAACGGTCCACTGGGTTTCCTCCAGACATTAGGTACTGGGTGGCTGTCCCTCTAAATTCAAAGGGCGCTCGCACCACTAGTTCCTTCAGTTGTGGCTGGCTCTTTAAAGGTGTACTTTAATTACAGGACGTAACCTAAAATACAATTTGTTAATCACTGTATTGTCTATCGCTATCTCCCTATCCCAGATGTAGGTGAGAAGAGACAGTTTCAGACAGGGTGCAGGTAGACGCATAAGTCATAATAGACCAGTAATAACACAAAATATTTCATCGTGAATACCATCCTTCTCCCTTTCCTTGGTTACAGCTATCTGTCTATGATTCGCCTCCATACAGTTATTAGGTTTTGTGGAAAATACTATGTGATATCTTAAATAATACAGTAATGCAATTCCTTTCATCATTTCCTTTGTTCCTGGTGTGTGTCCCATTCCTTCAATAAATAATAATTTAAATGCTTTTCTAAAACTATGAACACACTTTCCGCCGCCATTCTCAATTTATTTGAATATACTCAGACTTGATTTTGGCTCCAGAAATTACACAGTAGTTTAAACACATCTACATACTTCTTAACGCACAATTTGATTAATTAATTATATATATATATATATATATATATATATATATATATATATATATATATATATATATATATATATATATATATATATATATATATATATATATATATATATATATATATATATATATATATATATATATATATTTACATTTATACATTCTTTCTTACCCTCAAGTACATACAGTCGAGCTGTTAATGGTCATACAGTCTGCTCTCAGAAATCTTGCAGACAGACTGTCGCTCTACTGTAGTTTTTGAAAATGTATGGCCCCCTTCCGAACGAGGGCAATGCTTTATTTAAGGTCATGGCCGGACGATACGGAAAGCAGTAATGATGAAGTGTGTTGCATACTCAAATACCTGCATACTTTTGTCTAGATGTGCGTGTATGGAAAACTAGGAATTTAAATATCTTCTTTAGTTCTGGACCGATTTCCTTCATCTTAGGCTTAAAATACGCCCTGGATTATTCTTTATCTTTCTAGATAATTGTCTTTTCTTTACATAAATCCATCTTTTCATAGGCGTAGCCTAAACAGCAAAATTTTCGACTTGCCTAATGTCTCGATGCATTCCACTCGAGATTTCTCTATTCGTATAATGCTTTTCGTGGAAGTCTTTACACCTAATTATCAAGGAACATTCCTATTATTAAATTACTGACCTCTTCCATGCGGTACTTTGCTCATAGTCCTATAATTTAATTCCATCCCCAACTGGGTTACACAGATTTGAGACTGGTCATTGTTAATGCCTAATACTATTGTAAACAAACGAATAAGGACGCTGTTTCATTGGTCCGTCTAGCATACACTGTTATAAAGTATGGCGTGCCGTTGTGGAATGAATGACGTGTTGTGAATCAGAATTCATGACAGATACATAAGATACAACAATGGTTGATATAATAAATGTAACAAATCATGTAGAAGATTAGGTTTCTTCTTCTTCTTCTTTTTCTTCTTTTTCTTCTTCTTCTTCTTCTTCTTCTTCTTCTTCTTCTTCTTCTTCTTCTTCTTCTCCTTCTTCTTCTTCTTCTTCTTCTTCTTCTTCTTCTTCTTCTTCTTCTTCTTCTTCTTCTTCTTCTTCTTCTTCTTCTTCTTCTTCGTACACTCTCAGACGTCCACTCTCAGACGTCCACTTGAATGTTTTCAATGAAAGCAGTAGTTAGTTTTAGGCTATTTGAATCCCCATAAAGCTTTCAACGAATGTTACTGGTGTCGGCCATATGCGCTTTCTCTGTTCCGCGTATGTTGGACAACTTTGAAGCAGATGTTTAGCAGTCATTTTATCAGTGCCACAGTTACACTGGTCGGTAATTCCAATCTTTATTAGATTTAACAATTACCGCATGTACGAGTATATTAATATGGGTGTTTTTTTTTTTAGATCGAAGCTTCCATATCCTTATGACATGCATGAATGCATACATACATACATAAATACTTATATATATATATACATATCAGAATCTTTATTCTCCAGAAAATACATTTATATGTACTGACATGATATAATAGAATACAACATGGCATATAGAAGAATCATTTACAGCCTGTAAGTGTGCTAAACTCCGCCCAGAAACAATCGCCAAACGTTCATAATCCTTTGAATTCAATTTGTTACATGACAATCAAAACTTGATGTTATCACCTTTAAAATATTCAACACTATGATCCTGAACATGAGCGCAACACACTGGAAACTCATACAGCGTTAATGAGGGCTGTTACCACACTGTCACCCTCATTGTGAATACATACATACATACATACATACATACATACATACATACATACATACATACATACATACATACATACATACATACATACATACATACATACATACATACATACATATATACATACATACATACATACATACTTATATTTACATACATACAAACGTACAAAACGGTATTGATCGTCACAAAGCAGATACTGCCTTAGTGGAGTGAAGTGTTAGAGACTTCACTATTTTAGGTCCAGCTGAATGAGGTGGGTGACCAGTTTCCTTTGCTGCTGCCTTTGCCTTCCCTAATTATAGAGAAGAGTCAAGTCCCCTTTTAAAGCTGGGAAGATTGACGCATGACGCTACGAGATCGATTTCGGATCCATGCAACATTGCCGCGAGAGACACGTGCTCTAACGTGTGAGCAAGTCGGACATTCTACAAACATAACAAGCATACACATATATAAACATTTGTAATATTTTGCAGTTTCCGGAACTGACCCTCAACTGTTGCAGCTATGACATACGACGAGATCTTAGAGCAGATTGGGGACTTTGGACCCTACCAGAAAAGGTCTTATTACTTCCTGTGTACTCCGGCCATCATGAAGGCGGCTATCGTGATGAGCGCCGTTTTTGTTACACAGTTACCAGATTTCAGGTTCTTGATTTTTGATTGTTTATGAATAATGTTTGTTGTCTCTGTCACATTCTGTCAGATGAGATGCCAAACGCCATTAATGTTACCAGGAGAGACAGAATGTGAAATGATGAGATCAGAAAAATTGTAGCCCTGATTAGGATTTTATGGCACGACCAAAGTAGCTGCGCTGCTACCGGAAGTGGACAGAAAATACTAAGTATGAAAGAACCGGAAAACTAATAAAGGGGAACGTATAAAACAAGAACAAAAAGAAAGAAAGAAAAAGGATGAGAGAAATAAATTTAAAAATAAATAAATAAATAAATTTGTGTGAATACAATAAGGATTTAAAAAAATAAGAAGAGAGAGAGAGAGAGAGAGAGAGAGAGAGAGAGAGAGAGAGAGAGAGAGAGAGAGAGAGAGAGAGAAATACATTTTTTTTAAATGTGTAAATAAACATAATGAAGAGAGAGAGAAAGAAACCAGAATGTTGGTGAGAAGACAGGCGGATCATGCGGAAAAGAAAGAGGGATAAAAATAAACTCTAGAAATATGACTTAAGTAGAAAGTGGTGCCTCAGATAACAGAATGCTGGATGTTTATTTTTTAAATCTTTTAAAACAAAATTGTTTTATTAAAAATGCCTCCTTGTTTTAAAATGTTTATTTTTATTCACAATTTTGTTTGTTTGTTTGTTAAATTTATTTCCCTTTCTCTCTCTCTCTTAGTCTATTTGATTTTTTGTCTAAAATTTGCTCTTTTTTTCTTCCGTCTTACACTTTTCCCTAACTTAGTTTTCCGGTTCTTTGTTATTTTGTAATGTGATCCTAATCAGGTGTTTTCGCTTTTATTGTTTATGTTTTCTATCTGTCCTTTCTTTTTTTGTTCGTCTGTCCCTGACATAAGCCTTGTGGCTGCAACGTAGGTTTTTCTCGTCTTTTCTCCTAGTTTTTTTGTGTGTATTTAGTTATTTTTTTTTTTTTAATCGTACGCTCGCTTTACTCGAGGCGAAATCTCTGGTTAATATGTCTAACCTGAGACTGATTTTACGTATCCCTTGTTTCCCTGTAAAATGACAGGTGTCCTCTCGCCATTCAGGCAGATACTCGCCGATTTTGGAGGTACCCATTAGAGCTGGGTCAGCTCAGGAACCGTTCAGGTTATCCCAGTCCCTGGTCGACGACATTTCCTCAAATGCTCTCACCAGGATCACCCGATCGCCAGCGCAGTGTGGTAACCATTACACCAGCGCGGCTCCCTATTGTCCTAGTAAGACGCATGCCCTTTTATTTTTTTGTCTCCCCCACCCCATCGTTTACCTCCGTCTTACTACAGTTCTCCTCATTTACTTATATAGAATAACTACTATAAACCCACTTTGTGACCCACTTGAGGTTGAACCGGGTACTTCATGCATAAAACACAAACCAGTTTTCCCGTGCATGGACCAAAAACCAAACCTTACTTAAGTGACATAATTTTGCTTGCTTGTGTCTATCTACGGTCACATTAATCTGTCTAAAGTTTATTCAATATCCAGATGTGCTATACCTGGACTGGAGAATGACACGTTCCAAGAACAGAACGACTATCACAAGAACCTGATCAACAAAACCATACCACCGGCTTCCGGTGTTGATAAAGAACTTGGCCAGGTTTACTCGCAATGTTATGTCTACACAAACGCGACTGTCAACTCACATGGGCTCTGGAATCAATCCACGAAGATGGACACAAACAACGTAACTGGCAAGCTGTCTACATGTGATTCGTGGGTTTACGATAGAAGCGAAATTCACACATCGATACTCACAGAGGTAGGAACGTCTAGAATGGGGTATTTTTTGTGTGTAAACGTCTGTGCTACTTTTCTTCGTAGCATGACCCTTTCAACCATTCATAGAACTATTTCTTATATTAGGACGCGTTTCATTTAGTACGATATTTTTCTTTATTGTGCATATTCTATGCTTTGTACTGTATTATTCCTCTCGATGGTGTTTTTACATTTTAGTTATAGTTCAGGCTGTTGTGTTGTTCAGAATAAAAAATATTTTAAAAAAAATTTTAAACACAGGCTTTTAATGCAATAAAAAGCCACAGAATTGACAAAAAGCGTGGGGCGCTTAGGTGCTTCTCATATATTTTATCCAAAAGTGTGTAATGAAGTATAAAGCAGAAGTTAATTTCATGTAGAATCAGCGCCCCAGGCTTTTTGTCAATTTGATGTTACATTTTTTGACTGAAAGCTATAAACTCCTTGAAAAATTATTTGTGGCTTTTTAGTGCATTAAAAGCCTGTGTTTAATATATTTTTTATTTTTATTTATTATTTTCTTCTTTTTAATGTTATTTTTGTTTTGTTTTTAAATTTAAGTCAAATGTAATCGATCCGCTAATGACATTATCAGTTTGCAATAAACGAGTCCAGAGCACAGAAGGCGGATTTCATTATTCAGTATTACACGAAAAGTTAAGTATTTTTTTGCGTGTTTGTTGATAAGAGTTGTAAATTAATTTTTTTTAAATGTAGTTGTCAGTTGTGTGTATGTCTGTGCACGCGCGTGCGATAGTGTGTGTGTGGAAGGGGAGGGGCGTTTCAATATTTCTCCCAAGAGAGACAATCTTGTTGGAAAGAATTCACCTAGATTATTTGCAGTTATCGCACATTTCACTGATGATACAATACCCAAAAAAATTAATTCTAATTTTATTCATTTTAGTATTTTTACAACTGATTATTGTATTATCATGGGGAATACACAACTATGCCAAGTTTCAGAGCTATTGCTCATCTCGAAGTGATTGAAAAATTGATTGCAAGATTTAAAGGTGACAAGAGAGTGACATACGTTTCAAGTTAAAGAAAAGCATGTACAAATGACCGTACCTATACTGGTATACATTTAATATTGGTTGGAGTTTTATTTATAGTCAATCCGTATCTTTCTTGGTAAGCTTACCACCGTAGAATTAATCGCTAGGCAAATGAGTGGGTCTGCAAAGTTCAGGAAGCATTCTTAATTTTAAATGATTGTTTTTGTAATGTAATGTTTTATTAACTTTTGTATTTGTGGTGGGGTTTTAATGGCTATAAGATTTTCTACGTTCATTTCTACCTTGTTGTTACTGTAGTATGTCTTTATATTTTGCCTGTGCTATTCTTAATGAGGTAGAAGAATGCATGTAAGGAGAGATGAGATAGGTTTGATACAATGAGTGGCTGTAAATTAACTTACTTAGTCGTTCCTCTTCTACCATGGAGTGTAGAGGTGTGCCAGGATGAGTGCCATACTATTCTATCGGCTGTCTTCCTCCTGGCTTCGTTCCAATCTAGTCCTCGGTCCTTCAGAGATTGTCTAATGTTGTCCTCACACCGAAGTCTGGGTCGTCCTGGATGTCTCGACCTCTAGCTCTTAGTTTCCCATATTTGTCGTGGTAGCCGATCTTCTTCCATTCTGCAGACATGGCCAAACCATCTTAGTTGGGACTGCTACGCGGGTCAGCAGGGGCTGGGTTTTGAGGTCATGATGCATCTTCTAGTTGCGGACCATATTTGTTCTTGTTACTTCAACCACCTTCCTCAGATACCTCATTTCTGAGGTTTGTAGCTGGCCTTTGTTGGTTGTAGCCTTTGCCCATGACTCGTTGTAAATTAAACGAAGCATAATTCTAGATTGGTCACATGTTTGGTCACATGTGGATTCACTGATGTCTTGTGAGCCACCATGAAATAATAAAACTATTGCTCCAATTTTTGTTTTTTTCCTATCCAGCGGCTTTTGGGCTTCAGCCCAACGACAAGAAACAAATGTCATGGCATTGCGAAGCTGGGGAGCCTGTGGACTTTCCTTCCCATCCGGTCAAGAGCCAGATGTCCGTGCCATCTCTGCTCCTTCCCATCCACAGAGGGTTTGTGCTCAGGAGCCGCACAGGTTACTCCAGTCCCCGGTCGAAGGCATTTCTTCAAATGTCTTCGCCAGGACTCGAATTAATCCAGTCCAAGTCCCGGTCGAAGACACTCTTACAAATGTCCTCGCCAGGGCGCGAACCTGGATCACCCGATCGCCAGCGCAGTGTGGTAACCACTTCGCTAGCGCGGCTACCAACTACTGCTCCTTCATTCATGTCATATGAAGCGGGGATATATAAGGTTTTCAATTAGATTGGCAACCTCATTGTGTAATATGTTGCTACAAAAGCCACAACTGTATGAGCACATACGTGCTTTAACGCAGACTTCCAGCAATGGACCAATTGTACTCAGAGGCGTATCTACTATGTACTACAATGAAGCAATATGAAGCTTGTGCTTCAGAGCTCCAAAGTCCAGTTTTTTTGTATAATACGTTTCTCTCCTATCCCCAACACTTTTTTAAATAAAAGGGTCCCATCCAAGAGTTCAAGCTTCAGGCCCCCAAAATGTAGATGCACCATTGGCTGCACTGATAACAGCATGCTTCATAGACAGCAATAAGGCAGATAATGATAAATCATTTCTACTATTAAAAAAAAAGACATTTGACAACAGATAATTGTTATATATTTAAATAATAAGTGGAGAACAAGCATTAATAAAATGTCATGAACCCGGTATTTGTCGCATGCTTCAGTCATAACTAACTATGGCGATGATGCGCCCCGGAAGTGGTAATTCTCAGCTGAGTTTTGCCTGGTGTTCTTTGCAACGTTGTCTTTTCTCTTCCTTTTGCTTTAATATCTTCTTTTCGCCCAATCTCAGTTGGCGCGCTAGGGAGCATCGCCTATTCGGGGGATCGGCAGCTTCATCCTCTCAGGCTGTTGGATTTATGTCCAGTACCTTCGAGTCTCTCTTGCACACATCTTTGAACTTCAGCTGTGGTCGCCCAATTGTTCTTTTGCCTTCTGCCCGTAGAAAATATCTTTGGGGATGTGACCATCTTTCGTTGCCAAACGTAAAATAAACTTACAATTTTTAAAAAATTTTTATTTTTGCAGTATAAACTTCTCCCTTGGACAGAGAAGGGGCTCAAATAACATTCCTTGAAAATAAGTAGCAAAAAATTTAAAATTCTTTGTCAGAAATTGACAAATACATAAAGTAAGTTTAGTCAGAATAAACAACATAGATTCAATGCAAGAAATAATTGTGCTACAGATATTCAAATGTTAAGATGTTGACTTTAATGTTTGTTAATTCCCCTTCCCCCCTCTCCCCCTTTATTGTTTTGACAGTGGAGTGGAGGGAGAAAGGAAATAACATTAAGTAAAATAAAAATGAAAAATAAAAAATATGTCTTACTAGGACTAAAGATGAGAAAAAACTCCGTAGTTTCCACAAGGCCGAAAGTAAAGATAGTAAGAACCAAGTAGAAAGCAAAGAACTAGAAAACACGTGATTAGGATCACATGATTGGACCCAAAAAAACAAACATTTGACAGGTATACCTGCTCGTAGTTATTCTTTTCCTTCAAGAAGCTTATTAGTCCTGGTTCCTGTCCACCTAGTTCACCAACATTCAATATCTTCGTCTTAATCGTGATCCTTTTTTGTAATCCTTTTACGTTTCTAATCCTAATCCCACTGAAATCTGACTATGTATGCTCCTGGTGAGTCTTTTTAGCAATAGAATACCCACTGTCTGCTTGCCAGCTTGCTAGGTCTGTCCCAGCAGTGTCATGTCCTCGCTGGCCAGCGACTTTTCAGGGTGACCGAGGGCGGCCTTCATGGCTTCCGTAGCGGTCCTGTGGAGCAACTCACAATACTTGTAGTTATGAGATATTATTTATTTTAAAGTTGTGTTACTTATGATCGTTGATTTATGGTTATGTTATGTTATTTATACCTTTTTTTATTATTAAAACCCGCAGTACAATTTTGTATGTGACAACAAGGCTATGCGATCACATGCAAATATGGGCTTTTTCTGTGGCTCTCTTGTTGGGTCGTTTCTTATTGGAGCTGTCGCTGACATGTAAGTATGTAGGATGTTGTTATCAATTGCCTTAATCTTCAGCTATGGAAAAATCTTCCAGCGCTATATGTGGCATATATGCCATGTGCATCAATATCGTTTCGATTGTAAACACATACAGACACATCTGCAGAGATATTATACACAACACTTGGTAAAGTTTGAAGAGGACATAAAGTACCAAATTTTGGGGTGACGGGTATCTTGTCGAGTTATCAAAGTAGGGTGATTTACAGTATTACACAAATCACAGAGCAATAATGTTATTATTGATCATCCGATTGGCTGAGGGATTAGACAGTTTTCCTCTTGCGGGGAAATTATCGGACACCGGAATCAGGAAGAGGTAAAGTCATGCTCCGTTCTGCCGTGCAGTAAATGGCAACCTGAATCTGCTCTTATGTCAATGAAGGCAAAGGCAGCAAAGAAGGGAACTGGTTACAATATTGTCTCTTAACACTTGACTCCCCTACGTCAGTATCTGCTAAGGAATTAACTTTTTAATGTTATTATTAGAGCCAAAGGAAATATTTCACAGGTTCTTCTTGAATGATTAAAATAAAAGACAAATTTCCTACAAAAAAAAAAAGTTCTTGTATTTACCATATAGCTAACATTCGTATGTTAATAGAATAACGCATACACTCCCCATACATAATATGCCATCAAAGATACAAATGGTAAATGTTAAACATCACAGAATTGAAAGTATTCTCGTACTCCTACAGCTGTAGTTTATGTAACAATTGATTTTACGTGTTGGCGTTTGCCAGCCCCCAAGTGCAGCTTGGTTGTTGTCGCCTCTTGTAACTTGCCTGCAGGCAGCAGTATTCCTATTCTTTCTTTATCTGCTAGAGACCCCCGGGACTTTATTCCGGGACTACCCGGGACCTGGTCAAATAACGCCTAGCTCAATTTAATGACATCATGTTTGATGACGTAACTTGGTAGAAGTGTACAATTTGTGTGTCTAAGATGGTGTCGTGAAACATTCTAAATCCACATATATAAATTAAAAGGTAAATGTAAAGCCTAACACATAAATTCAATAAAAGGAAAGAGAAATGGTAAAAGTACAGTGCTGTCACAATGGCGTACAAAAATCCCCCTTGTTTTCTACTTCGTCTGCAAATTGTAACGTTTCACGTTGATAGTAAAGCCTACTGCATCACTACACGCTTTCTACAATAAAACGTGTACTGCATTTCTAAGAAAACGTTGAGCTAGGCACACCGCGTAATGACCTAAATTAATACTTCCATTAATTTCATTTTATACACGGCGTGATGAAAAGACAGATTGACTTAGGATAGAAAGAGAGAGTGAGGGCTGAAAGCAGGAACGCATGCAACCCTAACACGCGTCTCGCGATATACAATTAATGCCACCCTCCCCCAAGCAAAAGGCCAGAGGCACTAACTTTTTTTCAAATAGACCGTGATAAAAAACACTACAACTACGAGAGTTAGGTTTAAAAACCTGTAAAACGCTTATTGGGAAACATGACATTCTACTGTTTCATGTCTGAAATCCTGACATTAGTATGACAGAACAGTCGAAAAGGCAGGACAGGTGGCGGTTCTAAACATAAAAAAATAAAAAATACACGACTATCCTAGAAAATGCATATTTTGAACGCAGCCACTTAGCTCCTTTAAAACTTATATATTTAGGTTCTTTAGGACTTGCTGACAAAGAATATGTTAAGTGTTACGCAAATAGTCTAGGAATTAACAAATTATAGCCAAAAGAAAATAGTGAGGGTGTCAGACAACACCAAAAAATAATCGCACAGTGGCATGTTTTCAAACCACCATTTTACGGGAAATGGGCCACCATGTAAAATCCTATTTGATTGGATAGAAATAAATGTAAGGCTAAACACGATTAGTCGGACTATAAATACTAATTCTTTGTTGTTAGGGAAACGGTAGTAAGGGTACTTTTTTTGAAAAGCTGGGTAAACATGGCCCGATTGGTTAGACCCGCCAATATAGTCAATTAGGAGCGTCAGGTCAGTGCCACACTTTAAAATAAACTTACTAAGAAACAGTGCGTTGAGAGCCAGATCATATTTTTCTAAATAAAAGTCTGGGACAGAGGCAGATCGGAATTTGTGCCATTATTCATCGCCAGTCAACGTATCTGTGTATTATTTCCATGAATTGTGGTAAGCTTGATATATTCGATATCTTTTTAATGAAAATTGAATGTAAATTGATAATTTATGTCTGTATATGTGTGTGGTTCAGTGGCAAACATGAGGCAAGGCCTAAATATTGCTCCAACCTGAACAGGAGGTGTCGGAGAAAAGTAAAACTGCATGGAATTGCCAAACAGTACACTGACACCTATCTTATTGACTAGAAGGAACTAATGCTGGAATTGCAGAGGCGTAGTAACCATTTAGGAGGAGAATACTGGTGTAAATTGTTTCAGATGAAGCTAGCAGTTGGCCTAACGCTCTGAACTCAGTGTTTGTTCTGTATTGCGTTCAGTGTGGAAATAGATTATAAATTAGTTCTGAAGTAGGAGGTACAACCTTCTTGTTTCAGGGACTGTGGTCCTAGTTATTGAAGCAGCACCTGGTCTGAGTTTTGCTGAATCCAGAAGCTGACAGCATACTCCTTGGTCCAGATAGCGACCAGTGAGGTGTCTCCCGAACACAGTGAAGCAATCGAGCAGAGGAGTCTTTTCCTGCCGCCATCACGAAAGATAAGCTTCTGTGGCCAGAGTAGCTCAACATTATGTGCCCCCTCAAAAATTGACATTTCATCAAACACAGAGGGAAAATTAATTCGTTCAAATGACAGGAACTGTGAAAGTTTCCCAATACTATTTCCCCGATAATCAAACACTTGAAGTCATGATGAAAAACAACAACCAAGCTTGAACAAAACCAGTATTACCTCATATTACTACTGCACAAATTACACACATAGAATAATAATAATAAACTATGTCAATACAAAGTTCATATATATAAACTGTGTAAATAATACTTGTAATTACATTTGATTGTGATTCCTGGTTCACTGTGTAGTTGAATCAGGATATCCATTATTGACAAGAATTAATACATATATTTTTAAACTTAAACACTTGACTCATTTAAGATAGTCTTATAGAGTGTTATATGTATGTGAGTGTCACAGTGTTGTAAAGTGTTGTAGAATAAATTAAATTGTCTGTTGTTGTTGTGACTTACACTTCATCATTTTCATAACCCTAGACATTTAACGTAGTCATCACAATATTCCAGAATAATTCTGACTGAGGCATAAATGTGGTAGCAAGTAAGGTCATCTGTAATACACCACACTTATTAGATACAGATACCTTTACAGCTGATCTCAGTCAGTACACTAAGTCCCCTATAAATATTTATAACATCCCACTTTACCACAGATGGCCACAAACCGTTTGTGAATACGTGGGTCAGGTCACCCATGTAGTAATTGTGGGTCGGGTCACCCATTTAGCAATTGTGGGTCTGGTCTCCCATTTAGTAATTGTGGGTCGGGTCACCCATTTAGTAATTGTGGGTCAAGTCCCCCATTTAGTAATTGTGGGCCGGGTCACCCATTTAGTAATTGTGGGTTGGGTCACCCATTTAATAATTGTGGGTCAGGTCACCAAGTTAGTAATTGTGGGTCGGGAGGGTCTTAAATGAGTTGAATCTAATCGAGCAGGTTTATGCAGGGCAACGATCAACACAAGGTAGATCACAATCTCCTATTAGCTCCCAGGCGATGATTTCATAGATCTTTAGGTGGCGAAGATGGACAAGAGAAAGAATTGTAAAGCTAGAGAGATTTCAGATTAGCCCCCCCCCCCCCCCCCCCCTTCCACCCTATCTCTCTCTCCCTTTCCCCTTTATTTGAATACCTAGAATTAAAGGTACTTTTGTGTGTTCCCAGTGAAAACTCACGAGCTAGCCTCTTTAATCATGAACTAGATAACACAGGAACGCGCTCGTTTCATTGCTCACCGCTTAAACGTACTCATAAGCTGCACGTGCTCCAAAATCTGAACACCATAAACCTTAAAACAGACACGATATTACAAAGGTAGATCTTCAGTGCTAGAATTGGGTTGGCCATATCCTCAGAAGAGACCCTAACACCATTGCATGGGCAACAGCAGCTATGTCAAACTTCGATAAAATTAGCAGACTCCAAAATCAAGCAATGAGAATTATAACGGCAGGCATGAAGTCAACACCTATAAAAGAACTCGAAAAGATTACTTGCCTCCAGCCAATGGAGGATAGAAGAGACTGCAGGGCTCAGCAACAGGCCGAAAAATTCAAAACACTAACAGACCACCCAATGTGCCATAGAATGAATGCTCTTAGAAGGCAAAGACTCAAACGAAGCAACTTTGTAGAATCAACCAAACCACAGATGAGAGCAGTTTCCATAAATGAAATATCCACTATTAAACCCATATACACTGCACACAAGCTTCCAGTTTGGAAAAAATCGTTTCCCTGAAATGATAGAAAACATTCCTGGAATTGAAAGAAAACATTCCTGGAATTGAAAGAAAAACGAGCCAAACTGCAACAGATAGAAAATCCATAGCGGCATTATAGCGAATGGTAGTTTTTTATTTTATTATTATGACTAGACTCTAGCACGAATAAATGCTATGGTGGTGGTCATACGGCCACATCTGGAATATGTAGTAACAACAGAAAAATTTGAAGGCAAAAGAGAGAAGGCAAAGAGAGAAGGCTCAGGACAGTTTGACGTCATTGCATGGAAATAAGTAAACACATGAATTGATAAGTAGTAGTGGAAGTACATAGTGGCTTACGCCATCTCTCGTGGTATTTGAAGAAGATGTAAGCTAGTAACAACTATGGCGGGCACTCAGATGGTAATATACATGATGTCATGTCTCCATCACGCTAGAATTGGCAGGAAGAAGGCGCTGCTTCTGTGTGTTGGGATCCAGATAGTGTGTGGTACCAGCCTCTACTTCATCCCGTCTATGGTTGCTGTGGTGGTTGTCAGGTCATTCCAGGGGCTGGCGTCGGAAATGTTTGCTATCAGTGCCTCCACAGGTATGGTTGTTTGCTATCAGTGTATCCACAGGTATGGTTGTGACTCTCGCTAACTTACATACATTTTTATTCACATCATTATAGCTACATGTTGAGCACATGACTTCCGACATATACATGACATGCTGTTCTGTGCTGTCCTGTTAAATTCTGTCTATATCAATTCTTGATCCCAATAATATTTCTGTGCCTGAATTAAATTATGTGTATTAATTGCGGTCACACGTGTGTTACTGGAACTTGATAGGGGAGCAAAATATAGTAACTCTGTCAAATTTCGTTTTGGCGAGGCGCGCTCCGTTCAACATAGTCACGGGGTTCGTCGGTAATATTAGGACGCATGTCCAAATAAATAAAAAATACCTTTTGGTTTGCTTAATTGTGTACTGTCATTAAGATTGAACTCTGTCAACTACAAACAGCCGTAAAAGGCTACTAAGGAAGGTTTGGTATAGAGCGGGTTGCCCTATCCCTTTTAAAAACTGTAAAAAAATAAAATAAATATATATATATATCTTGAATATATATGTATATGTATGTATGCACTTGCAACCCCATCCCCCACCCAAAAAAATTGCCAACTTCAATTTTCAAGAACAGAAGTCTTGTAGAAATAATGAAAAGCGCAAAACTTGAAACTGCTAAATTTATTTTAAATTACAACAAAAAGTAATACAATCTTTGGTTATCATTTTAAAATACAAAAGCCAATATTTTAGCACACAAATCATTTTGAATAATCTTGTGAATAGTGAAGTTAAAATTTAAGTCTCTTAAAAGTTTCAATTCAAGGCACACCATAGTCTCACGTTGTGCCTTTTCCTTTTCAAATTTTGTCACCAGTTCCTTCAGGTCAAGTGCTGATGCTTGGGCAAGTTCTACCTATATAGTTGCCAAGCAAACAAGTCACTTTTGCAATACCTGTTAACATATGTAATTTTGTTTACGTTTGAGCTTCCAGAAACTGTGTTCACCACTTGCCACTGACACTGGAAGTGTGAGAAAGATCTTTAGAGCAAAAGACACATTAGGCACATTATCCAAGAGCTTTTGTTGTAACATGAAGAGAAGTAAACCCTCTCGTGTAGAACATTACAAAATGGTAACATAAGATTTTGCCCTTTACATGGTATTTTCAAACTCCATGACCATATAAGGTCTTGCTCTTCCCGTTGTTACTTTTCATGTTTAACAACTCACTACATCATAGATCTATCTATCTCTGATAATCTCCTCCAAGATGTTACTTTTTCGTAGTTAATTATTACAACTGGGTCAATCTGCCAGAAGTTTTACATCACTTTCTGTGCCTTAATCATTAACAAGATTGTCATCCTTCGACATCGAAGTGAAATCGGCCATGTATTAACTGTTATTGTCTACCTTCCCCAACTAATGTCTGAGTTAACAATAAGAATGTCGCTGAATTTAGACTCCTAATCCGTCTGGTTAGCGATTAAACAAACAACCAAGTCGACGTGGCTGCAAAACAGGTCTAGCGGTCAGGTATCCGTAGGGAGTGACAAAATATGATAAGACAACCTTTGTGTCGATGAAAACAAAACAGTGCAATATAAGACAACCTTTGTGTCGATGAAAGCAAAACAGTGCAATAAGGAGCGGTTGAGAAAAAAGAACAGGAAGGGCACAGGATAGAGTTGAAGGATCGCCGCAGGAAAATGTAACGATCGAAGAATTTTACTTGTCACATCTAGTTAGAATTTGCTAAAGCTGAGTCGATGCAGAGAAATAAATATAGATCTGTTAAACTAAATTTAAGACCCACGTTGCTTCCAGACAACACTTAGCAGCATCATTGACTACTGATAAGGGTGGATTTAGGCTGACTGGAAGTATCACCCCTATCGACACCAGTTAAATTATAGTTGTAGTGTAGGGTGTCTTATCTGGTTTATGTTGTTGCTGTGTGTAAAGTAGTTAGCTAGTCCACAGAGTTACAGCACAGGCAAAGTGACATGCGAAGTCATAAAGGAGGTAACTGCTTTTGACGTTTTCATCATTTTATTTCACGCCACAACGACAGTTACTTCACATACATCATCAACATCACAGTTCAAATAGTTTTCAGAAATGATAATGGTGCGCCAAAATGCCAGGTACGTTAGCTCCGTTATAACACACTACAGTTCAATGAATGTCTGCATTCATAAATAATAGAGTGTGTACGCTGACAGTCATTTAGGATCCAATGCTCAATATTCATATTGTAAACAAATAGCTTCCGTATATTCGATAACATAAAGTTCTGGTTCGTGAAGCTGTATACATAATATGCCTCAGATCTGAATGTCTAAAGTACATATATATATTAATTCTGCAACAGTGTCAGCTGCATCTCATCACTGTTCATAGATAACAATAAATACTCCCTTCCTGATGCTAGCAGATCAGATGTGTACAATAAGTCCATTTATCCTCTGCACGTGAATAGCATACTGGGAATACAGGTCAACCCGACCTTTATAACATTCCTAAGTCTAACCATCTGACTTGGATGTGATCTCTGATATAACGAATCCTGGAACACAGACAATAGTCTTGTTTGGTCTAGAGCGACCTATATATATATAACTAGTTCAGGTATAAAGATACCGGTGGCGAAATCCTAATCAAAGTACCTCTCCATTTTTGAATCACACAAGCGAGCAAAGAGCAGCAAAAATGTCGAACTTTTAGATGACATCGTAAAGTTCAAATAAAGAGGAATTACCTTTATTCGGAATCAACCACAAAACATATACCTCCAGGCGGCTTGAATAATACTGGGAAGAGTCTATAGTTAGCTAAACTAACTCACAAGACAATGCATTTCCCTCAGAGAAATCACAAGACGCAGATTTGCGTCCACTCGCTGCTTAGACCATTTTTTAACTCCCGACCTGGGCGGAAACCACAATCGAACTCCCCAAGTCTAGACATGCGCAGAACCCATCTACGTGAGTATCAATTCACACAAGACGATTCTAAGAACATACGAGATAAGAGACATTCACTATCGCTCCATTTATGGTCATGAATCGAAAACCTTAAGACAGGTTTCAGACATCTACAACACTTGACTGATACTACCAAATAAGGAGATATGGTCACGCTTCGTTTAAGAAATTATAGACCGAACGAGTCTCAAACCAAGAGGAGGTAAACTCATAAAAAATAGTAGTCTCAAAATCTCGAGTTATGTCACTTTGACTGTAAAATAATATCGTACACATTTCAGTCAAGAAAATGATCATACAAAGATTTTTTTACGAAAAAAAATGATTATACAAAGACTTTGGACAACAAATGATCTGTGCGTAACATTACCGCACCCTCCCGGGAAAAAAAAATGAAACATTTTTTTTAAAAATCCTGGAGCCGGAAAAATCTAGGCTCCTAACGCACGTATGATGCGCGGATATATACCTAACAAAGTAGCTCAACGCATGGAGCGAAACTGAGATCATATCTCAGATTTTTAGAGAAAAAATTTATCTAAGTATACGCGTATATATTCCAGGAAGGTGCCACCAACACACGCCACAATGATGGGAACATCATAATGAAAAGCAAATTACACTCATGCCAATATATGAAATTAAATCCATTATTATAATATCATGCAATGTGTTGCAAATAGCGGTGTAATATACTAATATACCGCACTATACTATTACATTATATAATGCATCAGTAATTATTAACTAAAATATGTGTTGTTCTTCGTAGATAAAAATACAATCAAATAGAAGAAGATGTGAACATCATCCGCTCCCAATCTAGGACAGGACTTGATATCATCAAAGTTTTACAATGGACATAATCTCGCTGACTTCAATGATGTGCTGCGAAAATATCAATAACACAAATCTTAAATATAACTGTTAAATCTCTTAATACAATCATGAAAATATATTATCTAAATGTGGCCGAGTGATCTTTTGGCCCGTATATCACTAACTAAGCCTTCTTAGATAATTACATGGTACAATGTTATAAATTCCTCAAAAAAGTGAGAAAATATTTGCTAACATGTCATTTTAGCATTGGACTGTATATCAGGAAATATATATGACGAAAGAATCATGTGGAATCGTGTGGGCATCTGGACAGAATGTCTGCCATCACATTATCCGAACCACGGATAGCTCGCACCGAGAAATGAAATGGTTGAAGAGCTATGGCATAACGGGTGGACCTCGAGCTCTTCAAGTTTTTGCTCTGAATAGCAGTAAGCGCTTTTTGGTCGGTTTCCACAATGAAGTGTGCGCCTAGAAGAAATCTTTGTAACTTCAGAATAGACCATACCATAGCCAATAACTCACGGTCTAAAACCGAGTAATTCTTTTCTGCAGCATTTAATTTCCTAGAGATATACATCACCGGATGCAGAGTATCAGAATACTCCTGCATAAGTGCTGCCCCAATCCCAGTTGACGAGGCGTCACTTCGAAGAACAAAAGTCTTCTCAATAGTAGGTAACCTAAGGATAGGTGGAGATGAAAACAGAGTTTTAACCTGGTCCAATGAGGATTGACATTCTTGCGACCAGCGGATCAGATTAGGCGATCCTTTCTTCAATAAAGTAGAAAGCGGTGCCATAATGGATGACAGATTCGAAATGAATCGTCCGTAAAATTGGATCAAACCTAATAGACTCCGTACTTGTTTCTTTGTTTTAGGGACAGAAATGTTAAGTATTTTTGAAACATTGTGGTCCTCTGTCTTTAAAAGACCATGACCAACCCGATGACCCAGGAAAGAAATCTCACTAAATCCTATAAAGGCTTTAGAGGGTTTTGCAGTCAAGTTATATTCGCGAAGAGTAGACAGCAATTCGTATAAACCCAAACAGTGATCTTCCCAGGAATCACTGAACAGGCAAATATCGTCTAAGTATGCTATGACATCTGTACGATATGCGAGAATTCGCCGCATCATGCGTACGAATGTAGCAGGGGCGTTCATAAGACCGAAAGGCATGAAATTCCATTGGAATAAACCCCTAGGTGTAGAAAAAGCTGTAAAAGGTTTGGCACGTTCAGTTAGAGGAACTTGCCAATAACCTTTAGACAAATCTAGTTTGGTAAAGAACCTAGAATTAGCAAGTTTATTTAGCAGCTCTTCCAATGAAGGCATAGGTTCAGCATCGAACTTCGTAACTTGGTTCAATTTGCGATAATCTACGCAAATGCGAATGTTATTATCCTTCTTCCGAACAATAACCATAGACGAAGAGTATGCTGAAGTGGATGGTTCAATGATTTCCAATCGAATCATTTCATCCAATTCTTTTTCGACTTGTGACTGAAAATGGATAGGTATTGGATAGGGTCTGACTCTGATAGGATTATGGTCAGTTAGTATAATGTCATGTTCGATGACATGTGTGTGTCCCGGGATGTCTGTAAGAACATCCTGAAATGTTTGCAACATCGAAGAAACTTGTCGATGTTCTTCAGCGGAAAGATTAGGAGAAACGGTAACGTTTTTCCAAGATTCCGCAGAATAAAGTGGGACCATAGGAAGTGGAAGATTGACATCAGAAAAAGTAGTTTCCTCATCCTGTATAACTGACAGGGAGGAGTAATGACCATGAGGTACTTGAGAATTGTCCGTTGCCTGGAAAATAGGCTGCAAATAGTCTGGTCTGTCATGAAATTCCGTGAGCATATTTATGTGGAAAGTTTTATGCTTTCCATCAATATCGACAACATAGTCGACATCGGAAATTTTGGAGACTATTGCATATGGACCTTTCCATGCAATAAGAAGTCTGTTCTCCCTTGAAGGAAGTAGAACGAGAGCTTTGTCACCTGGACAAAGTTGTCGTAGACATCTATTTTTATTTGCAAACTGCCTTGCCTTTTCTTTAGCAAATTCGGAAGACGAAGTTGCTAGTTTGCATGCCTCGATAATCTTTTGCCTAAGAGCAATGACATACTCATAAGAAGATTGAGTCTCATCGCTAATATTATCGGCAGTGATTAGATCGTGAAGTAAAGACATAGGGCCGCGCGGTTGCGCGCCAAAGACAAGTTCAAAAGGGGAAAACCCTGTATGTTCATTGGGGACCTCTCTATACGCAAAGAGAGCCGCGGGTAAGACCCTGTCCCAATCCTGAGGATGATCCTCAGTTATCTTCCCAAGTAAAGTTTTCAGAGTCCTATTCAAACGTTCGACTAACCCATTAGACATTGGGTGATAGATACTGCTGAGAGACCTTTTAATATGTAGCATAGACATTACCTGTGACATAGTGTCCGATATAAGTTGAGTGCCATGGTCTGACAATATTTCTCCGGGAAAACCCAAGCGAGAAAATATCAGCCAAAGAGCGTCTGCGATATCAGCAGTTGAGATGCTCTTGAGAGGTATTGCCTCTGGCCAACGTGTGCACATATCGACACATGTAAGAATAAATTGATGTCCTCTAGCTGACTTAATTCTAAAAGGACCGATAATATCTATTGCCATTTTTTGAAAAGGGCGAATAGGAATGTCAGCAGCCTGAATAGGCGCAGCATGTCGTGGTCCTTTAGATTTGACCTCCTGACATACTTTGCAAGAACGACCGTAAATCCGTATGTCCTTGCTCACAAATGGCCAAAAGAAAGCCGCAAGAACCCTCGACTTTGTACGGGAAAACCCCATATGTCCAGCACATTGGGAGTCATGAGCATGTTGCAATATTTGCAATCTCATGCTTTTGGGCACAAGAATTTGTGAATGAGTGGACGTAGTCGAGTCTTGTACCATACGTACAAGTACGCCGTTCTTCATAGAAATCCAAGATTTTCTATTAGTATTCTGATTAGGATCACCTTTTTTTTGCTAGAATGAAGAATTTTTGTAAAGAAGGATCTTCTTCTTGCAATTTAATAAATGAGTCACGTGAAATAGTCAAGTGACTATCTTGGTCATTTACTTCATCATTATTAGTTAATGAAGTTTGTGGTGGATCCAGAGCATGTGCTCTTGTGACCACCGCATTGGTAGCTTCCATGTTTTGCTCCTCCCAAACAGCAATCTGCTGTGGGGTACATTCCCTAATTCCGTGAATACGACCAATAATAAGGTCCGCAATAGGGTTTGGAAGTAGACACGCGTGGACATCTCCCGTGAAGAAAGGAGTATCTATATGTATTATGGCAGTGGGATACTTTTCCAACGTGCCACTAAATGTGACACATTTGATGACCTTTCCTGTAGCACAGGATGGATTTACAAGAGATTGTCTAACACCAACAGTAGTACATCCAGAATCAAACAACACTGAGACTGGATTACTATTTACAAGCCCCTTATGTAATATAAGAGAACCTCTCCCGTCATGAGCAACATTAGCAGGAAGAGCGGGCAAAGGATGACCACAGCTTAAAGTAGTAACGGTCTTCGGGTCAAATAAAGTACTGCATTGCATACATTTATTTGCTCTACCAAAATCAAAAGATGAGCATCCGATAGCATTATGGTCTTTATCATTATTAACCTGTTTATCTGCTCCCTGAGATTCTTGTTGAACAGAGTTTGTCTGTTGATATCTTTTTCTCTTATGTTGCGATCTACCGCGACCATTATTGCCTCTGCAATTATCATTAAAGTCCCTACTGTAATTTCTATCCTGGTTTGAGTTCCAGTTTCCATAACTGTCATTACCATCTCTATACTGCTGAGAACCTTGGTATTGAGGTCTCTGCGAAAAATATTTTCCCCTATACCGATTACCTTTGTGAAAATTTCTAAAGTTAACAGGAGTAGAATACCGTGTAATATTAGGATGTCTCCAGTTCTGGGAAGAAGAATCTCCCTGGAATTGATTGCTATGATTCTGGGCATAATTACGGTTACTCTTTTTATTGAAATTCTGCTGGCTACCCTGAAATTTACGCATAAAATTTGGGCCATAAGGTGCTGCCGAAGTAACTGGCAGACCTTCTTTTACTTTAGAGTTGCTAATGGTTATGTGAGGATGCGCAGTAACATACTGGCTACAGTATTCTTCCATTTCTTTTATGTTTTTAGGCTTACGCTCATGAAGAAAAGAAAGAAAAGATTCATTAACAGAAGACATAACCTTGTCTCTAAGTAGTAAGTCCATAAGAGCTTCAAATGTATTTTCTGTCTTAGACAGCTCAACCCATCGTTAAAAAGTAAGACGTATCCTTGAGATGAATTCAGAGAATTCAACTCCAGTTTCTGGTAACATGTTTTTAAATTGAAGACGATATCCGTCCTCGTTAAGTTGGTACTTCTTTAACAATGCTGCTCTGACAACCTCATAGTTGTTCTTGTCAGGCACATCTACCATACCCAACAAAGTCAAAGCATCACCTCTAAGTATCTTGGACAGATGATAAACATATAATGTTTTATCTATGTTATGCACCTTACATGCACTTTCAAATCTATCTAGATAAAATGTTATATCATCAATTGAGGCATTAAATGCTGGTAGATTAAGCTTGAAATCCTTAGCATTAGTCTTATCTGACACCTTATTTGCATCATTAGCATTACCAGTGTTCAACAACTTTAACTTCTCCAACTCTAAAGCTAAGAGTTTTTCTTCATGCTCCATTTTTGCTTTTCTCTCTTCCATTTCAAGTCTTTTATTTTCAGCCTCTCTTTGTAATCTTCTTTCTTCAGCCTCAGCCTGTAACTTTCTTTCTTCAGCCATAGCCTGTTTTTCTAATCTTTTATTTTCAGCCTCTATTTCAAGTCTCTTGTTTTCAGACTCTTTTTCAAGTCTTTTGTTTTCAGACTCTTTTTCAAGTCTTTTCTCCTGAGATTCTGCTTCTCTTTTTTGTTTTTCCATTTGGAATTTCTTTTCATCCACCTGCATCTGCAGTTTTAAATTTTCAGCATCTATTTTCTTTTGTTCAGTTTGTTCTTTCAATTTTTTCTCTTCCATCTTTAATACCTTATCATATTGAGTAGTTGCATATTCTTCCAACTTATCACCTGTCTTGCCAAGGGATTTCCCTTGTTCAATAAAGTAATCAAGTGTAGACATGATGTCTAATATTATGAGTCACAACCTGAAATAATTAATTAACTTATTTCAACCTTAATAGTAACAAGACTTAATAAAGTACTTGTATAATTCCAATGTTTAACCCAACCTCTGTGGGAAACCAGTCTTTGACATCACACTTGTATTATTCAATGTATAATAATATCACAAGTCCCTTCTTAATCATCAGTGCACTACATAAATCAGTGCATAACCATCAGTTATCTATCATAACTGCACTACAAAAGTGCATAAGCAAAAAACCACCAGATAGTTATGATAAGTGCACTATAAATCAATAGTGCATGAGCATATATGTAACAATAGTGAAGGCTAACTATGCAAGAACTATGTAAACAATAACAAACAATGTAAACAATAACAAAACAATGTAAACAATAACAAAGATCAAAGTCAATGTAAACAACAACAAAGATCAAAGTCAATGTAAACAATAACAAAGATCAAAGTCAATGTAAACAATAACAAGGATTAGAACAATACGAAAACATTCGCATAAGTCAAATAAGTAGACAGCGAAAACTAAAAGAAATATCACAAAGAATGTGATGACAAAATGCGAAAATATGACAAACAAATGACGCTACAGTGTATAAACAAAAATTTTTTGTAAAGAACTAAATAATAGGAATGAGTAGACCTACAAATACAAACAAATCAAAACAAAACTAAAGAATATGAAAAAATACCGAAAACAACACTGACCATATCGTCACAACTAACAAAAATTAGCAAAAATATTGCTAACAATTTCCAATTAAGGAAATTGCCCCTAACAGAACGCTAACAGTAGAAACCTCTGTGACGTGGTATCTCTACTGCAAGACACCACCCAACCGAAACCCGCTGAAATATAAACATATAAATATACAAATAACATATAACATATAAACATGTAACATGAAAACAGTAGGAGAAAATGTGAAAGTACAGAAGGCTCAGTTAGAACATAAGGGCACAGTTCACAAACAAAACAGGCCACTTAACTTCTATAAATCCGGCGTCAGCACGGTGCAGAACAGGATGTAATCAGCATTCTGAGGATAATGATCCAACGTTGATTAACTTCTGCTCCCATAAACAGCCATGACGAAGGAAATGAGCTTCTAATACTGGAACAGTTATTACGGCACTTGACCTTCTGAATCCGCAACAGTACCTCTGAGACCGGAACAGTTGTTACGGCACTTGTCCTTCTTCCTTACAGATCAGGAAATCGATTTGCTCGGCACTTGTCCTTCTATCGTAGGAAAACTGCCAACTTGACGAGCAACGCCGGGTATTTTGAAACAATTTCCAACTTTCAGCAACGCCGGGTACTTTCAAAATCTTTCATCAACATTGAGGTGATGAGTTGAAACTGTAATGTTGTCTTGCCTATAGTATGATGATGATGTCTGGGTTTGTTGACCCCCTTGCAAGCTGGTACCACATTAAACCAACCTCTGGCCACCAGACTAGCTAACTACTTTACACACAGCAACAACATAAACCAGATAAGACACCCTACACTACAACTATAATTTAACTGGTGTCGATAAGGGTGGATTTAGGCTGACTGGAAGTATCACCCCTATCGACACCAGTTAAATTATAGTTGTAGTGTAGGGTGTCTTATCTGGTTTATGTTGTTGCTGTGTGTAAAGTAGTTAGCTAGTCCACAGAGTTACAGCACAGGCAAAGTGACATGCGAAGTCATAAAGGAGGTAACTGCTTTTGACGTTTTCATCATTTTATTTCACGCCACAACGACAGTTACTTCACATACATCATCAACATCACAGTTCAAATAGTTTTCAGAAATGATAATGGTGCGCCAAAATGCCAGGTACGTTAGCTCCGTTATAACACACTACAGTTCAATGAATGTCTGCATTCATAAATAATAGAGTGTGTACGCTGACAGTCATTTAGGATCCAATGCTCAATATTCATATTGTAAACAAATAGCTTCCGTATATTCGATAACATAAAGTTCTGGTTCGTGAAGCTGTATACATAATATGCCTCAGATCTGAATGTCTAAAGTACATATATATTAATTCTGCAACAGTGTCAGCTGCATCTCATCACTGTTCATAGATAACAATAAATACTCCCTTCCTGATGCTAGCAGATCAGATGTGTACAATAAGTCCATTTATCCTCTGCACGTGAATAGCATACTGGGAATACAGGTCAACCCGACCTTTATAACATTCCTAAGTCTAACCATCTGACTTGGATGTGATCTCTGATATAACGAATCCTGGAACACAGACAATAGTCTTGTTTGGTCTAGAGCGACCTATATATATATAACTAGTTCAGGTATAAAGATACCGGTGGCGAAATCCTAATCAAAATACCTCTCCATTTTTGAATCACACAAGCGAGCAAAGAGCAGCAAAAATGTCGAACTTTTAGATGACATCGTAAAGTTCAAATAAAGAGGAATTACCTTTATTCGGAATCAACCACAAAACATATGCCTCCAGGCGGCTTGAATAATACTGGGAAGAGTCTATAGTTAGCTAAACTAACTCACAAGACAATGCATTTCCCTCAGAGAAATCACAAGACGCAGATTTGCGTCCACTCGCTGCTTAGACCATTTTTTAACTCCCGACCTGGGCGGAAACCACAATCGAACTCCCCAAGTCTAGACATGCGCAGAACCCATCTACGTGAGTATCAATTCACACAAGACGATTCTAAGAACATACGAGATAAGAGACATTCACTATCGCTCCCTTTATGGTCATGAATCGAAAACCTTAAGACAGGTTTCAGACATCTACAACACTTGACTGATACTACCAAATAAGGAGATATGGTCACGCTTCGTTTAAGAAATTATAGACCGAACGAGTCGCAAACCAAGAGGAGGTAAACTCATAAAAAATAGTAGTCTCAAAATCTCGAGTTATGTCACTTTGACTGTAAAATAATATCGTACACATTTCAGTCAAAAAAATGATCATACAAAGATTTTTTTACGAAAAAAAAATGATTATACAAAGACTTTGGACAACAAATGATCTGTGCGTAACAACTACCAAGTTTAAAAAGTGTGTATTGCAGGGTACAAAAAAGTCACATGGGTTTATGTCCAGGACTCTCTTTTGTACGCCTTTGTCTTTGCCTTTCATGTTACTCACATTATCATAACCTTGACCTCACATATTCTCAGTTGGTAATCATATTTGCTCAAGCTGTCCAAGAAGAGTTTCTGTCATAAAGGCACATATAGTCTCCTTTAGTGGAACCAATCACAAGAAATGTTCTCTTATGATAACATGTGGCTCGGACATCTCATCATCTGATGGTTTGATTACATCAACAAAACGTACAATCATTGTTATTAGTTCAGTATGACTAACATCAGGTGTGCAGTACAGAATAATTGAGTAATATTTGGCAGAGTTTGCAAGTGGTAAAATTTTCTACTTTATAGCACCTACTAGAAGCTCTGTAAGCTTATTTTTGATATATTTTCTACGGTTTTTTGATCTTTAACTCTTCGCAAGTGTTCATTCATGACAGGAAAACAAAGGGCGAGATATTCAACAATTTTTCATAAGACTTTATAACTAATTATGTTCCTTAGCAAAGTTGTGGTTTTAAAATTAGAAAAAAAAAATAAATTATCAGTTGCATTTTTACATGGGATATAAATAACGAATCTATAAAACGGTTCCCCTGAAAGGTCAGTTCTGAGCCCCTCTGAGGTCTGCGCCCTAGGCCGCTGCCTAGTTGGCCTAATGGTAGCACCGACTCTGGACACATGCATATATGCATCAGTATGTCATCTTATCCAAAGCTAACAATGTCTCTTCACTCACTGTTCCACTGGCACCTGTCTGGTTCCTTCCATCACTTCCACATTGGAGATCTTATAAACAAGCAGCCATTTATAAAAGTCTGTAACTTTTTGGTTATTCTGTTTGTTGTTCTCCGTGTTTCAGGGCAACACAATGGGACTAACTTGACATACAATTACGTAATTATCTTAAGAACAATAGACCTAGTCTAGAACTAGCAAATCGGGATAAAATAAATGTAGATAAAATTAATGACTGCCAGCCGTACCATCAATATTATTCCATCCAAAATAGAATATTAATCGGCTGTTTGACTTTCCGGACTGAGACAAAACGGATCGAAACGTTTACACTTGTTGGAAAGGTTAATAACTTTGTTATATAATTTTTTTTTTTACGGCGCTGTTTTTTTATTTTTTTAAGCTACGTGAAGTTAAATTGTTTTATTCTCAGGGTGTGTCTTTCTGAATAATTCCCGTCTCTTCTATAATCTCTTATTTGTTATCAAATTTGTATGAATAGATATGTGCATTTTCTTCCCCTTCTTCTTTCTCATTATCATCAACTTCTTTTTCTCCTCATCCTACTCCTCCTTCTCCTATTCCTTCTTTTTCTTCTTCATCTTCATCGTTATCACCTGTTTTCTTCTCCACCTACTCATTTTCCTCCTCCTTCTTCTGCTTCGTCTAAAATAGCAGCGTGCATAATCACGTCTGTTCACAACTTCCTGTCTCCAGCACTGTTTATCAATTCTGTTTTTGACTTATTTCTAACCCTTGACGTCAAAAACTGTCCAGGATCTTCTCCCTTTGCTATCATCTATCTGTTGTCCTTCAATCTTTTCTGTTGTCCTTCAATCTTGTCTGTTGTCCTTCAATCTTGTCTGTTGTCACAATAAGTTTCAGCTTTCCTGTCATCATAAGTTACCTAAATAAAGTAGGCTATTTCCTTCTAGTGTGAAAAATCAGCCTTCTTTACGCACTAGCATCTTTCAGAACAATCGCAGGATTTTCTTTAGCTGTCCATGGTCATTAATCAATAACCTTTAGCTCCGCAGGGAGCATAGGCCTTCAACAAATATATACCAAGTCCTCCTGTCACGTGACAGCATAGGCCTTCAACAGATATATACCAAGTCCTCCTGTCACGTGTCGTCTGCTCAAGTTTTTTTTCCCCACGTTTTCCTCGTCATTTTTCACTTCTATCTCCAGCTCTCTTTTCCACATGTTATTTTTTTGGTCTATTTCTGCCTCACGTAACCTAGGGACTCTAGAACAAGACTTAACCTAGGGACTCTAGAACAAGACTTAACCTAGGGACTCTAGAACAAGACTTAACCTAGAGACTCTAGAACAAGGTCTACCATGTGATGCTATCAAAAGGTTTCCTCAATGTGTCACATGGTATTCTTAACACTCGACTGTAAAACTGCATCTCTGTGGCTTTCTGTGATTACTTCCCCCTTTTTAAAAAAACTGATTGTCCACGACTGTCTTACATAAGACAGAATTGGTGCTATATTTGCATATTAAGAAAAATTCTTCAAAATGTTAACACTGCCTAATAATATGCATAGTGAAAAATTGTATACCTGTACTAGACCACGAACATGTCTTTCTTACAGCTGCCTCAGTTATGTTTGTATTTTATTATGTAACCATGTAATCAGAGCGATTGGCATAATGTTTAGAGCGCTGCCCTCTCGCGGCAAGGGTACTGTGTTCGAAACACGGTGACGTCACGCTCCAGTCTACCCAGATGTGAATGAGTACTTGACTCTGCTCTTCAGGTACGTGAGACAAAGGCAGCGATGAAAAAAAGTTGTTTCTCCATCTCGCGAAGGTGGATATAGTGTAGTGGTCTCTAACACTTCACTCTCATACAGCAGCATTTGCTATGGGACTAAGTTGAACTTTTAATCATGTACCGACATCTGTGTCAACACTAAAGGTTACACTTATTTGGAAAAACTTGCATTATCCTAGTAACGTGACGTAGGATCATACACTGAACATGTTTCTGGTTTATTACTCTATAATCTTGTGATTATTGTTTCATTTTTCCATCAACCGTTGTTCGAATGCTTTTCATTGCTAAGAAAGATAACCAAACAAATACTATTTTCTTCTATGTTACTTTGAGTTCACGTTTCTTCTCTCCCTTAATTTCATTTAGCTTACCAAATCTGAAATTATATTCTTCATGGGATGGGGGGAGGGAGAAGGAAGTGATTTTTCCATGATAGATCTGTCATTCCCCTCATCGTCATCATCATCATCATCATCATCAGCAGCAGCAGCTGCATCCTCAATATCATCATCATCATTATTAATTTGAAATGAAGCTCATGATTAAAAAAGTCATGCCACGTGTCATGTACCGTGCCATCATGTTAAGGTCTTTCTATTTCTTCTGTAACCCTTTCATGTCCAACTCCAGTTCTCTTCTCTATGTGTTTTTATGTACCATTCTACTTCTCTAGCCCTTGGCATTCAAGTACAAGAACATCCTTGTAATGCTACCAACAGGTTTTCTGAACGTATATGCTTTTCATTCCCAGTATCATATTCTCATCTCTTAGACGCTGAATTTTACTAAACGACTTACTGAAGTATTACCTTGTCTTTATTACCGAGGAACTCAAGAAAATGTTTTAACCTACGAGAGAAGATTTTATTGTTGTGCAAGGGCAAATTTTATTCAAACGGACATGTACGTAATCTGAGAACATTGCGAGTTTTTCTTGTGCTAACACCAAATTCATCTCGGGCGTTAGTCCGTGGCAGAGCTAGCCACCTGGACCTTCTGATTCATGAAATTATTATCTATAGCATTTTAAATAAAACTGACGCCTAAAGATATGCTATAAATACTTTGCTGGCGTAAGTCAGTCACTTTAACAGTCACTTTAAATCAAGAATATCTCAGTGAAGACATTGACTCCTTGATTATAGATTCTTACAACGATTCATTTGAACTAATTCAAATACCAGTTGTGAGTAATATAGAAGATAAATCAGTATCAGACAAAAAAAATTAAGATACAGTTATCCTAGATATTAAACAAGAGATAGAGCAAGAAATACCCACTTTATACATAATAAGTTTCGAGTTATCAACGACAGATTTTTGTGAACCATCGACAAAAGTAGATCTAGTTTTTTCTTGAGAACGTCAAATATTTGGGCGTAGACATTAAAATTGACAAATTCTCTACTTTTATTTTGAACCTAACTGCTAATGATATTTTGTCGTGATTTGGAAGTTAGCCTAATCCATTATCATAAATGTTGATGAAGGAAAGTATTGTGTGATAAATCCTTTAAACGAATGGACTTAGGGATCTGATTCATCCAGTGTTTTTTAATGCCTTACATGACTTGTTATCGTTGTGGATGAATTGTAGCTTTCTTTATAACTTTGAAGAGAAGTAACTTTAAGGAAGACAACAGCAGCCAAACTAGCAATCGGGACAAAGCCATTTTCTACAAAGAACCTTGGTCAATTATAGAGTTGGCACTATCGACGACATCATCACAAACATTAACCAACTACAACATAAAGACATTTTAACGCCGCAATCACATGGACTGCAACAATAGGACTGAGTGTCTTTATATTTACGTTTAATATTTTTAATTTTAGGACGGAAGTGTAAAAAGACACAAATGATCACGTGATGACCATGCTCATTATTCACACAAGCCCTTGTGCAGCATTGGTTTTTAATGAATGCACTCCACGTCTTTTTTGTACTATTTATTTTTTCATCCTTATAAAATATAAATTGTTGTTCTTTCGCTTTTTTGTAACTCTCCCCTCAAACTTCGACTCTTAACGTTTGTCTCGAGCAGGAATGGAACTGGTTGGACCATCCAAGCGAACATTTGCCGGAATTGTGGTTCAGCTGTTCTGGAGTGGCGGTCAACTGTTGGTCGTCCTGGTAACTTACCTGAGCAAAGACTGGAGAGTTTCTGAACTGGTGTACGGACTGGTTGCTGTCCCAATATTTGTCATGTCGTGGTGAGTAGATGTCTGCTGTAGTGTATGTTAATGGGTCTGTGCTTTGTCGGTAGATATTGGAAAGAGTTACGTTAATGGGTGTGGTTGTTAATGATGTTGGATGGGTATAGTTTTATTGTAGCAGGATGGAGAAGAGTAGAGAAGAACAAAAAGAACAATTAGAAAGACACAGGATTTCACAAATGAGTTTTTTCGAAGAGTATGAAAATTCCAGAACAGCATACTTGTTGCGCTGAATGAATGTTTGAAATGGTATGACAACAAGATCACTAAGGTGGAACTGATGAAAAGAATCGACAAACACTAGCGGAACTTCTTTTCCATCTGCGTTCAGTTTGTAGTCAGGCTAAATCTGCAGGCCTGTCGCCAGGACGAAGTTCACAATCTTATCCAGGTCAGCGCGGTAGCTCCGCAGTTTCTGCTTAAGCTCGGAACGCTCTGGCTAGGTCAGGCATCGTGGGTCATCGTGGGCTGGGCAGTTTTGGAGACCTAGTGGAGCAATTGGTGAAGAGAAGGCGCTCAGGTAGGATGTGACAATCCTTGAGATATCTGTGGTTAGCAATACATGGCAGGCCTTGTTCTGGAATTACTATGGTAAGTGAAACAGAAATAGGCCAAAATACACGGAGAAGGGAAATAGACACAGACATGGAGGGAGTACAGAAGACATGGAATGACCTTGAACAGATATCACGGGACAGAAAGACCTGGCTTCGAATTTGTTGACGCACACACCAGTAGGAGCGAGAAGGTAATGACAAGATGTGATGCAGTTGTTATTGTTTAACAGAGCTGCTGATCTTATCGCTCTTTTGCAGCCAACACCAAGCTGAAGACTCCTTGGTATTATCTACACTGTAGGTCTAGGCTTTTTATGTGGCTTTTCTTCAATTCCGAAACGTGCTGAGTTGAAGTCATGAGCTTCAGGTTCTCCAACTTGGCTTGCACTTAAATGATCATCACATCTGGTCCCAAGCTAGGAGGAAGAAGCGCTTAGCATACTGAGCATTCTCTGCCATCCATCCTAAGGGCTCACCAAATATGCAGAGCTAAAATACTGTGTTCTGATTCTGGGCTCTCTCAAGGAATTGCCACGTCCTACACAAAACCACTTCTCAGCTCCCCTGCTTATCATGGGTCCATAGGAAGATCCTCTTGCATGCAGCCAGCTAGGTAAAAGCCATAGTTATGTCTGGGGCCAAGTGACTAATCCTGCAAGCTTAGTGTGCAGTGCTGGGTTCTCGACATGTTTTACCACAGGAGAATTTATGAAAGGTTGTGGATGATTTCAAGAGTCAATGAGGATGTAATGAACCTCACAAACAGAGGTTCACTTCCACATCTGTATACTATAGCATTGTCCTTAGCTGGTGGTCATATAAGGATGACTTCAGCTATGCCTACATGCATAATGACTGGAGAAGAGCTACAAACGTGTAAAGCAAAGCAAAAGGAATCTCGGCGACATACAATATTAAAGTAAAATACACACACACACAAATGTAATGGACTGCTAGGACGATCAACACGCTGTACTCCACCGGATATTGAGAGACAGTCACGTCCAGACGGCTGACGAATATCTTCAATGTGCACATAAATATTCTTTTACAACAGCATAAGAAGGTAATTCTAATGCATTCAATATTTATTGGTGTTCTTGTCCCATTATTTCAAGCCTTCCATTCTATACAAGCACCCATTTATGAAAGTCTGTGTCTTTCATGGTCTTTCTTCTGATTGATAAAAAAAGATACGAGGAAGCTGAGAAAATACTGAAAAGAATTGCTGAATCCAATAAAGTAAGCATTTCACTTGCGATCGTCACCTTATAAAGTGATCGGGTAAAGTAGTAATGGAATTTTCCTTAGTAAACGAAATAGGTAAGACACACATAAGATGAAAGATAAAGACGGTAAGAAAGATTACACATTGTCATCCGCGCTGGTAATGAAATATAGAGTTTCTCATCTTGGAGACAAACAAATATCGCCCGCAGTACGGGGAGATAATTTTCAGTTTTCTAAGAGTTAGTAATTAGTTTTCTTAAAAGACATAATTATAAGTTGAATTTAGTGTTACTTGGAGAAAAAATACAAGTTTTTTTGACGTTTTTTTCCTGTTTTTGAGCACTTTAATTATCTTTTATGATTCAACAAGGCCAAACTTCCAGACGATATGCTCATACCAAAAACTGATGAATCCACCGCCCCGAAGGTCAAGGTCTGGAAACTTCTTACTAACAGAACCCTTCTGGTAACGTCTACGGTTATTTTCTATAACTGGTAAGTTTTGTTCTTAAAAAAAATGTATTTTCTTGTGTCCTGTTGTGGTTCGCTGGAAACGATTCTAGTTTTTTAAAATTATTATTTAGTTTTCTTTAGAACTTATACCGCGCATTTGATTATTGTCAGAAACTTACAGTGATATTGTAGAAAATTAGAAGAGTGAGAGACGAGGGACAGGCAAAACGATGTATACACGGAGGGACGAGGGAGAGTGAACAACGAACGAATTTTCTTTTCAAAAGTGTTGAGAACTGGCCCTTCTAACATTCTGTCACTCCTGTCTTTCATCTTGTATACTGAATTCATTCATTCTCAGTTGTACTATACGTATTAATTTAAAGGCAATCAACATTACAAAGGTAATATAACAGCATGCATTTCAGGAAGAGAGAGAGAGAGATAGAGAGAGAGAGAGAGAGAGAGAGAGAGAGAGAGAGAGAGAGAGAGAGAGAGAGAGAGAGAGAGAGAGAGATGTGAAATACAGGAAAATAAGATCGGGGAATAGAGATGGAGAGAAAGTGACAGAAGAAGAGAAAGAGAAACAGAAGGGAAGTGAGAAGGTAAGTAATAGAAAGTAATACAAGGAGAAGGAAGCAAGAGAAAGAGAATAAGGAGATGGAGAAGGGAATAAGAGAGAACAGACACAGAGTGAACCGCGTGTAGGAGACGAAAGGAGGGCAGCACAAGGAGAGGGAGAAACACAAAGTTGAAGAAAATGGGAGAGAGACAGATACGAAATAGTAAACTGGAAAATGAGAAGGGGACAAATACAAATGGAAAGAAAGTGACAGAGAAGGACAGAAAGAGAGACAGAATGAAAATGAGAAGGAAAGTAAAAGAGAGCATTACATGGAAAAGAGGATAAGGGAAAGAGAAAAATAGCCAAGGAGGTGGAGAAGGGGGTCAGAGACAAAGAAAAAAGAGTTAAAGATAGAGAGGCCTTTTACAGTCCGATGTGAAGTGCGTGTCAGATTTGAACGCCTTACAATTTCGTCTTCCAGTTCCCTGGGCAGAATTGCTCTGTTTCTGCCTATGGTGATCCTGTGGTTGTTGTTGCTGTTGTGTCGTGTTGTGTGGGGTGTTTGTCGTACTCTTGGAGTCAGTGAAGGCGCTCCTCTCGTTTGGGGTGATTATCGTGTTGGCGTCGTTTAGTCGGGTTCACTTCCGCCTGGGCGCTCTGGTACCGATCAGCAAACAGTACCACCTGATCAAGAGTTTCGGCCCCATGCTCCGCCAGGAACCGTCTCATGTCTGGGGTGAGCGAATCCTTGAATTGCTCCACGATAATCATTTCTTGTAATCCCTCGTACGATTCGTCGAAGGCGCTTAGTGATCCCCACTTCTCCAAGTACATAGCCAGACGTGTAGCAAACTGCTTATAAGATTCGTCTTTTTGTCTCTGTGATAGGAAAGGGAGATAACTGGGATTATAATAACAGGGATAATTATTGAGTAGCGGGACTTAGTTGTTACGTCACGACAGACAAGGGAAGTACGTGGGCTAACAGAAGAGTTTAGTTCACTCTTCACTCGTCGTTTCGCTCAGGTGGTCAGCTGAGAGCAGGTTAGCGTAGACTAACCGTAACGACCATCTATAAAGTAATGGCCAGCTCAGGTACCATTGTATTTACGGTGCCGCTGCAGTTTGCAGAAAGGAAGACAGACGAAAGATGTTTTCACGACAAATAGTTTTCATGACGAGCTGTGTCCAAGTATATCGTCAGCAGTTCATTCAAGAAACCTTGGTATTGAAGCAGGGCTTTCTTCAACAAATCAGAATTGTTGTTGTCTTCTGGTGCCATTTTGAGGAAGACATCGTCAGCAGGTAATCGCAGGCTCTGCGATTACGTCATGTTGTATTTCTCCCTATCTAATCCTTAGGTGGCAGCTAAAGACTCAAACCTAGCAAGATAAATGTCTATTTCCTCTGAAGCCTCAGTGTAGACATCTAACTGAAAAGAAGCCGCGCTTGGAACTACCACGTGAGAAATATTTCCCGTATCACTACCTTGAGAACTCCCCGACCCATTAGTGCTAGAGCTAGATTCGATTCTTCTTCTTTCGATCTCCAGTTCTTTCAGTCTAATGGCTCTGTCGGTGTCCTTTTCGGCCTTTAGTCTGTCGGCCTGTTCCTTTGCGAATGCCCTTTCCTTTTCTGCCTTCTGCTCTTCAAAAGCTCGTTGCTTTTCTTTCTCTTTTTTTCGTGTTCCCGTTACTTCTCCTTCTCTTCCCTTTCTAATCTTCTCTCTTCTCGGGCCATGGCTTTCTCGGCTTCCTGTTCTGCTTTGGCCTCTTTCACAGAAGTGGCAACAAAGTCTAATAAATCTTTGCCTGATAAGCCCATCTCTTTAGCAACATTTAAATAAAAAGTATAGAAATTTTGTGATTCGGTCATGCTAGGCACGGAGATTGTTTACAGGCGACACGAAAATTGCAATTGCTACTTGTCTAAAATAAAATTAGCCGCTCTAAGTCAAAATGCTAGCTGACTCAAATTTCCAAACGCACAACACCGACAACAAACAGAAATTAGGCTTCAGCAATGGACAGTTTTTTCCTCTTCCAATTATTTTTAGAGAAGTTTTTTTTTTTGTTGTTGTTGATTTTATCAATTATATACTTTACTCTTACAATTTTTCGCCTTATTTATTTATCTATGCAAAACGTATGAGCAGATCTATATAAACTAATACCTAACAATACTCTTTCAGTAAATTTAAAATTTATGTGAATATTCTAGGGCGATTAACCATCAGGTTACTTAATAAAGACGAGGTCCGCAATTGCATGAATTAATAAATTAATAAATTAAAAAAAATTTTTTTTTTCAAGGTGTTAGCTTGGAGGAATGTGAAATACATGAGGTAGTAATTTGAGTTACGTGAGATATTCTTATACCAAATTGTGATTGGACGAGGAAAAAGAAATCATAGGTCAAAACTGTGCAGAAATACAGGCAGGTTATGGTCTGCTTTCGTTTGACTGCAGAATCCGAGTTTTTACCTCTAGACATGATGTGATTTGTACGAGATGTCTTGCTCGCAAATAGGGTCGCAATAGGTTAAAGTCTGAGTCTGAATGAGGACAATAACGTGTGACCTGCCTGCAAGTAATGAGTTAAAAGTAGATCCAAAGCAGATACTGCTGTAGATGAGTGACGTGTTAGAGACTTTACCATACTCTGTCCAGCTTTGTGATGTGGGGTGACTAATTCCCTTCTTCTCTGCCTTTTCGTTTGCGAATTCAAGAGTAGAGTCAGGAACGATTTACCAGGACTCGAACACGGAACCCGGTACTTTTGTCGTGAGAAACAATCGCTCTAACCACTCTGCCACTTGGGACTATCTGCAAGTAACACATTCGGGTTTTCACACTGTTGTATAAATGTGGATTAGAAAAAGTACTGATACAATTATATTGGACTCTTAGGATAAGCTGACACACGTTTCTTCCAGGTTCGCTGTCAACTTTCTCTACAATGGTCTGAGCCTCAACTTGGACAACCTATCTGGCTCGCTGTACGTCAACTTTCTCATCAGCCTGGCAGTGGAGACGCTAGGTTTTTTACTATGCCTGGTACTACTGGACCGGACAGGCCGCAAACCTCTACACGTCCTGTGTATATTTATTGGAGCTGTTGCCTGTTTGGCTGTTAACTTTCCTGTTGTGTTTGGAAATGAAGGTACTCACGTGTTGTTGTAGCCTTATTTCTTATTAATGATAAATTATATTGTTTATATATGAAGGCTTATTTCTTATTAATGTTAAACATTACGAGGGGCGTTCAGAAAGTAATGCACCACAACGTTTTTCTCAGCTAATAATGAAGATAGAAGCATGAAATTTTGCACACTTTAAATATGGCATGTGCCAGTTGTGTGCACCAAATTGCACCGCAACCGGCCAAATAATACGGCTGCCCTAAACCGTTGAAATGGAGCGTGTTAGCAACTTGCGTTATAAACAGCGAATTGTGATAGAATTTCTCGTTGCAGATAAGGAAACTGTTGTGAATATTCACAAGCGTCTATGTGATATGTATGGAAGTTTTGCAGTCGACAGGAGTACAGTCAGTCGCTGGGTTCAGAGAATCAAAGAATCAGGAAGTGGAGATATGGAGCTGCTTGATCGGCCACGCTGTGGACGTCCTGCCACAGCCAATAACGCAGAAATGTTGAAATGCGCTGAGGGCATTATTCTTACTGATAGGCGAATTACTACTCAACAATTGGCCTTACAGCTGTCAGTCAACATTGGTAGTGCAAATGCAGCTATAAAAACTCTAGGATTTTCTAAGGTTTGAGCAAGATGGGTTCCTCGAAGTCTCACAAACGACCACCGATTGCAAAGGAAAGCAATTTCTTCTGAATTGTTGGAGCGTTTCAATGCTGATGGAGAGAACTTTTTGGCTAAGATCGTTACAGGGGACGAAACCTGGGCACATCATTTTGAACCTGAGACAAAAAGACAGTCAATGGAGTGGCATCATCCGCAATCACCAAGAAGAAAGACATTCAAGACAATTCCTTCAGCTGCAAAGGTCATGATCACTGTCTTTTGGGACATTGAAGATATGATTCTTGTGGACGTTATGCCAAGAGGAGAGACAATCAATTCGCAAGCTTACATTAAGACATTGAAAAAACTCAATCAACGTTTTCGCAGAGTTCGGCCGCACAAGAATCCAGCAGACCTGCTTCTCCTTCACGACAATGCGCGCCCTCACACAAGTCTGGCAACACGGGAAGCAATCACCAAATTGGGTTGGACTGTACTACCCCATCCATCCTATAGTCCCGATTTGGCACCCTCTGTTTTTCATCTATTTGGTCCACTTAAAGATGCACTCCGTGGAACAAGGTTTGAAGATGATGAAGGAGTGATTCATGCAGCGAAGACATGGCTACATGATCAAAACAAAATCTGGTACGGGCTAGGAATACATGCACTTGTTTCGCGCTGGCATAAAGCTGTACAAGTTGATGGGGATTATGTTGAATAATACCGATGTTTACATGACATATCCATGTATATTGTGTATAAATTTCATGCTTTTTGAATAAACAGCTCCTGAGAAAAACGATGTGGTGCATTACTTTCTGAACGTCCCTCGTACATTGTTTCGGTTTTACGACATATTTTTACTGGTATTGATAATTACGCCGTTTCAATTAAAGACTTATTTCTAAATGTTAGTTCTTCCATGAGCGAGAAAGGTTATTATCCGCAGAAAGGCGTCATCAGTAGCCATTTAGCCTCACTTAAATACACTCATCATCATCAACAACATTAGTGGCTGGAGAAGTTGTTACTCAACGCAATGGTACCAGGTTTACATCTCTTAGCACCACGCTGCAGAATACCCAGCTGTAAATGAGTACGTGACGTTGCTCTTGAGTTAGGAAAGGCAAAGGCAGTGATGAAGGGAACCAGTCATCTCACCTCATAAAGCTGTACGTAGTTTAGCGAAGTGTCTAAGTCATCTCACCTCATAAAGCTGTACGTAGTTTAGCGAAGTGTCTACGTCATCTCACCTCATAAAGCTGGACGTAGTTTAGCGAAGTGTCTAAGTCATCTCACCTCATAAAGCTTTTCGTAGTTTAGCGAAGTGTCTAAGTCATCTCACCTCACAAAGCTGTACGTAGTTTAGCAAAGTGTCTAAGTCATCTCACCTCATAAAGCTGTACGTAGTTTAGCGAAGTGTCTACGTCATCTCACCTCATAAAGCTGGACGTAGTTTAGCGAAGTGTTATTTACTACTCAGGGGCCTCAAGTTTTTCTTCATTATTTGTTCAAATGTTTATTCTTGTTTTGTCCAGTTTCCTCAATGTCATCGGTGACACCACTAGAAAGAAAAAATAAATGACGGGATGAATAAAACACATCGGTAACGCATCTTACTAAGGCAAACAATGTTGTCCAGATTACCGCTACAAGTCTTCGTCACGAAAGTACAAACAAACAAAACAGAAAGACAGCGAGAACTGAGTTAAATACATATAAATTCACAAAAATGGTGCCACGTGCAAATGGAACAGGTGATTTTGTTCTCGTGATTTACAATGTGATTAAAATGTTCACTAGAAAGATCCGGGTAAGAAATGGCGCCCATGAATAAAACTGAATACTATAAGCAAAATAAGAAAGCTGGAACGGTTAGTTAAGAGAAAAACGATCGGCAATAAACAGAATGGTAACAGAATTTGAAGAATAAATAATACAGACTTATAGAAGGTGACCGCAAACAAACGAGTGTTGGGTATTAAGACCCTCTGGCTTAAGGCATCCCATAAAGTAGATTACACGATGTTTAAGATAAAACCGATGTTATGAAGAATACCTACATATCATCATATTTATAATTTGCGTTCCTTATGGAGCATGGGTCACCACTGGAGCTAGTTTTCTGACAGAAAGCTTGTACCAAGTGTTGCTCTTGCAGGTGTGGTTTTTGTGGCTATTGATTGTGCATGATGCGGTTACTAGTCCCATGTATCACCTCACATTATTCACATGATACGACATACCTGAGGGTACAACAGTTCTATTATTTCTGTATCTCGTCATAGACCTCTGGGACTACACGGATCGAATATATACATTTACTTTTGTTGAAGGTAAGAATGACCTAATTTACGTTGTTTGCATATTTTCTTTTAACTTAGACCACCAGTGGATAATCACCAGTTTGGCCATGATTGGAAAGATGATGGCGTCATGTTGTTACACCATCTTGTATATTATGTCGGTGGAGATTTTCCCAACTGTCATCAGAAACTCGGCCATTGGCGTCTGCTCTGTGTTTGAAAATGTGGCGGGAATGGTGTCCCCTTACATAGCTGACTTGGTGAGAATAGTCTCCTTTTCACGGTTACAATAATTTTAAATATGTTGCAGTTAAAAACATGGGTACACGTAGTCCTACAGCAGATACAGCCGTAGGGGGGTGATGTGTTAGAGACTTCACTATGCTATGTCCAGCATCGAGATTTGGGGTGGCCAGTTCCTGTCCTCGCTGCTTCGTCTTTCCCTAACTCAAGAGCGTCCGATTGGCAGAGTTGTTAGATCGCTGGTCTCTCGCGGCATAGGTGGCGGGTTCGATTCGCGGTGTCGACGCGCTCCAGTTTACTCAGCTGTGATTGGGTACTTGACTGTGCTCTTCAGTTTGGGAAGGAAAAGGCAGCGAGGACGGTAACGTGTCACCTCTCGACCTAGTATGGTGAAGTCTCTAACACTTCCCACCCCGACGGCAGTATCTGCTATGGGACTATCTTTACCTTTTTTTAACTCCACAGTCAGGATTCCATTTACAGCTGGGTAGACTGGAGAGTGTCGCCACAGTGTTTAGAACCACTCTAACCACTGTGCCAATCAGACGATCTTGTCACCTTTACACTCGTTAATTTCCCAGCCCTAATGACCTAATTCTTAATGATCCAGTTTCTAATGACCTAGTTCAAATCTGCAGCGTGTTGTATGATGATGTTGTTTAGCATACATGTCCAACTTTCTAAATGCTAAACTTAAAGTAAGCGTCCGATTGGCAGAGTGACTTGGGTGTTATGACCCAGGTGGACCCGCCCCTCTTAGCGTGTAAAGGAGAACAAAAGGCCGAAACACTTGATCGACGGGGGGACCACTTCTGATGATCAGATTGCGTCCTGTTGTATCGCTCTGTAAAGAGTTTCCTATCATAATTTAAAGTGCTTGCCTCTCGCGGCAATCTTACTGGGTTTTTGTTTGAATACCTGCTAATGTCACCATGCTCCAGTCTATCCACCTGTAAATGGAAACCTCATTCTTATCTTGAGCTTGGGAAAGCAAAGGCAGTGAAAAAGAAATTGATGACTCACACCTCATTAAGCTGGGCCTATAATTGTGATGCCACTGAGGCTTCACTCCCTAACAAGCTAAAGATAGGAACTACCGATGAGTGTAACTGTGGCACTGATAAAATGACTGCTGAACATCTGCCTCAAAGATTCACAACTTATGAGGAACAGAGAAAGTACATATGATCTTCAAAAGTACCATTCATGGAAAAACTCAGTGGAGATACAAATAGCCTCAACCTGATCATTGGTTTCTTTAAACATATTTAAGTAGATGTGTGAGAGTGTACAAACAAGCAGAAGAAGAAGAAGAAGAAGAAGAAGAAGAAGAAGAAGAAGAAGAAGAAGAAGAAGAAGAAGAAGAAGCAAGATAAAGAAAAGAAGAGAAAAGAAGAAGAAGAAGAAGAAGTGGCTAAAAAAAGAAGAAGAAAGAAGAAGGAAAGAAGAAGAGAAGAAGAGGAAGAAAGAGAAAGAAGAAGAAGAAGAAAGTAGAGAAGAAGAAGGAAGAAGAAGAGACTAAAGAAGGAAGAAAAAGAGTGAAAGAAAGAAATAGAAAGAGAAGAAAAAGAAAAGAAAGAAGAAAAGAAAAGAAGAAGAGAAGTAAAAAAAAGAGAAAAGAAAGAAAGAAGAAGAAGAAGAATAGAAGAAGAAGAAGAGAAGAAGAGAAAGAGAGAAGAAGAATGAAAAAGAACTAGAGAAGAAAGTAAAAGAAGAAAGAAGGAAAAAGAAAGAAGGAAGAGAAGAAGACGAAAGAGAAGAAGAAGAAGAAGAAAGAAGAAAGAAGAAAGAAGGAAGAAGAAAGAAGGAAGAAGAAAGAAAGAAGAAGGAAGAAGGAAGAAAGAAGAAGAAAGAAGAAAGAAGAAGAAAGAAAGAAGGAAGAAGATGGAAAGGAAAAGAAGAAAGACGAAGGGAAGAAGAAGAAGAAAGCAAGGGAGTAAAATAAAGAAAGAAGAAGAAGAAGAGAAGGAAGAAAAAGAAGAAGAAAGAAGAAGAAGAAGAGGAAGAAGAAGAAGAAGAAGGAAGAAGAAGAGACAGAAGAAGATCGAAGAAGAAAGAAGAAGAGAGGAAAAGAAGAAGAAGGAGAGATGAAGAAGAAAAAGAAAAGAGAGGAAAAGAGAAAAGAATGGAGTGCGAAAGAAGAAGTTGAGAAGAAGAAAGAGAAGAAAAATGAGAAGAAAGGAAGAAAAAGAAGGGAAAACAAAGAAGAAAAAGAAGAAGAAGAAGAAGAAAAGAAAAAGAAGAAGAAAGAAGAAGAAGATAGGGAATAAGGAAGAGGAAGAAGAAAGAAGAAAGAAAGAGGAAGAAGAGAAGAGAAGAAAGAAGGGAAAGAAGAAAGAGAAAGAAGAAAGAAGAAGGAGGAAACGGGGAGGAGAAGAAGAAGAAGAAGGGTAAGAAGAAGAAAGGGGCCAGAGGAGGGAGAAGGAAGAAGGAAAAGAAGAGAAAAAAAGACTGTCTTCAGGAAGAAGAAGGAAGAAAAGAAGAGGGAAGAAGGCAGGAAGAAGAAAAAGGTTCTGGGGGACGAAGAAGAAGGAGAAGAAAAGAGGAAAAAGGAAAAGAGAAGAAGGAGAATGAAGAAGGGGAAAAAAGAAGAAGGAAAAAAAGAAAAGAAGGAAAGGAAGAAGGGGAAGAAGAATGAAGAGAGAAAGAGGAGAGAGTTGAAGAGGGAAGAAGAGCAAAAGAAGAGAAGAAAAGAAAGAAGAAAGAAGAAAGAAGGTAAAAGAAGAAGAAAAGAAGAAGAGAAAAAGAAGGGGAGAAGGAGAACGAGAAGAAAAAGGAAGGAGAAGAAAAGCATCGAGAAGTGAAGAAGAAGAGAGGACAAAGAAGAAGAAGAAAGGGGAAGAAAAGAAGAGAAAGAGAAATAAGAAAAGAAAAAGGAAAAAGAAAGAGAAGAAGAGAAGAGAAAAGAAGAAAGAAGAAGAAAAAGAAGGAGGAAAAAGAAAAGAAGGAAGAAGAGGGGGAGGAGGAAAAGAGAAGAAAGAAGAAGGAGAAAGAAGAGAAGAGAAAAAAGAAGGGAAAAGGAAAAAGAGAAGAAGAAGGAGAAGAAAAGGAGGAAGAAAAAGAAAGAAAAATGGAAGGAGGGAGGAAAAGAAGAGAGGAAGAAAGGAAGAATGAGAGGGAAAGAAAGAAGAAAAAAAAAACGAAGAAGAAAGGGAAAGAGAAAGAAGAAGAAGAAAGGGACCAAAGTGAAGGAAAAAAAGGGTCTTTAAGAAAAGAATTGTGTTTTGAAAAGGAAGAAAAAAAAAAGGAAGAAAAAAGATGGAGGAAAAAAGGTTGGGAAGTAAGAAGAAGAGAGAAAAAACGAAGAAGAAGAAAAGAATTTGGAAGAAAAAAACGATGAAGAAGAAAGAACTGGGGAAGGGGGGGGAAAAAAAGGAAGAAGAGGGGAAGGAGAGTAAAAGGAGAGAAAAGAGAGAAAAGTAAGAGGAGTGAGAAGAAAAAGGGGAAGGGAAGGGGGAAAAAAGAAAAGAAAGAAAGGGGAAGAAGGAAAAAGTTGAAAAGAGAAGAAGAAGAAAGGAAAAAAGAAAGAAAGAGGAAAAGGAAGAAAAGAGAGAAGGAGAAGAAAAAAAGAAAAGGGGACTAAAGAAGAAGGGAAGTTGGGGAGGAAGAAGAAGAAAGAGACAAAAAAAGAGGAAGAGAAGAAAAAGGAGAGAATAAAGAAAAGGAAAGGAAGAGAGAGGAAAAGAAGAAAAAGTAGATGGGAAGAAGGGAGAAGGAAGTATGAAAATGAGGAAAAAAGAGAGCAAAGAAGAGGGGGGGAGGAGGAAAAAAAAGAAAGAAAGAAGAGGAGATCTGGAAAGAAGCCTTTAAAAAGAGGAAGAAAAAGAAAAGGATCGGAGAAAAAAGAAAAAGAAGGATGAAAGAGAACCTCGAAAAAAAGAGAAAGAAAGAAGAGAGGAGAAAAGAGCGGAAGAAGAGAGGAAGCAAGAAAGAACTTTGAAGAAGATGGAAAGGAGAAAAAAAAAAGAGGTTTAAAAGGAAGAAAAAAGAAAAAGGAAGAAGTGAAGACATGGGGCCGAAAAAGCGGAAAAGAAAAAAAAAGAAGAAGAAAAAAAAAAAAGAAAAAAAAAAGAAAAAAAAAAAAAATCGGAAAAAAAGAAGAGAGAAAAAAAGGGGGCTAAGGGGGGGATCCCGAAGGGGAAAGAAAAAAAAAAAAGAAAGCGAAAGAAAGAGACCAAAGTGGAAGAAAAAGAGGAAGAGAGAAAGTCAAAGAAAAAAAGGGGAGGAACAAAAAAAAGGTAAGGAGGAAGAAAAGCTCAGGAAAAAGAAAAGAGAAAAGAGGTGGAAAAGAGAAAAAAGGCGGGAAAGAGTAGAAAAAGAAAAAGAGAAAGGGGTGAAAAAACAAGAAGGAGAAGGAAAAAAAGGGAAAAAGAGTAATGGTCGAAGAAAATGGAGGAATCTGGAAAAGGGAAGGGGAAAAAAGAGAACAAAAAGGGAAAAAAAAACCGAAAAAAAGAGGGAAAAAAAAGAGGAAAGAAGGGAGGGAGAAAAAAGAAAAGAGAAGGAAAAAAAGGGGTGGAAGTTAAAATGGAGGAAGGAAGGAAAACCCAAAGAGGGGTGAAGAGGGAGTCTGGAGGACGAGAAAAGGAAAGAAAAAAAAAAAAAAGGATAAAAAAGGGAAAAAAAAAGAGGATAAAGGGTGGGTTGCGAAGAGCTTTTTGGAAGGAGAAGAAGGAAGAAGAAGGGGATGGGTGAAAAGGTTTTGGGGGAAAAGAAAAGAGGAGAAAAGGAGAAAAAAGAGGAAGATGAAGGGGGAAAAAAAAAAAAAGATTGGAGAAAGAAGGGGGGAAGAAAAAGGAAAGAAAAAAAGGGAAAAAAAGAGGAAAAGAGGGGGCCGGAGAAGAAAGAAACAAGGAGGGGAAGGAGGAGGGGAAAGAAGGAGGGGAGAAAAAAGGAGGGGAAAAGAAAAGAAGAAAAAAGGAGAAAAAGAAAGAGAAAGGAGAAATTTGCAGAAGGGGAAAAAGAAGGGGGAAAGAAAAAAAAGAAAAGGGGAAAAAGAGGGAAGGAAGAAAGAAAGAAAAGAGAGAAAAAAAAAGGGGAGGAAAAAAGATAGCGGGAAGAAAGGGAGGGAAAGAAAAAAAGAGGAAGAGAGGAGAAGGGAATGCTTCCCCAGAGGAAAAAAAGGGGAGGAAGAAAGAAAAAGGGAGAAAGAAGGAGGGAGGGAAGGAAAAAAAGAAAGAAGTAAAAAAGAGAGAAAGGGGGGGGGAGGAGGAAAGGGGAAAAGGGGAAAGGGTGAAGAGGAAGAAAAAAAGAGAAAGAAAAGGAAGAAAGGGGTAAAGGGAAGGATGGAAGAAAAAAAAAGGAGGAAAAGAAGGAAAAAGAAGGAGGAAAAAGGAAGAAAAAAGGAAAAAAAAGAAAAGAAAAAAAAGGGGGGGGGGGAAGAAAAGAAGAGAAGAGGGGGGAGGAAGAAAAGAGAAGGGGGAAAAGAAAAAAGGAGGGAGGAAAAAAAAAAAAAAAAGAAAAGAGGAAAAATGGGGAGGAAAGAAGGAAAGGAGGAGGAGGATGGGGGGGGAGGGGAGAAGGGAGTCTAGGGGGAGGGGGGAAGAAAGAAGGGGAAAGAAGGAAAAAGAGGAGGAAAGGGGGAGGTAGACCGTCAAAAAGAAGAAAAAGGGAGAAGAGGGGAAAGGGAAAGGGGAAAAGGAAAGAGAAAGACCGAGGGGTGGAGAAAAAGCGAAAAGAAAGAGGAGGGGAAAGAGGAAGAAAGAAGAGAGGGGGGAAAAAGGAAAGAAGGAAAAGGGGAGAAGAGGAGGGGAGAAGAGGGGGAGGAGGAAGAAAGGAAAGAAAAAGAAGAAAAAAAAAGGAAGAAAGTAAGAGGAAGGGGGAAGGAGGAAGAAAGGGGAAGGGGGAAGAAGGGAAGAAGGAAAAGAAAAGAAAAAGAAAAGGGGGAAGAAAAGAAAGAAGAAAAAAGAAGGAAAAAAAAAAGAGAGAGAAAAGGGGGGGGAAGAAGTAAAGAAAAGAAAAAGGAGGAGGGGAAGAAAAGAAGGGGGAAAAAAAAAGGAAGGAAGAAAAAGGAAGAGGAGTAAAAGAGAGAAAAGTTGAGGAAAGTAAGAAAAGAAGAAAAGAAAGGAAGGGAAAGGAAGGGGAAAAGAAAGAGTGAAAGAAAAAAGAAGAAGAAAGAAGAACGAAAAAAAAAAGAGGAGAAAAGAAAAGAAAAAAAAAGAAGAAAAAGAGAAGGGAGGAAAAAGAAGGAAACAGAAAGAAGAAAGAAAGAGGGAAGGAAAAAAAGAAGGAAAAAGAAGAAGGAAAGAACGGGGAAAAGGAAGAAGAAAGAAAAAAAGAAGAGAAGAAAGAAAAAAAGGAGGGAAAAAAAAGAAGAAGAAGAGGAAAAGGGAGAAGAAAGTTGAAGAAAGAAAAAGAGAAGAATTAAGAGGGGAAAAAAAGAAAAAGAAAGGAAATGGGGGACTGGAAAAAGAAAAAAAAGAGAAAAGGAGAAGGGAAAAAAGAAAAGGGGGGAGGGGAAAGGCTGGGAAAAGAAGAAAGAAAAAAAAAAAAGAAGAAAGAAAGAAAGAAGAAAAGAAGAAGAAGAGAAGGGAAAAAAGAAAAGAAGAAGAAAGAGGGGGGAAAAAGAGTGAAGGAAGAAGAAGAGGGGAAAAGAAAAGAAAAAAAAGAAGAAGAAGGGAAAAAGAAGAGGGGAAGAAGAGGGGGGAAAAAGAGGGGAAAGGGGGGGGAAAAGAAAAAGAAGGCTTTGAAAGAAGAACAAGAAAGAAAAAAGGGAAAGGAAAAAGAAAGTCGTTGAAGGGAAAGGAAACAAAAAGGAAAGAAAAAAAAATAAGAGAATAAAAAAAGGGAAAGAAGAAGGGAGAGGAAAGAAAAGGCGGGAGGAAAAAGAAGAAAAAAAAAGGAAAAGAAAAGGAAAGAAAGGAAAGAAGAAATTGAGAGGGAAAAAAAAAGAGAAAAAAAAAAAGAAAGGAAAACGAAGAAGAGAAAAGGAAGAAAAGAAGAAGGATTGAGGGAAGAAAAAAAAAGGGGAAGAAACAAAGAAAAAAAGGGAAAAGAAAGAAAAAAAAAGAGAAGAGAAATAAAAAAAGAAAAGAATGAGGAAAGAGAAGAAAAAGAAGAAAAAAAGAAGAAAAGAAAAGGAAAGAAGAGGAAAGAAAAAAAAAAGGAAAGCTAGGTAGGAAGAAGAAGGGGGAAAAAGAAAAAAGGAAGAAAAAGAAGAAAGAGGGAAGAGAAGGAAGAAAAAGGGGGAAGAAAGAAGTAGAAAGAGGACAAAAAGGAGGGAAAGAAAAAGAATGATGAGAAGAAGGAAAGAAGAAAAAAAAAGGAAGAAAAGAAGAAGAGGAAGGAGGAAAAAGAAAGAGAAAGAAGAAAGAAAAAGAGGGAGGGGAAAAGAAGAAAAAGAGGAAGAGAAAAAGAAGAAGGGAAAAGAAGGAAGGGGAAAAAGAAAGGAAGGGGAAAAAAAGAAAGAAGGAAGATGAAGGGGAAGAGGAAAGAGAGAAGAAGGAGGAGAAAAGAGGGGCGAGAAGAAAAAGTGAGAAGAAAGGAGGGGGAAGAAAAAAAGAAGGGGGGAAGAAAAGAAAAAGGGGAAGAGGGAAGGAGGAAAGAAAGAGAAAAAAGGAGAAGGAAAAAGAGGAAGGAAAGAAGAAAATAGATTAAAAGAAGAAAAGAAGGAAAAAAAAGGGAAGAAGAAAAAGAAAAAAAAGAAAAAAAAAAAAAAAGGAAAGAAGAAGAAGAGAAAAAAAGAAAGAAGAAAGAAAGGAGGAGGAAGAAAAAGAAGAAGGGAGAAGGGGAAGGAAGGGGAATGGGGGAAGAAAGAAGAAGAAGAGGCAAGGAAGAAAGAAGGTAGAAAAGAGTGAAAAGGAAGGGAAAGAAGAAGAAAGAAGAAGAAAGGAAGAAGAAAAAGAAAAAAAAAAGAAAAGAAGAAGAAAAGGAAAAAAGACGAATATGAAAAAGGGGGGAAGAGAAAGAAGGAAAAGAAAAAAAGAGGAGAAAAGGGAAGAAAAGAGGAGAAAAGAGGGGAAAAGAAGAGGGGGGAAAGGAGGAAAAGAAAGGAAGAAAAAAGGGAAGGGAAAGGAGAAGAAAACGGAAGGAAGAAGAAAAAAAAAAGGGGAAGGGGGGAGGGGAAAAGAAAGAAAGATGGATAAGTTTGGAAGAAAGGCTGAAGAAGATGAAGAGGAAAAAAGAAGAAAGAAGAAAAGAAGAAGAAAAGATGGGAAAGGGAAGGAAGAAGAGGAGAGGAAGAAGAGAAGAAGAAAAAGTGGAAGGAGAAGAGGAAAGAAGGAAGAGGGAAGATGGAGGGGGGGAAAAAAGAAAAGAAGAGAATAAGAAGAAGAAGGAAGAAGAAAATGAAAAAGGAAGAAAAGTTAAAAGGAAGAAGGAGGAGGAGAGAAGAGAGAAAGAAAGGGGGAGAGGGGTCTGAAGAAGGGGAATGATGAAAAGAATCAAGAAGGAGAAAAAGGAAAGAGGAGGGAATGAAAAAAAAGAAACGGAAGAAAGAAGGAAGAGAAAAAGAAGAAGAGGAAAGAAGGGAAAACAAAGAGAAGAAGAAGAAGAAAAGGGAAAAGAAGAAGAAGAGAGAAGAAGGAAGGGGAGGAAAGAAGGAGAGAAAGAAAGGAAGAAGAGAGGAGAAGGAAAGGGAGGGGAGGGAAGAGGAAAGAGGAGAAAAGGAAGAAGGGCGGGGGGAAAAGAAGGAATAGTAGAGGAAGAGGGAAGGAAAGAAAAAGAGAGAAAGGAAGAAAAAAGTGCCTCTTAAGAAGCGTAAAGAAGGAGAAAGAGGAAGAAGAGAAGGGGGAAGAAGGAGAGAGAGAGGAAGGGGGGGGAGAAAAGAAAAGGAAAAGAATAAGGAGAGGGAAAGAGGAAGAAAAAGGATGAAAGTAAAGGCAGGGGAAGAGGGGAAGGGGGTGGAGGGGAAGAAAAGAAGAAGGAAGGAAGAGAAGAAAAAAAAGAAGGGAGGGGGGAGGGAAGAGGAAAAGAAAAGGGGAGAGAGAAAAAGAAGATGGAGGAAAAGAGGAAGGAAGAGGGGCGGGGGAATTTGAGGAAAAGAGGAAAGAAGAGGAAAGTGACGTTAAGGAAAAAAGAAGGACGGGGGGGGGGAAGAAGAAGAAGAAGGGGAGAAGAAGAAAAGAAGAAAACAAAGGGGAGGAATAGGAAGAAGAAGGGGGAAGAAGAAGCCCCACGAGAGAAGAAGGGAGGAAAAAGAAGGAAGAAGAGAAAGGAAGGGAAGAAGAAAGAAGGAAAAGAAGAAGAGGGGGGAAGGGGAAGAAAAGAAGGGAAGGGGAAGAAGGGGGAAAAGAGGAAGAAAGGAAGTGTAAGTGAGGAAAAAGAAGAAGAAGGAGAAGAAAAGCGGAGGAAGAGAAGGGGGGAATAAGGAAGAAAGAAAAAGAAAGAAGAACCAGAAAAAGAAGAAGAAAAAAAGAAAAGGAGGGGAGGGGAAGAAAAGGAGAAGAAGAAGAAGAAGAATAAGAAGTTGGGAAGAAAAGGAAAGAAAGAAGGGAGGAAGAAGATAAGAAGGAGAAGAAGAAAGAAAAAGGAAGAAGCAGGGAAGAAAAGGAAGAAGAGAGTTTTAGAAAAGAGGAAGGAGGGGAAGAAGAAGAAGGAAGAAGAGAGAAGAAAGCTAAGGGGAGAGAAGAAGGAGGGAAGAATAGAGAAGGGAAGGGGAAGGGGAGGAAAAAGGAAGGAAAGAGGGGGAAGAGGAAAAAGAAAAGAAGAGGAAGAAAAGAAGGGAAGAAGGAGGAGAAAAGAAAAGGAAGAAAGGGGGAGAAAGGAAGAGTGGAAGAAAGAAAGAAAGGAAATAAGAAGAAAAAGGGAAAAAGAAAGAGAAGGAAAAGAAGAAAGAGGAAGAAGAAAAAGGAAGGTTGTAGGGGAAGAGGAGGTAGAGTGTGAGAAGAGAAGGAAGTAAAAAGGGGAAAGAAGAAGGAGAAGAAGAAGAAAAAGAAGAAGAAGGAAGAATAAAAAAAGGGGGAGGAGAAGAAGAAAAAGGGGTTGGAAGGAGTTAGGAATAGGAGGAAAAAGAAAGAGAAAAAAGGAGAAAGAAGAAGGGGGGAAGGGAGGAGGGGGGGAGGTTTTGACAAGAGTTAGAGGAGGAGGTGGGAAGAAGAAAGGGGGGAAAGGGGAAAACCTTGAGAAAAAGAAGGAAGGAAGGAAAAGAGGAGGAAGAAAAGCGACCTGGAATGGAAAAAGGAAGAAGAAAAGGACAAGAAAAGAAAGGAGAGGAAAGAGGGAAGAGAAGAAGAGAAGTGGGGAAAAAAGGAAGGAAGAAGGGAGTTTGAAGATAAAGAAGGGGAGAGAAGTAAGGAGAAAATTTCCGGAAAGAAAGAGAAGAGGGTTGGAAAAGAAGATGGAAAGAGAAAAAGAAAAGAAAGAAAAGAAAAAAGGAAAAGAAGAGGGAAAAAAGAAGGAGAGGGGAAGAAGAAAAAAGAAAAGAAGAAGGAGGGAAAAGAAAAAAAAAGAAGAAAAAGAAGAAGAAAGAAAGAAGAAAAGAAAAAAAAAAAAGAAGGGGAGGGAAAGAAAATGAAAAGGGAAAAAAGAAAGAAAAAAAAGGGGGAGGGAAGGGGGGGATGGGGAAGGAAAAAAAGAAGGAAGGAAAGGGGAAGGAAAAAAAAAAAATGGGGGAAGAAGAAAAAGAGAAAAGAAAAGAAGAAAAGGAGAAAGGAAGAAGGGAGCAGAGAAGAGGAAAAAGGAAAAAGAAGAAAGGAAAAGAAAGAAGAGGAAGAAAGAGAAGAAAAAAAGGAAGGGGGGAAGAAAAAGGAAGAAAAAAGAAGGGAAAGGAGAGGGAAGAGGGAGGAGAAGAAGGTGGGGAAGAGAAAGAAAAAAAGGAGAGGAAAAAAAGAAGAGGAAAAAAAGGGGAAAGGAAATGGAAAGAAGAAAAGAAGAAGAAGAAGGGAAGGAAGAAGAGGAAAAAAGAAGAAAAAGAAGAAAAGAAAAAGGAGGAAAAAGGGAAGAAAGAAAAAGGAAGAAAGAGATGAAGGAAGAAAAGGGAGAAGGGGAAGAAAAGAAAAAAAAAGAAGAAGAAAAGAAGAGGAGAAGAAGAAAAAAAGGGAGGAAGAGAAAAAGAAAGGGGGGAAAAAAGAAGAAGGAAGAGGAAAAGAAGGAGGAAGAAACAGGAATAAGAAAAAAGAAGAAGAGAAGGAGAAGAAGAAGAAAAGAAGGAAGAAGAAGAGAAAAGAAAGAAGAAAGAGGGAAAGAAGAAGACGGAAGAAGAGAGAGGAAGGGAAAGAAGAGGGAAGAGGAAAGAAGGAGATTGGAAGGAAGGAGGGGAAGAAAAGAGAAAGAAGAAGGGAAGAAGGAAGAGAGGAGAAAAGAAGAAGAGAAGGAAGGGGGAGGGAAGGAAGAAGGGAAGAAGAGGAAAAAATTGGAGAGGGGGAAGGAAAGAATGGGGAAAAGAAGGAAAAAAGAAAGAGGAAGAAAAAAGAAGGGAGAGAAAGAGAGGGGGAAGAGAAGAAGAAGAAGAAAAAAGGAAAGAAAGGAGGAGAAGAAAGAAGGAAAAAGAAGAAAAGGGAAAAAAAGAAGTGGAAAAGAAAAGAAGAAAAAGAAGAAAAAAGGGAGGAGATGGAGGGGAGGGAGAAGAGGAAAAGGAGGAGAGAAGAGAAAGAGGGGAAAGGGGAAGAAGGAAGGGGAAGGGAAAGGAAGAGGAGAGGAAGGAGAAGAAAGGAGGAAAAGAGAGGAGGAAAAGAAGAAGGGAAAAGGGGGGAAGAAAAAAGAAGAAGAAGAAGAAAAGGAGGAAAGAAGAAAAAGAAAAGGAAGAAGAAGGGGAAAGGGGAAAAAAAAGGAAAAAGATAAAGGAAGAAAAAAAGAGGGGAAAAGGAAGAAAATGGGGGAGGTGGGGAAAAGGGAAAAAAGATGGAAAAAAAGAAGAAAGAGAAAAAGAAAGGAAAAAAAGGAAAGAAAAAAGAAGAACGGAGTAAGAAAGGGGAGGAGATAAGGAAGGGAAAAAGGAAAAAGTTGAAGAAGAAAAGGGAAAAGAAGGGGGAAAAAGGGAAAAGAGGAGGAGGGGAGAAGAAGGGGAAGAAAGACAGAGGAGAAAAAAAAAAAGAAGAGGAAAAGAGGGAAAAAATGGTGTAGGAGGGGGGAAGGGAGGAAGAGAAGAAGGGGAGGGGGAAAAGAAAAGCAAGGAAGAAAGGGAAGAAGAATCGGAAGAAGAAGAAGAAAGAAGAGGGGGAGAAGAAGAAGAAGGGAAAAAAGAGGGGAAAGAGCCCTGAGGGAGGAAAAAAAAGGAAAAAAAAAAAGAAAGGAGGAAAGGAAGAGAGGGGGGGGAAGAAAAGGGAAAAAGAAGGGAAAAGAAAAAAAAAAAAAAGAAAGGAAGAAAGAAAAAAAGAAAAGAAAGGAAAGAAGAAGGAGAAAAATAAAGAGGAGAGAGGGGGGAGGAGGGAGAGAAGAAGGAAAGAAAGGAGGAAGAGGGGAAAAGAAAGAAAGAGACAAGAAAAAAGAAAAAGAAAAAGGAAAAAGGAAAAGGAAGAAGAAAAAGAAGAGAAAGGAAAAAAGGAAAGAAAGAAGAAGGAAAGAAGGAAGAGGAAAAGAGGAAGGAAGAAGAAGAAGGGAAAAGAAGGAGAAAAAAAAGAAAGAAAAGGGGGAAGAAAAAAAAGAAGAAAAGAAAAGAAAAAAAGAGGAAAGAAAGAAGAAAGGGGGGAAAGGGGAAAAAGAAGAAGAGAAAGAAAAGAAAGGGAGAGGGGAAAAAAAAAGAGGAAAGAATATGGAAGGAAAAAAGAAGGAGGCCTTTTGGAGGGAAGGAGAGAAAAGAAAAAAAAGAAGAAGATAGAAAGAAGAGAGGGGAAGGGAGGAGAAAAAGAAAAAGAAAAGAAGAAAGGAAGAAAGAAAAGAGGAAGGAAGAAGGGCAAAGGGGAAAGGAGAAGAGAAGAAGAGGAAGAAAAAGAGTGGAAGAAGAAGAAGAAGAAGAAGAAAGAAGAAAAAGAAAGAGACTGGAAGAAAAGAAGAGAAGAAAGAAGAAAAGGGAGAAGGGAAGAAGAAGAAGAAAAGAAAAAGGGAAGAAAAAGAAGAAGGAAGAAGAAGAAGAAGGGGGGAAGAAAGAAGAAGAAAGAAGAAAAGGAAGAAGAAGAAGGGGAAAAGGAAAGAAGAAGAAGAAAAGAAGAAGAAAGAAGAAGAAAGAAGAGAAAAGAAAGAAGAAGAAAAGAAGGGAAGGAAAAAGAAGAAGAAGAAGAAGAAGAAGAAGAAGAAGAAGAAGAAGAAGAAGAAGAAGAAGAAGAAAGAGAAGAAGGAAGGAAGAAGAAGAAGGAAGATAGAAGAAAGAAGGGAAGAAGAAGGAAGAAGTGAAAAGAAGAAGAGAAGAAGGAGGAGAAGAAGAAGAAGAAGAAGAAGAAGAAGAAGAAGAAGAAGAAGAAGAAGAAGAAGAAGAAGAAGAAGAAGAAGAAGAAGAAGAAGAAGAAGAAGAAGAAGAAGAAGAAGAAGGAGAAGAAGCAGGAGAAGAAGAAGAAGAAGAAGAAGAAGAAGAAGAAGAAGAAGAAGAAGAAGAAGAAGAAGAAGTAAGAAGAAGAAGGAAGTGAAGAAGAGAGGACCGAAAAGAAGAAGAAAAAAAAAGAAGGAAGAAGAAGGGAAGAAAAAGAAAAGAAGAGGAGCGAAGAAAAGAAGAAAGGAAGAAAGGGAAGAAGAAAAGAAGAAGAAGAAAAGAAGAAAAAAAGAGAAGAAGAAAAAAGAAGAAGAAGTGGAAGAAGAAGAAGAAGAGAAGAAGGAAGAAGAAGAAGATTTTGGAAGAAGGGAAGAAGAGAAGAAACGGAAGAAGAAAGAGAAGAAGAAGAAGAAAAGGAAGAATAAGAAGAAGAAAGGAAGAAGAAGAAGAAGAAGAAAGAAGAGAAGAGGAACGGGGAAGAAGATTGAGAAGAAGAAGAAGAAGAAGAAGGAAGAAGAAGAAAAGCAAGAAGAAGAAAAGAAGAAGGAAGAGAGAAAAGAAGAAAAGAAGAAAAAGAAGAAGAAGAAGAAGAAGAAGAAGAAGAAGAAGAAGAAGAAGAAGAAGAAGAAGAAGAAGAAGAAGAAGAAGAAGAAGAAGAAGAAGAAGAAGAAGAAGAAGAAGAAGAAGAAGAAGAAGAAGGAGAAGAGGAAGAAGAAGGAAAGAAGAAGAAAGGAAGAAAAAAAGGAAAAGAAAAAGAAAAGAAGAAGTGGAAGAAGAAGAAGAAAAGAAGAATAAAGAAGAAAGAACGAAGACGACTGTAGGTGTTTCTTGAAAAGAAAGAAAAGAAAAGAGAAGAAAGAAGAAGGAAATAAGAAGCAAGAAGAAAGAAGAAAGACAGGGGTGAGGAAGAAGAAGAAGAGGTTGATCGAAGAAGAAGAAAGAAGAAGAGGGGAAAGTAGAAGAAGAAGGGAAAGAAGAGAAGAAGATCCGGAAGAAGAAGAGGAAGAAGAAGAAGAAATGAAGAAGAAGAAGGAAGAAGAAGAAGAGGGAAGAAGAAGGAAGAAGAGAAGAAGAAGAAGAAGAAAAGAGAGAAGAAGAAGACGAAGACGAAGAAGAAGAAGAGGAAGAAAAGAAGCAGAAGAAAGAAGAAAGAAGGAAGAAGAAAGGAGGAAGAAGGAAGGAAGGAAATGGAAGAAGAAGAAGAAGGAGGAAGAAGGAAGGAAGGAAATGGAAGAAGAAGAAGAAGGAAGAAAGAAGACAGAAAGAAGAAGAAGACGAAGAAGAAGAAGAAGAAGAAGAAGGAGGAGAAGTAGAAGAAGAAGAAGAAGAAGAAGAAGAAGAAGAAGAAGAAGAAGTAGAAGAAGAAGAAGAAGAAGAAGAAGAAGAAGAAGAAGAAGAAGAAGAAGAAGAAGAAGAAGAAGAAGAAGAAGAAGAAGAAGAAGAAGAAGAAGAAGAAGAAGAAGAAGAAGAAGAAGAAGAAGAAGAAGAAGAAGAAGAAGAAGAAGAAGAAGAAGAAGAAGAAAATAATGCCCGTTAATGTGAGCTATTTTTAAAAGTAACACGATTTCTTTCAACATGGAAACTACATTGTCATTGTTTATGATTAATGAGAATGTTTGCTGTGTGCCAACAACTAATCATTTTGAGTGTCCTTTCACAGTTTAAATTAAGAGACATGTTTTCAGATTAGATCAGCTGCCATCTCCACAACGAAGGTCGGCTGCAATAGATCTTCAACGTCTTCTGTCTCTTGTCTTGATGGTGGGCACGCTGGTAGACTCTTTCCTGTTCATCTCTTGATTTTATCTTCCCACTTATAGCGCTGTCTTCCTCTTCCCAGTTTTCCTTCAACTCTTCTTTCTATTATGGTTTTCAGCAAAGTTTTATGTCTATGGTTTTCAGCAAAGTGTTGTCTTTTTATATGTCCAAAATATTTTAATTGTGTGACTTTAATCTCATTGATTATTTCTGTTTTTATTCCCAGCTTTTCTTGAATATCTTTTCTTTTTTTCTTCTTCTTCGCTTTGCATGAGATGCGCCACATTCCTCTCCATATTCACAGCTCAAGGGGTCCAATTCTTTCTTCTAACTGCTTGTCCATGTTTCTCTATCATACAGCAAAGAAGAGTATATATTTGATAATTCTCATTTTTAAATTGTGAGTAAATTGTGTCGATGTTAGAATGTGTCTCATGTTGTTTTAGTCATTCTATTCTCTTCTTCATTTATGTTTCTATTTCACATCTGCTATTTTGTGTCCAAGGTGTGAGAAGCTCTCCATTTGTTCCAGCATCCTTTCATTCAGTTGTTTAACATCATCATAATATTTGAACGATTCGTGTCATCACCAGTTAAATGTTAAATATTGTATTATTTTGAACAATATGAATGGTCAAGTCAGATATTGACAGGAAAATACCTTAATTACTAGTAGTCAGCCAAGTATTAACATACACGTACATATTTCTTGTTCTTCTGTAGGGAATTTTAGTGGGAGTATCTCTGTCCAAAGCTCTACCAACCACAGTATTTGGGGGCGTCGCTATGCTAGCTGCATTATTGTCACTCTTTCTACCGGAAACACTGAACCAACCAATGCCGGAGACAATAGAAGACGTGACCAAATTGTTTAAACGGAAAAAGTCAACGGAGACATCAAATGTCGTTAACACGGTGCCGCTTGAAAATATGGATTGTCGACTGTAATGTTATGAAAAGATATTCCGTATTTTTTTTTTCAGTAGCGAGAAAGTTTCTGATCGTTAGAAGTGTGTCATCTGTAGACTTTTAGCCTAATTTAAATACATTCATCATCACCATCATCATCATCACCAACACCATCATCATCACCATCATCATCACCATCATCATCATCATAACTATCATCATCATCGTCATCATCATCACTACCTTTCAATCCCTGTGGAGCACAGATCCTGAACAAAATATTTGCCACGCCTTCTTGTACTGTACCATCCATTCAAGATTTTTCTATGTCGTCTTTATTACTTTCATGTTTGTCTTCTAATTGTGCTCTTCATGAGCTTTTGGCCTCCCTCCTTTTGTCTGGCCCTGGGGGTTCCATTACAGGAACTGCCTAGTAATGCCATCAGCTTGTTTTCTTAATGTATGTTCAATTGAACGCAAGTGTCTGCTCAAATTACTTCAGTTCCTAATTTTGATTGGTTCTTTACATAAGTTCCAGATCTTGCCATACCATTTCAATCCTTTTGTTAAGCACAAGGCTGTCAGGTGCTCGCCTTGAAACCAAATATACACTGCTTAGACAACGCAGATTACGCTGTCTTGGCCATGTCCGCCGCATGGAAGATGGTCGTATACCCAAAGATATCTTCTACGGACAACTAGCAGATGGCAAAAGAACAACCAGGCGACCGCAGCTGAGGTTCAAGGACGTGTGCAAAGGAGAAATGAAGGCACTGGACATAAATCCAGCAACGTGGGAGGATGAAGATGCCGATCTCACTAAGTGGCGATGCTCCCTACGGCGCCACCTCATATTGGGCGAAAAGAAGCTCTCACAACAAGCCCAAGAGAAAAGAAAACTCCGAAATTAACACCAGGCAAAATAGCAGCTGAGCGCCATCACCTCAGGGGCGCATTCCCATTGTCAGTCATAACTGAAGTGGGGGCTACTATTCCAACTATTACAACTACTATTCTACACAAGCCCCCATTTATGAAAGTCTTATTGAGGAGACCACATGGAATACTTTTCTTTAACGGCAAAAGACCTATTACGTTTGTCATTATTAATATTGCTATTACTCACAAGCGACAACAATGTACTCCGACAACAATGTACTCCGACAACAATGTACTCAGTGTAACTGTAGCACCGATAAAATGACTGCTGAACATCTGCTTCAAAGATGCCCAACATATGAGGAACAGAGAACAGCACACGTGGCCATCACTAGTACCATTCCTGGAAAAGCTCTATAGAGACAGAAATAGCCTCAAGTGACCACTGTTTCCTTTGAACATATTCAAGTTGATGTCTGAGAGTGTACGAAGAAGAAGAAGAAGAATACAGAACTGGTTATCCCATCTTGTAGAAATTTTAAACCTAAAAAATTCAACACATATCACGGACAGGTCAATTACAGAAAATAATAGAAGACCCTCTAGTAATGATACTGACGCAACACTTCTTCTACTTACACTCTCAGACGTCCACCTGAATGTTTTCAAAGAAAGAAATAGTCAGTTTGAGGCTATGTGAATCTCAGTAGAGCTTTTCCACAAATGGTACTGGTGTCGGCCATATGTGCTTTCCTTGTTCCACATATGTTGGGCAACTTTGAAGCAGATGTTCAGCAGTCATTTTATCAGTGCCACAGTTACACTGATCGGTAGTTCCTGTCTTTAGCTCGTTGAATAGATGGTATCTCAATCTGTTGTGGCCAGTGCGGAGTCTGAAGATTACCACTTGTTCTCATTTGTGGAGCTGGTAGTAAGCATCATTCTGTGTGTGACCTGGATGTTCTACATTCCATTTGTTTCTGTATCTGAGTCTGATAAAACTCTTTGCCTCTTCGAAAGTTATGCTTGCATCAGGCTGAGGTAGATTTCCAACACAGAATCTTTGTGACTTAAGTCAACTAGAGACAGACATGAAGGTAATAAGGAGAACATAGCAAGTCCTTGGGCTGATGGTGGGGGGGGGGGGGGGGGGGGGAGGGGGGGGAGGGTGGTGGATTCATGAATGAATTAACTCCAGGTGATTGTAAAGTCACTTCCTCGTTTTGAATTGTTATTTGGGGGTCGGGCTGTCTAAGATGAATGGCGTCCGCTTCGAATTATAAAGATATCGGGTTCGATTCCCAGTAGAGGGAATATAATTTATGGAATTTTTTTTCTCAGAATCAGTAGTCCTAATGATGTCATACTCCCTCCTGATCTCCTGGGTAGAAAGATCGGATGCCTAGCCTTCTCGGATAAGGGCGAAAAAATAGTAGGTCCGTGCGCACGTTAAAAATCCGTCAGTAGTTGGAAATCGTAAAGAGTAGGCCGTAAGGCCGCTGCCCTGGCAAAATTTAAAAATTAGTAACCTACCCATCACAAAAATATTTATAGAATGTGCGATTCCTGTATACACACATTGGGATTTTCGCCGGTGCTACGGAGTTCGTGAACTGTGCTGAGATCCTCCTTGTGTGATCTAATGGAGGAGGTCGGAGCACTGATGGAGTTAAATTGTCCGTGTGCAATGAAGATAGTCCTTAAAACCAAACCAAATATTATTTCGTCACCCCAGTCCAACGTTTCGTCACCCCAGTCCACCGTTTCGTCACCCCAGTCCAACGTTTCGTCACCCCAGTCCAACGTTTCGTCACCCCAGTCCACCTCACTTATATGAACCGTCAACATCAAGAGAATTAACGCCGTTATATTACATAACATGGTATATCACATCAACATTACAGCTGAGCCTGAGATCCTGTGTGTTAAACACAAGGTTTCATAGCGACAGTCATTTTTGATGTCTCAAGTAACGTCAGATTATTGGTCATTATAGAATTGATTTTATTTTGTTTCTGGAAATAACATAAGTAAACAACACGTATTTGTTGATATCGTTGATATTAATGTTGATGAGAATTGACATCCCTGCAAACCCTTTGGCGCTCAACTCGCTCAGCAAATGTCAAAGGGCATGAATAAAAGTAATGAAACTCATTTATGAAATGGCAGTTATTGCCCCTTCCTAAGACACTTATTTTCATTATCTCCAATGGATGTAAGTGACGAAATAACAATTACAAAATGATTAGTGTCTTTTCAGTCACCAAGTATGACACATGTTATGTAACTTTTAACACTTAAAAGACAGCAGTATATAACTATATTGTGACGGCCACAGACGCCGACATACTTTTAATAGATGGCATATATCCGCACATTACTTGTAGTGTAAGTAAAACGTGCTATAATTATCAAATAACCAATCCCGCGTGCATTACACCGTGAAAACTATGTTGAACACATATTAGAAGACCGTGCAGGCCTTTCAATTTGTTTCATTGTACATTGACCATTGACAATAAGTCAGGATAAGTTTTACCACAAAGATCCAATGAAGGTAAAATGGAATAAATAGAAAAAAAATGACCATAGAAGAACTCTATTACAGTCATCAGGACATGCAACAGAAAGGGCACAACATAGTTATGTCCAGTCGTTGTCTTGGCGGGTTACTTGCTCGCATAAGTATTATTCCTTTTGTATCACTCTATATATTTAACGGACTCCACTATATATCTTACTTACTTATTTATTCGTTCCCCTTTTACCGTGAGGTGTAGAGGTTTGGAAGAGAGAGCGCCAGACTATCCTATCGGCTGTCTTCCTCCTGGCCTGGTTCCATTCTAGTCCTCGGTCCTTCAAAGATTGTCTAATGTTGTCCTCCCAGCGGACTCTGGGTCTTCCTGGGGGTCTGGATCCCTGGCTCTTTGTTTCCCGTGCTTGCCGTGGTAGTCGATCATCTCCCATTCTGCAGACAAGGCCTAACCATCTTAGTTGGGACTGTGCAGACTTTAACACAGCCTTACAAATAGACAAACAAGACTGTAGCAAAGACTTGACCATGGCCACACAGACAGAGAAGCAAGATTATAGCACAAAAAAGCCTTCCAAACAGACACACTAAACTATAGCATAGACTTTAACAAAGCTTTACAAACAGACATCTAAACTATAGCATAGACTATATCGCTACTATTATCAAATAAATGTTTCTTATTTCTTAACTAGAATCTGCTACAACTATTATCCATTAAATGTTTCTTTTATCTTAACTAGAATCTGCTACGAATATTATATATTAAATGTTTCTTTTATCTTAACTAGAATCTACTACACATTTTATCTAGTAAATATTTATTTTCTCTTAACTAGAGTCTAGTACAACAATTATCCATTATATATTAATTCATGCACGCTAATGAATATTCATGTGTGACGTAAATATATGAAAAAAGTATGAAAACCCGCAGCTGTGTTTTTGCTAAATGGCTCAGTATTATTTTCTTATGTTCTTCAGCTTGGCTAGACATTTGTAGTTATTGTTTTCGCGTCTGTATATGTCCTGTTGTTATTGTTCTTTAGATGTTATATTTCTTTCCTATTGCATAATTTGTATTTGTCTCATTTGGTCTATGTTGTTTTTATATGTGTGAAGGAAATGTACATAAATCAAAACTGAATTAAATGTAAAGGATCGTGCTGAATGCCGTCTAGAGGTTTAAAGTATTCTTGTAATCGTAGTAATCAAAGATAGCCAAGCAACATTATATAAATGAGTGCAGAGAACTAATGATACACGAATACAGGACGATTTATTTGAACTTGTTCCACTTCAACAGTTGAAGATCCATCTGTGAGACATTGACATTAAATCCATAGGGCCATATACATTGGGCAAAACAATATAAGTATGTCCGTTAAACTTTGAGTCCATCTAACGTCTCGTTATAATCTCTCATATTATATCTCAGTCCATGTGTTAGTGCAGCGGTTCCCAACCTTTTTTCACTTGCGTACCCCTTGGCAGCTCATTTCTATAAATTGTACCCCTAATATTAGCAAAATATTTGAAATTAATATAGTTGCTGTTATTCAAAATTTATAGATTATAACCAGAAATAACGGGGCCAACCACAGGATTAAAAAACAATGTAATAAAAAGGTGAACAAACAGTGTATATATTTTTACATGAAAAAAATCAGAAGTTACAATAAAAATTAACGCATTTAATTTATTAATAATAATAATAAAAACGTTGTTATTGTTAAAAGTTGAAATCACTTTATATAACACACATGTCACGTGACCATGACAAATGTTCAGTGCGATCCTTGAGCTTGTTTTGAGGCGCATAGTTTTTTTAAAATCAGGTTCAAGTGATGTAAGATACAGTCTCAATTCTGGACCTGCATTCAGTTTACTACGGTATTTATTTTTTGTAAAGGTATAAGAAGAGAAAGCCCTCTCCACCAGCTCAGTATTTGTAAATCGCAACAGAAACCTAAGCGCCTTGTCGCTGTTCATATTCTTTGCTGATGTTTCCCCAAAGTTAGTAAGGAATTTTCCTTTGAATTCAGCTATTAAAGTAGTATCAGTCGAAAGTACTTTTTCGTTGATTGATAATGTGGCTGCTTGGAAATATTCTTCTTCAAAGGGATTTACAATCCAGTAGTTCTCTTTTCCAGGTTTCGGAAAGTACTTCTCGAAAGATGATTTTAGCCCTTTCAAGTATTCAATTATTTTCTCGCTCATTTCCTGGGAGAGGTGCAGCTCGTTCTCAGATAGGAAATTGTGCAGAGTTTCAAATACCTCAGGCTAGCCTTTTTCAATACACGACCTCCAAAAATCTAATTTTTTAATCATAGATTCAATTTTGTCTGAAGCACTGAAGATCGTTACCGAGCTATTCTGAAGTGCCAAATTTAGTTTGTTTATTTGTAGGAAAATATCCGATAAGTATGCAAGATTCTGATGCCAATCACAGTCGTGTAACTTTGAAGTAAGTTGGAAAGGATGGTCTTCAAAAAAAAGTTGGACTTCGTGTCTAAGTTCTAACAGCCGGGTAAGGACTTTACCACGAGAGAGCCACCTTACTTGTGTATGAAGGAGCAGGGTAGAATGAAGACTATTCATCCCTTCACACAGTGCTTTGAAAAGCCTCGAGTTTGTGGACTTTGACTTTATAAAATTAACCCCTTTCACAGCTTCATCAAGAACGACTTTTAATTCACCAGGGAGGCGGTTAGATGCAAGGCTTTGCCTGTGGATGCAGCAGTGGCTCCAGGTTATATTGGGGGCTACCTTCGAGACACGAGCGCGAAGACTGGAGTAGCAACCTGACATAGACCTGGCTCCGTCAGTGCATAGTCCACAACAATTAGACCAATTAATGTCCTTTTCTTTGAAATAAGAATCAATAGCATGAAATATATCCTCACCTTTTGTAAGCCCTGACAGAGGATGACAAAGCAAAAGGTTTTCTTCAACTTCATTGCTTTTCAAATACCTCACAATAACAAGCAAAACAGCGAAATTAGCAATATCTGTGCTTTCGTCAACTTGAATAGCAAAGAATTTACTATTTTTAATTCTACTTATTATTGTCGCTTCAACATCGTCAGACATATCCTGCATTCTTCGAGAAATTGTATTGTTGGAAAGAGGGATGGTGTTCATTTTGCGAACATGTTCCTCTCCGAGCATGCACAGAACGGCATCTTTTATACAAGGAGAAATTAAATTCTCAGCTATAGTATGATTTTTACCACATTTATCAATACGATAACTAATACGGTAGGAGGCTTCAACCGCATTTTCGTTATACATATGTATCTTTTGTCCGCCATTACTCAATTTTTTTTCGCTTACCCCTGAACGTCCTGTCGCGTACCCCCAGGGGTACGCGTACCTAAGGTTGGGAACCGCTGTGTTAGTGGACAATAAAGTCTCAGTGGAGACATGTAATCAACTTCATAAGAACATCTAGGATCCACACGTATTTAATATCCTGATGGAACACTTTGGAACAGAGTCTAAAACACGACCATACCGGTCCTCTCCACAACGAATATCTCCTTGCCTTTGTCGTACGCGACAACTTACGTCATAAAATTCACGCGTAACGACGCGCTTTGCAACATCCTTTGAGCACCACGAAGTTCTAAAATTGACTTTGTGTCTGGGGTTGGCAACCTCATCATATAAAACAGATTACTACAGAAACCACCATCATTGGCTTCCTGCGAGGGTGAACTGCAGCTGTGGTCCTATAAGATGGATATTTTAGAATCCTTTAATCTTGTGCATCGAAATGTATTAACGAATGAACGAACGAACGAACGAAATCTTTATTTCATCAGGGTAAAGCTTTAGGCATAATTGCCTTTTTACATTTCTGCCCTGCAATACAATTTTCAGCGTTTTACAAATTAAAATTAAAATATTAACAACTTCAGACATGATTAATTAATATTATCATCACAATCAGAAACTGAGCATACACAAGTACATTTACTCATAGTCATTCACGCACATAGAGAGAGGGATAGAGAGAGAGAGAGAGAGAAAGAGAGAGAGAGAGAGAGAGAGAGAGAGAGAGAGAGAGAAAGAAAGAGAGAGAGAGAGGTCAAGCAATAAAGCTACTAAATATTAAAAATTCAATTTAAAATTGAAAATATTACAATGACAGTTAAATGCTCGTGGAAACGTTGAAATAACTGAAACAGAATTGTCGTTAAATGTGTGTACAAGATTTCATAACATGTGAATGCAGATGTCATTTGAATGAGATGTAATTATCAGTTTTGACAGACTTGGGTAGGGAATTCCATGCTAAACCACCTGCATAACTAAAACAACTTTGGAAGAGGTCAGTTCGAGGTTTTTCTTCTTCTTCTTTGATCCTTAGCCGCCGACCGTCAAAGCAGTCAGTGGCCATCACGCCTAGTGGCGTCTTGTAGGGCAACAACAAATTGATTCCACTTTGCTCGGTCGGTGGCCATCCTTCGTACAGTGCCCCAACTCTGGTTCATTCCTTGCATCTCAGCCTCCACAGTCCTCCGCCAGGTTGTTTTTGGTCGGCCTCTCTTTCGTTTTCCTTCAGGGGTCCAAAGCATAGCTGTTCTTGTGATGGCATCGGGGTCTCTTCTGAGGACATGACCAACCCAGCTCCAGCGTCTGCCAGCTATGATGGTGTGCATGTCCTCTTGCTTGCTACGAGTAAGCAGATCTTGGTTGGTGATGGTATTCGGCCAAAAGATTCGGTGAATTTTTCTTAGGCATGTTAGTTCGAGGTTTTGCAAGGTCCAAAAGTAGGTCGCCACGTAAAAAATATGAGCAGTATTTATAGCGAAAGAACATGTTAAGGCTTTGTGAGAGGAACGTTGGTAGTGAGTTAACGTGTTTGATTTAGGTAGTTACTAGAATAGATTATTTTTATCTGTGGTAGTGGATGGATCTACCGATTTCAAGGAGTGTTGAAAAACGATTAGTTTGATTGCGCACGAAGATTTCTTCATATGTGGAAGAAAGAATGAACGTACTATGAGCATGACCATTTAAAAATATTGATGGAGTTATTGGTGTTTAACTAGGGATGCTGAACTTTTCGAGAAATGCATGGAGGCATATCTGGAGTCATCCTTATATGACCACCAGCTATGCACAATACTACAATGTTTGTACGTGGAAGTGAATCTAAGTCTGTGAGGCTAATTACATCCTCATCGATTCTTGAAATCATCCACACACTTCCAGAGATTCACCTAATGGTGAAACATGTTGAGAACCTAGCATTATACAGTAAGCTTGGAGGAGTCACTTGAGCCCCAGACATAACTCTGCCTTTACCTGGTTGCAGCCAATACCATGTTGTAGAGTCCTTGGTATTATCTACACTAGGCTTTTCCTGTGGCTTTTCTGCTATCAAAATGTGCTGAGCTGAAGTCATGAGCTTCAGTTTCTCCAGCTTGGCTTGCATTTAAAAGATCATCACATCTTGTCCCAAGCTAGGAGGAAGAAGCGTGTGGCACACTGCGCGCATTCCCCGCCATCCGAGGGGGATCTTCAAATATGCAGAGCTAAAATATTGTGCTCTGGTTCTGGGTTCTTCTAAGGAATCGTCACGTCTTACACAGAGCCACTTCTCAGTTCCCCCTGCCCATCACCAGGCCCATAGTGAGATCCTCCTGCATACAGCCAACCAGGTAAAAGCGAGAGTTACGGCTGGGGCTCAAGTGACTCCTCCTAGCTTAGTGTGCAATACTGGGTTCTCAACATGTTTCACCACAGGGGGATTCCCTGGAAGTGTGTGGATGATATCAAGAGTCAATGAGGGTGTAATTAGTCTCAGAGACGGATGTTCACTTCCTCAAATGTATATTGTAGCATTATGCACAGCTGGTGGTCATTGTCGTGAGAAATTCTAATCCACATATATAAATTATCAGGTAAATGTAAAGCCTAACACACAAATTCAATAAAAGGAAAGAAGAATGGTAAAGAACAGTGCTGTCACAATGACGGTACTCGAGATCCCCTTGTTTTCTACTTCGTCTGCAAATTGTAACGTTTCACGTTGATAGTAAAAGCCTACTGCATCAATACACGCTTTCTACAATAAAACGTATACTGCATTTCTAAGAAAAACCTTGAGATACGCAAGCTGACCTATATTTAATATTCCATTCATGTCATTTTATACACTAAGTTAACATAAACGAAAAGACAGATGAACTTAGGATAGAAAGAAAGGGAGGGCTGAAAGCCGGAACGCATGCAACACTAACACGCGTCTCGCTATACAATTACTGCCATCACGCGTGTAAGGCCACATGCACTAACTTTTTTTCAAATCGACAGTGATAAAAAACACTACCCATACGAGAGTTAGGTTTAAAAACTTACAAAACCCTTATTAGGAAACATGACATTCTACTGTTTTATGTCTAAAATCCTGACATTAGTCTGACAGTACAGCAGGACAGGTGGCGGTTCTAAACATAAAAAATAAAAAAAACAACTACACGACTATCCTAGAAAATACATATTTTGAACGCAGCCACTTAGCTCCCTTAAATTTGTATATTTGGGTTCCTTAGGACTTGCTGACATAATATGTTAAGTGTTACGCAAATAGTCTAGGAATTAACAAATTATAGCCAAAAGAAATAGTGAGGGTGTCAGACAACACCAAAATCAGAATCGCTCAGTGGCAGATTTTGAAACCACCATTGTACGGGAAATAGGTCCTCATGTTAAATCCTATTTGATTGGAGCGCAGTAAATGTAAGGCGAAATACGATTAGTCGGACTACCAATACTAATTTTTTTGTTGTTAGGGGAAACAGTAGTAGAGGTACTTTTTTGAAAAGCTGTGTAAACATGGCACGATTGGTTAGACCCGCCAATATAGTCAATTAGAAGCGTCAGTTCAGCACCACATTTTCAAATAAACTTTCTAAAGCAACAGTGCGTTGAGATTCAGCTTATATTTTTCTAAATAAAAGCCTGAGACAGCGGCAGGTCGGATTTTGTGCCATATTCATTGCCAGTCAACGTAATTGTGTATTATTTCCATGAATTGTGGTAAGCTTGAAATATTTGATATCTTTTTAATGAAAATTGAAGGTAAATTGATAATTTATGTCTGTATATGTGTGTAGTTCAGTAGCAAACATGAGGCAAAGCCTAGATATTGCTCCAACCTGAACAGAACGTGTCTGAGAAAAGTAAAATTGCATGGAATTGCCTAACAGTACACTGACACCTATCTTATTGACTAGAAGGAACTAATGCTGGAATTGCAGAGGCGTAGTAACCATTAGGGAGGAGTATACTGGTGTAAATTGTTTCAGATGAAGATAGCAGTTGGCCTACCGCTCTGAACTCAGTGTTTGTTGTGTATTGTGTTCAGTCTGGAAATAGATTATAAATTAGTTCTGAAATAGGAGGTACAACCTTCTTGTTTCAGGGACCGTGGTCCTAAAGTTATTGAGCAGCACCTGGTCTGAGCTTTGCTGAATCTAGAGGCTGACAGCATACTCCTGGGTCCAGATAGCAACCAGTGAGGTGTCTCCAGAATACAGGGAAGCTATCAAGCAGAGGAGTCTTTTCCTGCCGCCATCACGAAAGATAAGCTTCTGTGGCCAGAGGAGCTCAACATTATGTGTCCCCCTCTAAAATTGACATTATAATAAAACAGAGGGAAAATACATTGTGTAAATTGATAGGAACTGTGAACTTTTCCCCATACTATTTCCAAGATAAACAAACACTTGAAGTCATGATGACAAATAACAACATAGCTTGAAAACCAAAACCAGTATTACCTCATAGTACTACTACACAACTGACACACATAGGATAATATTAATAAAATATGTCACTACAAGGTTCATATTTATAAATTATGTACATATAAATTGTGATTACATTTGATTGTGATTCCTGGTTCACTTTGTAGTTGAATCAGGATATATATTAGTGAAAGTAATTAATACATATATATTTGAAACTTTACCATAGACTCATTTAAGATAGTCTTATAGAGTGTTAAATGTGTGTGAGTGTTACAGTGTTGTAAAGTGTTGTGGAATAAATTAAATTGTTTATCTGTCTGTTGTTGTTGTGACTTACACTTCATCATATACATACCCTAGACATTCAACGTAGTCATCACAATATTCCAGAATAATTCTGACTGAGGTATAAATGTGGTAGCAAGTAAGGTTATCTGTAAAACACTACACCTATTAGATACAGATACCTTCACAGCTGATCTCAGTCAGTACACTAAGTCCCCTATAAATATTTATATCATCCCACTTTACCACAGTCATACGAAGATGACTGCAGATCTGCATCCATGGTTTAAATAAGGTATTCCAAAAACCTGGAACAAATTGTGCGTAAGTACTAAATTACATTATGCCCTTTTTGATTATTAGAATGATTATTAATGTTCGAGAGGAAGGCCAGTTTGATGATTATGAAACAGTGGTAAAAAACTATGCTTCAAATTCTCATTACAACCAATCATCATCATCATCAGTTGCCATCTCCACAACGAAGGTTGGCTGTAATGGATCTCCAACGTCTTCTGTCTCTTGTCTTGATGGTGCACTCTGATAGACTCTTTCCTGTCCATCTCTTGATGTTGTCTTCCCACTTATAGCGCTGTCTTCCCCGTGCACGTTTGCCTTCAACTCTCCCTTCTGTTATGGTCTTCTGCAAGGTGTTATGCCTTTTTATGTGGCCAAAGTATTTTAGCTGTCGAACTTTGACCTCCCTCATTAGTTCTCTTTTCATACCTAGATTTTCTAGGACCTCCTTATTTGTTTTCATCTCTTTCCATGAGATACGCCCCATTCTTCTATATATATCCACATTTCAAGAGCCTCAATTCTTTCTTCCAACTGCTTATTCATCGTCCATGTTTCTGCACCATACAGAAATGCAGAATATATATAACACTTTATGATTCTCAGTTTTAATTTGTGAGATAACTGTTTGGATGTCAGTATATGTTTCATGTTGTTGAATGTAGCTTTGGCCATTCCTATTCTCTTCTTGATTTCTGTTTCACATCTGCCATCTTCTGTTATTATATGACCGAGATATACGTAGCTCTTGACTTGTTCCAGGATTTCCCCATTTACGCTTATCTTTAATGTGGGTTTATCGTCTGTTTTGCTAATTATCATAGTTTTTGTTTTCTCAATATTAATGTCGAGTCCATATTCATGACTTATACTGTTCACTTGCTTCACTAGTTCCTGTAACTCCTGTTCGCTTTCAGCTAACAACACGGTATCATCTGCATATCTAAGGTTGTTTATTGACCTTCCACTGATGTTCAGTCCTGGTATTTCCTGTATCTGTTTGAAATTTTTTTCGGTGTATAAATTAAATAGGCAGGGGGGACAGCACACAACCTTGTCTGACACCTCTTTTTATGTCTATGAATGGTGAATAATTCCTTCCAGTTCTTACTGTGGCAGTTTGCTCCCAATAAAGGTTACTGAGTATTCTTATATCTTTTCCATCAATACCTATGTCTTCGAGGCATTCAATTATTTTCTCATGATGGACTCTGTCAAAAGCCTTCTTATAGTCAATGAAGCACATATACATACTTTTTTGGACCTCTGTATATTTTTCTGCTAATATTCTTAGACAAAATATTGCCTCTCTTGTTCCACTGTTCCGTCTAAAACCAAACTGTTCTTCCTGGATTTCGCTGTCTACTTTACTTTTTATTCTTTCCTGTATGATTTTGAGCAGTATCTTAATTACAACCAATGCGAAGACCCAAAGCGGAAAAGACGACATCGAAAATAACTATAGTACCAGATATAGTGCAAAAGATGAATTTAAAATCCTTTTCTTACATCGAAGACGCAATAGTCACAGAAATGACACAAAGTTATGACGGAGTCATTGTTATTGTTATGGTTGATCAGAATCGACATCACAGCACTCGAAGCAAACCCATAGGTACTCAGTCTCCCTCAGAATAGGTCGAAGGGAATGAATGCTGATTGTATCTGCTGTGCGCTGGTTGTATACGCGACGATTGCATCTTCTTACACGTCCATCCTTGCTTCATGTCATAGAAAAAATGGTTTTCCTATCTCATGCATTTAGCAGATAAAGTGATTCTTTGTAAGCTTGCTCATGAGATTTCACTATGAATGAGGTAACCGCACCTTTAATTCTGGGGATACTGCGCTTTTACCTGCTGGCGAGAGATTGCTAGTTAGAAGTGTCTGTAGTATTAACATTGTTTCTCTTTTCCTCTCCGTCACATAGATCTACCACATCGTCATATGTGATCTACCGATAGATTGCAATCTACCTTATGCCGAAACCTGTTCTAGAGCGTCATTTGTATCTGTGGACATTCTCTGTCCGTAACCTAGAACACTGGCTATATTATGACACACAGGCATCCCAGGTTTTGTTTTTAATACGATTAACGTTCTCCCGTCTGTGATATGTTCTAAATGTCTGTTTGCCTGCTTTTCTGCCGTGTGACCTTTCTGCGCCATCCATCTTCACTTGTGCTTCACAACAACTTTTACTACTGCTTTCCTTTGTTTTAGTATCACCATGGCTCATTATTTTAGCATTGTCGTTGTCTTCATTAATTCCTTGGATGTTAACCTTCGTGATATCAGACTTCACAATCTCTCCTTCTTTATTAAGCGTTTTAATCTCATGTTTTACAATGGCGATATCGCTTTTCACAATCTCTGCCCGAATGAATGCGTCACTTTTGAATTTTGTTTCAGAGACATTTTCTTTCTGTAAGGAGATATTTGCATCAGTAGCGTGTCGTCTGTTCCTGAACGTATTAGAGGAAGCTGAACTACCCTGTGGCTTATTTAGTGTAGATTTAAACTCTGGGGCAGTGTGGCTTGTTCTTGTCATATTGCTGACAAGGAAGGATAAAATAGAATTATCGTCTGCAGTTTCCTTTTGTCGTCTACTTGGAATTCCTGACTTGGTTGAATGCACGTCTTTGTTGCCTCTGACTTGAAGCGCGTATGTTTCTTGTACCACCACGTCCGGGCCATGTCCATTGACTGTGAACTTGTCAGAATCGTATACATTTTTCTCCATGATGTTCTCCTTGACACAGCTTGTTCTTGTATTAGGTGAGGCCAGCAGATCTTGGCAGCAATGTGACGCTGGCATGCGTTGTCTACGAAGACAGGCATGTTCCTTTTGTGTTGAGAATGTGCTCAGTGTGAACGAGGCACTGCATAATTTTTTCTCTTTCTGTGATTTCAGCTCTTCCAACAATTTTGCTGACTGGTGCTCACGGGATCGCCGTTTCTTGACATTTTGTGTGAATCTGTAATCACGTAAAAACAACAGATAATAAATTATTCAACGAGCCGATCAATCACATACATAAAAAGTAATCAATAACATCATAATTAGCCATTCTTCAAGAACAAGGGCGTTTAAGAGGCTCAGGGAAACTGCTAGAAAGGTTGCATGTGGATCAGCTATGGAATTATTTATAGTCATTTATATACAACAAAATGGTTGCTTTACAATTGTCACATTTTGCCAGAATGGATAAAACCAGAAGTGAATTTGGAGATCACAACCACGGTAGAGTGGGTTAGATTCCCAGCGAATGCAAGAAAAGACAACAGGATGCTGACACTTAGGAGTCATGACCGAAATGAACCCGATTCCTTAGGGTGTAAAAGAGATAAAAGGACATAACCACTTGGGAAAGGGTGGCACTTCTGATAATCAGATTGCCTAATGTAAAAACACTATGTATAGAGTTGCCTATTACCCCTTTTGTGTGTTATGCTTTTACATTTTTATCGTTCCGAAAGTGACTACGTTTAACTTAAGTAACCTTCATCAGGCCAGCTTTAGTGAACTACTACTGCACCAGAATATAACCTGTACAAGACTCTGTTAATAGCCTTCAGCTGCCCATGGAGCATAGACCTACAACAAATACGAAGTCCACCTCCCATTGTAATTTTCCTCATCCTCCAATTGTCATTCTGTCACATCCTCCCATTGTCATTATTCCTCATCCTCCCAGTGTCATTCTTTCACATCCTCCCATTGTCATTATTCCTCATCCTCCCAGTGTCATTCTTTCACATCCTCCCATTATCATTCTTTCACATCCTCCCATTATCATTCTTTCACATCCTCCCATTATCATTCTTTCACATCCTGCCATTGTCATTCATTCAAATCCTTCCACTTGCTACCTCATGCTCCTTCTTGTCAGTTTTACTTATCCTCTTTCTGATCACTCTTCCTCATAATCACGTAACTTCTACTTCTTCCACCTCCCAGCCTTAATCCATTTCATCCTATACCTAGTTTCTTTGTTCTTTCCTTTTTTCTTCATATCTGTTGGTCTAATATTCCTTTCTTTCCGACGCTGGACCGTTTCAACAGAACACAAAAACTTGCCTGATTTCCTCCAGTTTGAAAAGTTGGGCCGAACTTTTTTGTTGAAGAGAAATTTCTGCCAGGCAAGCACCAAGCTTCATTTGAATTACTCGGTTCTTCCTGTGGGCCCGTCGTTCGTTCTCACTGGCAGCAAACTCAAGAAGATGCCTGTAATTGTCCGCATGTCCTTGCCTTAAGATCAAACACATCGTGCCTCCTGAAGAAGATCGCTCTGATTTTGTGGACATTCTAATGGACAAGGTAAAAACATTGGGTCAGTTTTGGTCATACCGCAAGTTGGCAAACTATATTTCGGTGGTTCTCAGTATTTTAAGAGACACAGGCCACTCTATAAGCGAACGAACGAACGAACTTTATTTTCAAAAGCCAAAAAATTCGTCATGCAGGCCCGTCTAACATTCTACCTTTCCTCTCTCTCTCATCTTTCATATTAAAATCCTTTTAGTCCCATATGTACTTTAAGCATTATTTAGTTATGCAACATCATAAAGGTAATATAACAGCATACATGTGTAATAGACAATCATAATCAAATTTAAGTATGTTTAAAAAACATACAAGAAAGTAATGAAAAAAAAAGGAAAAGCAAACAAACAAACAAACAAACAAACAAACAAACAAACATAATCCACCCTTCCATACAGTAAATTAGACAATGATTTGAAACATATTTGAACAAATAAATTGTCTTATTATTAGGGTGGCGCATAATAAGAGCTCGTGAAATATTCGAAGTCAACTATTGAATGACTAGGGACTTGGCGTGTTTTCAGGGTATGCGGAAGATTTTACCAGAGATTGGCGGCTCTTAGTTCATACTGCCAGAGGGGGGGGGGGGGGGGGGGGGGGGGGGGGGGGTGGGGGGGGGGGGGGGGGGGGGGGGGGGGGGGGGCGTGGGGGGGACGGGGGGGGAGGGGCGGGGGGAGGAGGGGGGGGGGGGGGGAGAATTGTTAAAGAGTTCACTATACTAGTGTGACAGGGGCAAGCTAGGATTCCACACCCAAGACCCGTGCACTAAGAAAATTTATAAAGGATCGTTTGACAGGGGTTGCAATTATTGGTTGCTTGCAGCCCTCTCAGCAGCAGACTTAGCAATTCAAGCAACACAAAGCCTTATACAGATCAACATTTAATACCACCGAACACCCAGGCAGTGTTCATAGACTTTCTGAAAGAAACAATAAATAAAACATTGTCTAAGTGAAAATCAATAGCATAGATAATAACACTTACCATACAGAAAACGTGCGCCCGCCTGACACACTCAACTATCTCACGCACTCATGCATATCGTCCAATGAGACTAATATGGTGTAGTGCATGAGGCTGGCAATCTTACCGTGTAACATCGGTTGCTACCGAAACCACTACTGCAAGAGCATCTGAATGCTTCATGCGGAGGCAAACCACACTGGTGGCCCCATGCTCCCTCAGGAGCGGAGAACGGAAACATGTATCTCCAAGTGAGCCCACGTGCTCTCACAAACGATCCTTCACATAACAATAATTAAATAATCATGAAATATGCATAACATAGAATTAACCAATGGAGATTTTACACAGTATAAAAGACTAGGAAACTAAGAAAGCTAACACCAACTAGCTAGCCGATCTTACTATTACTTACACCACATAATCAGTCTAACATTACTGAAAAAGCACAGGACTTTATCCTAGTAAGCTGTAACATAATATATTGCAGCACTCGCCACGCTAAAATAAACTATTTCGGCATCAGCACCGTAGTTAATAAATATAACAGTCTAAATCGCGCCACAATTAAATATATTATTCAAACCAACTACGTGTCGGATTTACATAAGCTCATGGAAGGTTTCCTGGACCCCAAACAATATGGAGATACTTAAGCATTAAATTTCATTTACACAAATGTAATAACTGAATATGCCAGTTCTAGTACCGGCCACGTGTTATATTTCCTGAACATGGACCCACGCCATTTTCGAATAGATTTGGATAATATCAAACGGACGCGAAATAAACACCACAAAATTAAATATATACTTACTTAAAATACTACGGCACAAAGATGGTAAACCTAATATCCTTTCTAACACTATCAAGACTTTAGAATGTTAGAGAATAATATATGAGGTCGGGCATAGACCTGGCAGGCTCATCATTTAAAACAAATATCTATAGAAACTACTACTGCACGATGACGAATGTTTTTGGTGCATGATTCTCGCAAGGAATGTCAGCTGCAGGCGTGATCACATGTCATATGTACATGATCTAACTTTTTATGTGCGTGGTAAATCTTCTGTATGTACATGATCTTACTTTTTTACTTTTTTCTTGTGTATATGTATTGTTGTTCGTATGTACAGGTTATTTTTTCTGATGTACGTGTTATTTTGTTTCTTATGTACATGTATCGTTTTTCGTATGTACATGTTATTTTTTCATATGTGCATGTATTGTTTTTCGCATGTACATATTATTTTTTCTTACGTACATGTATTGTTTTTCGCATGTACATATTATTTTTTGTATGCACGTGTTATTTTGTCTTATATACATGTTGTTTTTTATGCACATATTATTTTGTCTTACATACATGTTATTGTTTTCTTATGTATACTTATTTCTTATGTACATGTAATTTTTTCCCCTTATGTACATGTTATGTTGTCCTTATATACATGTTCTTTTTTTCTAATGTACATGTTCTTTTTCCTTATGTGCATGTTCTTTTTCCTTATAAACGTGTTCTTTTTTCTTATGTACATTTTCTTTTCGTTTTCTTATGTACATGTTCTTTTGTTTTTCTTATGTACATGTTCTTTTGTTTTTCTTATGTATATGTTCTTTTGTTTGTCTTATGTACATGACGTACATATATTTGTATTTACCTGATCTATTTTTGACACGGCAGTTTCGCTACAGAACATTTGTCAACATAATGTTCTTGTTCTGCTGTTGTTCTCATTGTTGTCGTTGATGCTGTTCTTATCTGTTCTTCTTCAAGTACCATGCCTAGTGGCGTGGGCGATCATGTACATCACAAGTTCCTGCCCTATATACTTGCTGTCTCCTGTAACGTTTATCAATTCAGTTGTTAACTTCTTTCCATGTCATGACGTCAGACTGTCCAGTGCCATCCTTATTTATCGTGGTCTATATCTTTTTTTTTTCAATCTTCACGATATATTCCAGCTTTCTTCTTCTCCTAAGATGTCCAGGACAGTGGATTGCCTCCGTTAAACGTGTGTGTTTGTTAGCTTCTTTTGCGCAATTGCTTCTTTCAGGACATCCTCATTACTCTATTTAGCTGTCCACGGAATATTTTACACTCATCTTTAAAACTACATCTCTATGGCCTCTAAAGCTTTAATATTACATAATGTTAACACACACACAAATATTAAATCTAGTTTTCTACTTCTTTATTTCTCACGTGTACCTGAAACATACCTTTATGTGTATAATATTTATTTATTTACTGTTTACAGGCTTCTGGTTTCCTTTCTTTATTTGTTTAAATTTTTTTACAATACCAAACCTACCCTCTGTCCTGTACTGATCTCATGCTTCTATCTTTTACTAGACACAGTATTAAGGTATTTGTCTTGTGTAATCTGACCTATACAGTATTACGGTCTTTGTCTTGTGTAATCTGACCTATACAGTATAATAGGGGGACCACAGAAGTGATTGTGTCATTAATTAAGCTGGATCGCCCTTGGTACACATCCGGTGTTGCGCGTGGAAAATCGCGCTAATGGCCCCTGACCACAATGCACCATTTTGTTGGTGCCTACTTTTCAGGGAGAATCGTGTGATTCGCTTCCGTAGCTAGGCGGGATTGCCGTTCGGATGGTCCTGGGTTCGGTTCTCTGGCGAGCCTATCACTTCTGTTGTCTAGTTTTCTACTTTTTAATTTCTCACGACTGCCTGAAACATACCTTTATTTATACTTCTGTATTTATATAAAAACATAGAATCGTTTAAGCTAGTTCTTCAATCTTGTCGTCGAAACCTCCCAGAATACATCATTTTATTGCATTTAATAATCGGTCAACAACGTTCACAAATTTGTTTATAGCTATTGGAAACTCCCGAACTATTCCAGTAAGTTCAACTTCAAGAAAGAAGAATTTCTCGAACTATGTCTAATTAAAACAGATCTGCCATTAACAATGTTGGAAGACATGTTAGCAATCATGTCGGCTCAACGCGAAGTAATGAAGAGCTTAGGCAGTAGAATGAACTTTTATGTCGAACAACAAGCAAGGAAGATTCATTTTTTTATTCCTTAACCAGCGGCACTTGGGTTTTCAGCCCTTCGGCCCAATGACATGTCATTGCGAGGCTGGGGAACCTGAGGACTTTCCTTCCAACCCGGTCAGGAGCTTCGCTCCTTCCCATCCACAGAGAGTTTATCTCAGGAGCCGTTCAGGTTATTCAGTCAAAATCCAGGTCGATGATACTTCTTCAAATGCCCACGCCCGGTTGAACCTTGAACACCTGATCGCCAGCGCAATGTGGTAACCATTACACCAGCGCCGCTCCGGAAGATTCATTTTAAGAACATACAGGTGAGGTAACAATAAAGTTCCTATTATCAATCAATCAGTCAATTAGTACACTTTAGCACCCCTTCAGCATTGGCCTTCAATAAACACATGCCAAGTCTTCTTGTCACGTGACATCCGCTCAAGTTCTTTCCACGTCTTCCTCATATTTTTCACTTCTGTCTCCAGTTCTCTTCTCTGTGTATTGTTGGTCCACCTCTACTTCTCTTCCCCTGGGGGTTCCAGAACAAGGACTGCCTTGTAATGCTATACACATGTTTCCTTAATGTGTGTCCTATCCATCGCTAGCGTCTTCTTCTCATCTCTTAAAGTTCCTCTTGACCAGCTAGATGTTTATATTACGTGACACAATGTACATCATATTATATTATTATCATTTCTGATGCTTGACCTTGCTCATCATCAAGGAGTTCTGAGAAATATTCTTTCCATTACTTCCTTTGGGGCAGTAAGCAATTTGCCTTGCTTGTCCTTTATAAATGTCCTTTATAAATTTAAGAGGGCATTGTTTTTCCTTCCCCATGTTCTTTAGGGTCTTATAGAACAATTTCTGGTTTTCTAGCGCATATTTTTCTAGTTTTTCATCAAATTCTTCCCAGGACTTCTGTTTTGCTGCTAGCACCTTGTTCTTTGCTTCTGTTCTGAGTGTCACGCCGGCTTTGTATGTAACACAAACTTATTCGGTGCAAACAAGACTTAAAAAAACTTTAATATCATCTGCATGGCAGGGACGTACTTAAGTATTTGGCTGCCTGAGGTGATCCTTCCTTTGGCATCCTGAGATAAGTATACAGAAAAATGTATCATGCTTACAAGTAGATTTTTAAACTGCACAATACTATCACAACGATGAAGCTGGCAACGTCATCATGTAACACACATTGCTACAGAAACGACCGCTGCAAATGTATGTCCATCTTGGTGCAGGCTTCCTACACAAGGGGGCATCTACATTTGTGGCTCCATGCTCCATCCGGAACGACAAGGAAAATAATAATATTGATGACAGTCACAAACTGATTAATTTGATCATGTTCTACCTGTTCTTTTATCTATCTTGCGCCTTCCATTTATCTCATCTTTACCCGTATTTTCTTTCACTATTTGAACGAATTACTCGGGTTTCATGTTATTTCGCATGATATAACCTGGGTAGATATAACGCAACATTCCAGCTGTTTCCAGCTGTCTGCAGACGAATTGTCTACGTATGCATATTTCGAAGGTCAGCAACGTGTAATGTCTGTAATCTGTTGCAACACAATATTCCTTGATTTACACCTCAGACGGAATCATTCATAACCCTTTATCTCCCCAAGACGCATAGACCTTCAACAAACACATGCCAAGTCCCCCTGTCACGTACCATCCGCTCAAGGTCTGCCCATATCTTTCTCATCATTTTCACTTCTGTCTCCAGTTCTCTTCTCCTTGCGTTTTTCGATCTACCCCCACTTTAGGTACCCTCGGGATTCCAGATTAATAGATTCCTGGCAATATTATCAACAGGTTTCCTCAATGTGTGTCCTATCCACCGTCAGCGTCTTCTTCTCATCTCTTGTTCTGTGACCGTTTGGCATACACTACCATTTATACGTGTTAGAATAAGAATAACAGACGTTAAGCAAATAAGGCGTTTTTGCACAAAACGCAGTATAGATTTTGGGTTCAGATGGCAGTCACGACGATGAGAGGCATTGTGGAGCTGTCTCATAGAACAATAATGAATGCGTGGAAAATTTGAAATGAATGTTGTGAATTCTTGTGTTTTTTCCATTGTTTAGAGAGAGAGAGAGAGAGAGAGAGAGAGAGAGAGAGAGAGAGAGAGAGAGAGAGAGAGAGAGAGAGGGAGAGAGAGAGAGAGAGAGAGAGAGAGAGAGAGAGAGAGAGACGTGTGGAAAAAGTCGAAAAACTGAGAAACGTGTGCAAATGTAGATAATTGTAACGTGTGGAAAAAGACGGAGTCGTGTGAAAATGGCGGGAAAAGGAAGGAACCGCATATAAAAGGAGAGATGTGGGCGATCAGATAGGATTCATTAGGCTAGAGGATTTTACAGATAGTGTTAGGTGAACTTCGTCTTTGAGATTATCAAGACAAGTTTTTATGTCGACAAGTTTTTAAGTTGACAAGTTTTTAAGTTGACAAGTTTTTAAGTTGACAAGTTTTTAAGTAGACAAGTTTGTATTTAATTTTGTTGGATATATATTTTTCCTTGTGGATATATTTATTTTTCCTTGTGGATAAACAACCAATCGTTGTGAAATTTTGCAGTGCTTGTCTAATGACATTAATAAACTCTGATTGAATTTTCTACATTGCTGTGTTACAGTTGGATCATTTGAAAACTATTATACGATATTGCTTATCACTAAACCTAAAAGGATAAGAACGGACCTGGGAAGAAAAAATAACTTCAGTCAAGAATTTCCATCTCAGGCGGAAGGCCTGTAACGACTTGAACAGAAACGTATAAAGGATTAGCTCTCGTCAATATATTTACCTGCGCACAACACAATTGACCTGGTCATACACATTCTTACATTGATGTTGTAACCAGGCCGATTACAGTTCCACTAACACTTACCTAGTTCTTGTCATCAGTTTTACATTAGTGATCTTGTCATCAGTTTTAGTGATCTTGTCATCAGTTTTACATTAGTGATCTTGTCATCAGTTTTACATTAGTGATCTTGTCATCAGTTTTATTGATCTTGTCATCAGTTTTACATTAGTGATCTTGTCATAAGTTTTACATTAGTGATCTTGTCATCAGTTTTACATTAGTGATCTTGTCATGTTACGGTTTTATTTTTAAATGATGGTGTCTGCTGGGGTTTACCCATGTGCAAACGTTTAGGGGTCATTAGTATTTATAGAATATGTCGATATTTTACGGTATAGTGAACGCGAAATATATGCGGAGATGATGACGCATTCGCGTTGGGTAGGTCACGCCGGGTGACTTGGTTACTGGGCCTTTGTTACGTTATCCGTCAAGCACGAAGGTCGTGTCTTGTAATTCTTCCAAGGAATTAAGGCTGAGTATATAGCCTTTATTTTATAGATGAATCGATGTAGACTTCAGGGTCAGTTCGGAAATTAATCTAAGCATGAGATTAATTAAATTAAACTAATAATGGAAGAAGAATCGTATTGTGATTCAATTTGTAGATGTCAAGAACTCATGTGCTCATTTCTGGCTGTTGATTAAACAGCGCACGTATATAGCCACGATGTTCTTCTGACACATTGTTTTGACACGGTCGGACATGAATACTATGCATGTAATTTCCTAATGAACTATGTATGAACTATATCTGGATGTACCACAATGTGAACTGTTCTTCGTGCGTCAATTTTGTATTAAATATTGGACTCAATCGAAGGCTTACCACATTCCTTTGATTACGTTTTGATTGCTTCAACTTTGCATTGTTGATGGTCCTTTGACCTGGTGAACTCTCTTCTTGTAAGAAGTTATAGAAATAAATGGATCAGTTCGTACGGAGCCGGGGTTTGCTTGGACACAAGTGGCGTAACGATAATTAAGCAAGCATCCCAACTGAACTTACAATAATAGAACAAAGGACCCTCCAACACCAGTAAACCACCCACGCAACAGTGGTGGCCAGTGTGGGGAACTGGAATTTTATTGAAGAAAAATACTCAAGATTAGCAAGTTGAAAGAAATAATTTTCCTTCGAGCGAAATGAACACTTTTTCTATCTACACCGATGACGTCACACCCGCTTGGCAACAGGATGAATCAGCTATAGTGATGGCAGCCGCACTTCAACGTCTTCGAAGAAAAAAATTATTTATAAACGTTTCATTGAACATTGCAAAATTAGATTCATTCAACATGAGCAGTAAATATAGGTCCTACTGTCCGTTGGCGAAGCAAGCACTGTATGAATCTATCGAGGCAAAAAGATAAGTAACTCATTTTGAAGGTTACAATAAGTCAGTCCTATTTGTCCTACAAATGCCATGTTCTTCTTTTTTTTTTTTATGTAGCCATGTTATATCTTGTTTCTGTCCGTTTACATGTAGTGGGAGGTAGGATGGGAATCGGAATTGAACTTATGGCTTTTCGAATGTCAAGCTCAATTTCGATCGTTCTTAGGGCTGTGAATTAATAGCACCTCGCGAAGAAAGCGTCGAATTATCGTTATCGGTGATCGTTCGGGTTCGGTCTTGCATTAATTCACTTTGCATGTTAGGTGTATAGTCATGTTATAACTGTTGTTTTCATGTGTATTTGGTTCTTAAATTTTATTCATTTACAGTCCTATGTTCGTAATCTATCTTGTTATTCTGATCTAGCTATCTTTTATTTTAATTAAATGTATTGTATTAACGTCAAATGAGTCCTGTGACGTCATCTTTCATAGTACCAAATATGTTCGTTTCCTCAGTTAACCTTCACCCTTCTACATTTCCGGTTAGTACACTTGGTTTTTATAATAGCATTTATTTTTGTGAAAGTGTCACTTTTGTATTGTGCTCCTGTTCTGTAATCCTTGGTTAACCCATTTGTATTGTTTGTATTCATTACATATTTTATTAATTTAATATTAATGCTATAATTTCTTCATTAATTATAGTGTAGATGAATATGATTAAATTTTTATCAGCTTTGATGAGGAATTAGGGACTTTGCACATATTTGCAGTAGTGGTCCTAGAAATGGGCAATGCACTTTATGCCTCATGATTATGGCATAATATATAATGATTAATTATTAAAAACTTTATAACATATTAATACATATTTAATATAAATTAGTACACTTTCTCTGTACTATATTGTGAACTTAGTGACAATTAAGACTAATTATTTGGGGATAATACACATAATTATTAAATATTAATATTAAGCGCTTGATATAATTTCAGCAGCTTATATAACTAACTATCATAACTATTTATGATAGATATCGGTGAGTATATATATATAATATTTTTACAAAATATTATAGATTGTGGAACTTATACATAACAATACAGTAATATTACAATTTCTTGTATTAATTATTCATTCGTTGAGTAATTATAATTATCGACATAGATTATATTGTTGATTACAATACATAAGTAATTGAATACTTAAATAAATTAACTCTAAGAATGCTTACCTTGGACCATTTCATTAAAATTGGAAAAGATTGTAATAAAAAGGGAGAGGCACTCCTTGAATTTGCTGAACAACAACAAGCAAGATATAAAGCAGAGATGGAAGAACTTGACAGAAAGGAAGCTGAAAGGTAAGCCATTGCTAAAGCAGAGATGGAAGAACTTGAAAGAAAAGAGGCTGAAAAGACAACTATTGCTAAAGCAGAGAGAGAAGAATTAAGACAAGAAGAGGAAAGAAAGATAGCAAGAGATGAAATCCTACGGATTGAAGAAGAGAATAAATTGAAACGGCAAGAAATCATACTACAGCAAGAAATGGAATTGCAATGGCTTAAATTGGAAACAGCAAAACTTAATTCGCAGAGTGCTGCAGCAAATCAAAATGATATTGCTCAATCTGGATCTTCATCCACCCGACTTAAAGGTAATTATTACTTTAAACTACCACCATTCAAGTTACACGTGGATGACCTTTCATCGTGGCTGGCGCGCTTTGAGGATATATGTAAGGTCAATAACCTTGACAAAACTGCATGGGCACTTAAACTTAAGGAATTTCTGGATGGCGAACCTGCAAGTGCAGCACAAAACATTGATCCTACATTAGCAACAGATTATGAGGCCATTAAGACGTTGTTATTACGTCGTTTCCACTTGAACGAAGAGGCATGTAGATTACGTTTCAAAAGTTTATTGCCAGATAACAATAAAAATTTCACAGGGTTTATTGCTAACATACGCAATACTTTTAACAGATGGGTTGAACTGGCAGGTGTCAACAAATCTTACGACAAGTTAGTCGATTTGTTATTAAGGGATAAAGTATTATCTTCTGTCAGCTCACCATTCTTTGCTTATTTGCAAGAAAGAAAACCAGAAACAATTGATGAGTTAGAAAAAATTTCTTTAAATTACTGTACAGCACATCCGAACTGACCCTGAAGTCTACATCGATTCATCTATAAAATATAGGCTATATACTCAGCCTTAATTCCTTGGAAGAATTACAAGACACGACCTTCGTGCTTGACGGATAACGTAACAAAGGCCCAGTAACCAAGTCACCCGGCGTGACCTACCCAACGCGAATGCGTCATCATCTCCGCATATATTTCGCGTTCACTATACCGTAAAATATCGACATATTCTATAAATACTAATGACCCCTAAACGTTTGCACATGGGTAAACCCCAGCAGACGCCATCATTTAAAAATAACACCGTAACAGATTTGTTGCGTGGGTGGTTTACTGGTGTTGGAGGGTCCTTTGTTCTATTATTGTAAGTTCAGTTGGGATGCTTGCTTAATTATCGTTACGCCACTTGTGTCCAAGCAAACCCCGGCTCCGTACGAACTGATCCATTTATTTCTATAACTTCTTACAAGAAGAGAGTTCACCAGGTCAAAGGACCATCAACAATGCAAAGTTGAAGCAATCAAAACGTAATCAAAGGAATGTGGTAAGCCTTCGATTGAGTCCAATATTTAATACAAAATTGACGCACGAAGAACAGTTCACATTGTGGTACATCCAGATATAGTTCATACATAGTTCATTAGGAAATTACATGCATAGTATTCATGTCCGTCCGTGTCAAAACAATGTGTCAGAAGAACATCGTGGCTATATCCGTGCGCTGTTTAATCAACAGCCAGAAATGAGCACATGAGTTCTTGACATCTACAAATTGAATCACAATACGATTCTTCTTCCATTATTAGTTTAATTTAATTAATCTCATGCTTAGATTAATTTCCGAACTGACCCTGAAGTCTACATCGATTCATCTATAAAATATAGGCTATATACTCAGCCTTAATTCCTTGGAAGAATTACAAGACACGACCTTCGTGCTTGGCGGACACATTACACCAGAAGTAGGTCTTGCAGCCAATGATGGAACAGGCTCTCTGATTTTTAACAGAGGGATAGTAAATGGTTCTGTAGTTTCTGTATTGAGAGATTCGGGGTCCACAACCATTGGAGTGCGACAGTCGCTGGTACATCCTAGCTGTGCAATGGGGGAATATGTCTGTTGCATGACTTTTTGGGGAACTATTGAGTTTTACCCCACAGCTATTATTCATGTTAACACACCTTTTTTCACAGGACAAGTTAAGGTATGCATGCTTCAGAATCCAATTGCAGATCTGATGTTGGGACGCATCCGTGGTAGTAAGGATTGTTCCCCACAGGAAATTGAGGAATGGGAATTAAAGAATGTGCAATCTTATTGCAATGCTAACGCTGTCATTGCAACAGCTACATTACGGGCCAACAAAATAAATACATGTGGCACAGTGTTCTCCAATTTCAGTCTCAGTACTATTCTGGAAATCGATAAGGAAAAGGATAAGACTCTCCTACAGGATAAAAAGTATACTAAACTACCAGTCCATCCTAGGAAGATTAGAAAATCATTTCGAGGCAGATATACCTTTTCTCAAGAGAATGCCGCCAAGTCGGAAGATAGATGTTGGCGACAGGATCATATTAACAGTGATCTGAATAAAATGGTTGAAAATGGGAAAAGAAGGGATGTCCCGAACAAAGGTAATGATGGTGAAGTTCTTATGAACTTAACTAATAAAATTGGGACAAATAAATATGTCAATCATTATGAGACATCATCTCATAAGACTACCATATCCAAAAGATTAAATAGAAGAACTATTTATCACGTTAGTGACACTGATCCCACTTACATTGGGAAGGGTGCATATTCTCGCACCGTGTTAGTGCGCAATCTGCCACAAGGTACCAGATGGCAGGCACTTAGCAATTTCTTTAATGACACGGCAGACGTTATGTTTGTACGGTTGTTGTCACCTACCAATGACAGGTATGGTGAAGCTATAGTTACATTTCGTAACAATAGAGATGCTCGAATGGTCATCGAGCATGATAATGGTGCTTACTTTAACCATCATTGTCTACGGTTACAATTAGTACCTAATGCTGCATCACGCAGATAACATGCTATGGTAATACAATTGTCTCATATCATTGATGACTCATCATAGTCATTCATCATTTCTTTTCTTTACTGGTCCTTATAAGGTTACTGATAAAATTTCAGACGTTGATTACGTCTTAGATATCAACGCGTTGCTGATCTTCTACAATCTTTCCCAGATGTGTTAACTGATGTACCGGGTTGCACATCTGTAATTAGTCACGATATTATTCTGAACGATGATACACCAATTCGTGTTCATCCTTATTCTGTACCTCTACATTTTCTGAGTAAGACATCTCAGGAACTCGAACAGATGATATCATTAGGTATTATTGAGACTAGTACATCTCCATTTTCTTCTCCTTTAGTCATTGTCCGGAAAAAGGACAACAACATACGTTTATGTGTTGACTATAGGAAACTTAATGCGCAGACAGTACCAGATAGCGAACCACATCCTATCCTTGACGATTTACTTCCTCGTCTATCCAATGCTACACTTTTCACTAAAATTGACTTAACTAAAGGTTATTGGCAGATTCCACTAACCGAAAGAGCCAAATACTACACAGCATTCTCAACTCCACGAGGTCTTTACCAGTGGAACGTGATGCCTTTTGGGCTAATGAATGCTCCAGCTACCTTTATTCGCATGATGCGAAAAATTTTATCAGGTAGATCAGATATAATTACCTATATTGACGACATATGTTTGTTCAGTTCATCATTTGAGGAACATTTTTTGGGTCTTAAATCAGTTTTGGAAATATTGCGGGATAACCATTTAACCGCTAAACCAACTAAGATTCAAATAGCGTGTAATGAGATAACATTCCTGGGACACATTATTGGATCGGGACGTATCCAAACAATTCCCAGTACGGTTTCTAAAATATTAAATTTATCTGTTCCTCAAACGAAGAAACAGGTTAGGAGTCTGTTAGGTTTAATCCAATACTATAGCAGATTTGTACCTCACCTATCATCCATCACGGCTGTCCTGTCTTCGTTACTAAAGAAGAACATGCCTTTAAGGATAAATTGGACCGACGAATGTGACAAAACCTTTCGCACTATCTTAAAAATATTTTCATGTCTACCTATTTTAAGAATACCAGATGCTTCTAAAAAGTTTGTTGTACGTACAGATGCGAGTAATTACGGACTCGGGGCATGTCTACTGCAGTATCATGATGATGTCCTTCACCCCGTAATGTATGTCTCACGCAAACTGAAACCTCCTGAGACAAAATATTCCACTGTGGATCGAGAATTGCTCTCCGTAATCTGGGCAATTACAAAGTTGGAGAAATTTTTACTGGGATCACCATTCCTGATCCAGACTGATCAGAAATCAGTGGCAGCATTACGTCGCTCAAATCATAAAAGTGCTAAACTTGCAAGATTTGCTATTACGTTGCAACCCTACGAATTCGAGATACAGTCGATACCTGGAACTGAAAATGTCATAGCCGACACGTTGTCCAGACATCCTACGGATTCTGAATGAATTTTCAATTTCACGAAAAATTTTCTGACTAGTCAAGCATTACATTTGCAATAAACAGTATTGATATCAAGTCAGAATATTCAACAATTCAGTTGGACTTCCTACCTAAATAAGGACATTTCGAAATAAACTATGGTGATCAAAATTATCAAGATTTACGGATCGTTTGAAGGTTTGAACTTCAATTCCACTTTGAGTATCACTCAAAATAAACAATCTCTGATGAAGAAGGGACAGATACTTTGATGACTTAGTCAATTAACTTTCAAATTTTAATAAAGGAACTAACAATGAATGGATCATCAAATCATAATTTGATAATATGAACCTTGTGTCTTAATGAACGTTCATACAATTCAACAGGAGGTAACAACGATTGGATCTTCATGTCCAATATTATTAATTTTTCTAAATTAGTATATAATAGATAATAAAGTCAAAGTGTGATGAAATAAAAAAAATAAAATATACTAAGAAAAGATGAAACAAAAGAATATCACACCAATTAAACCTTTTAATTAGTGTAATTATCAAGGTAATGGATAATACATTATGACATTTCATATATATATTGTTAAAATGTATGAATTTTTTTCTGTTCTTTTCTTCTGATTATGTCAATTTAATTAGGTGTCTATCCTTACACTTCATTTTCACACACATTCTAATTTAATGTAGACTTTAATATTTGGTTTTAATTGTCCGTACTTCTCAATTTTATTTCTTTTACTCTCTTATACTATTTCTCATTTTCTTCAATTAGATATTAATTAGTTAATACCATACGTACATACTATAATTAATTATTTTAATTTTAGTTAGTTAGAATAATTTTAATAACACCTCACATTATTAGTTAGTCTATACATACAACAAATTAATTAGTTAATTAATTAGTGACAGTAACATTTACTTGTTTAATATAAGTTATATGTATGATATGACGTTGATTTTATTATAATATATTACTGACATGACTGCGACACTGTTCTAGATAGAACATCGTAGTTCATACGTCGGGTTTTGTTAAATTTTTGATTAATATTGTTCAAAAAAAAAAATCTATGAAATAGATTTTTTTTTTGCCCCCGTCTGACAGGAAATCTGTTACGGTGTTATTTTTAAATGATGGCGTCTGCTGGGGTTTACCCATGTGCAAACGTTTAGGGGTCATTAGTATTTATAGAATATGTCGATATTTTACGGTATAGTGAACGCGAAATATATGCGGAGATGATGACGCATTCGCGTTGGGTAGGTCACGCCGGGTGACTTGGTTACTGGGCCTTTGTTACGTTATCCGTCAAGCACGAAGGTCGTGTCTTGTAATTCTTCCAAGGAATTAAGGCTGAGTATATAGCCTATATTTTATAGATGAATCGATGTAGACTTCAGGGTCAGTTCGGAAATTAATCTAAGCATGAGATTAATTAAATTAAACTAATAATGGAAGAAGAATCGTATTGTGATTCAATTTGTAGATGTCAAGAACTCATGTGCTCATTTCTGGCTGTTGATTAAACAGCGCACGTATATAGCCACGATGTTCTTCTGACACATTGTTTTGACACGGACGGACATGAATACTATGCATGTAATTTCCTAATGAACTATGTATGAACTATATCTGGATGTACCACAATGTGAACTGTTCTTCGTGCGTCAATTTTGTATTAAATATTGGACTCAATCGAAGGCTTACCACATTCCTTTGATTACGTTTTGATTGCTTCAACTTTGCATTGTTGATGGTCCTTTGACCTGGTGAACTTTCTTCTTGTAAGAAGTTATAGAAATAAATGGATCAGTTCGTACGGAGCCGGGGTTTGCTTGGACACAAGTGGCGTAACGATAATTAAGCAAGCATCCCAACTGAACTTACAATAATAGAACAAAGGACCCTCCAACACCAGTAAACCACCCACGCAACATGTCATCAGTTTTACATTAGTGATCTTGTCATCAGTTTTACATTAGAGATCTTGTCATCAGTTTTACATTAGTGATCTTGTCATCAGTTTTACATTAGTGATCTTGTCATCAGTTTTACATTAGTGATCTTGTCATCAGTTTTACATTAGTGATCTTGTCATCAGTTGTAGTGATCTTGTCATCAGTTTTACATTAGTGATCTTGTCATCAGTTTTACATTAGTGATCTTGTCATCAGTTTTACATTAGTGATCTTGTCATCAGTTTTACATTAGTGATCTTGTCATCAGTTTTACATTAGTGATCTTGTCATCAGTTTTACATTAGTGATCTTGTCATCAGTTTTACATTAGTGATCTTGTCATCAGTTTTACATTAGTGATCTTGTCATCAGTTTTACATTATTGATCTTGTCATCACACTTCAGTCCTTCTTTTCGACGCATGCACCCATTTATGAACGTCTGTAATTTCTTTGTTGATGTTTTTGTTGTTGTCCATGTTTCACAGCCATACAATAGGACTGACTTGACATTTTAGTTGAAGATACTTATTTTCGTGTTGGATTTGATATCTTTTGATTTCTGTATAACACCTCTAGCCGGGAGGGGGGGGGGGGGGGGGGAAAAAAAGTATTATATTTTTCACGCTTTTCTAAGGAACAGACAATGACAAATAAAAATAAATAAAATAATGTTCCAAGCAGGCATCTCGTAAGAAGGAATTTTGAAAGGAGGTATGTTGCAAGAAGAAATATCACAAGGTATGCCACAAGAAGGTATGTCTTACGAAGGTGTTTCGTAAGTTGGTAAGTTGTAAGACAGAATGTCGTAAGATATAATATCGTATGACTGTATGTTGTAAGAAGGAATTTTGTAATAAAGTATGTCGTAAGAAGGTATGTCTCGAGAAGGATTGCCATAAAATGGTATGGCAAAAGAAATAATGTCCCAAGAAGGGATGTCCTAAGAATTTAAAAAAAGGGAGTTTTGCTTCGTTTTGGCGAGCGCGCCCCGTTCAACCTAGACACAAGGTCCGTTTGTTATATAGGGCGCAAGTGCTGTTATAAAAGACCTTATGGTCTGATAGTAATGTCCTAAGAAGGAATTTTATAAGAAGCTATCACAAGAGGGAATGTCATAAAACGGAATGATGTAGCGAACAATATTTTAAGAAGCGACTTCGCCACGGCTGTTTATCGGGCTGTAATTCTCATCATTTAAACAACTAGCTAAATGAATCATCACTGCAAAAGGAAAAAAAAACACTTTAGAGCATGTTATCTGCTTGAATACCAAATGTAGTGGTGGTCTTATAATCCTTATAAAACTAAAAAAAAGACACTCATGCATTCATTCCATTGATGACGAATTTGATAAATGCGAAGATAATGAAAACGATCCGATTATAAACAGAGACTGAGATTTGTATCAAGTTTATAGTTGTATCCTTACCTTGAAATCAAAGAACACATCAGAATCTGACTCAAAATTATGAAACTGTCCCCTACTGCCTTAATTCCAATATTTATTGGATTCTTTTGTAACAATAACTCCTCACGTTTGCGAAAATTGAAAATGGAAATATAAGTAATGAAATCAAAAAGAGAGGCGCGGTTTATATAGATTTTCTTCTACTACTTTTTAAGTTGAAACATGCACTTATTTAGGTTCTAGCAAATCTTAACCTAATTCGTCCATATGACACGCAAATGGTAGTTTGAAAATTATTGCGGATACATACCAAACGGAAATATAGTCCGCAAGATATACCAAAGTCGTGAGCTGAAGTAAGAACAGGTATGTTGTGAAAGATATTCTTCACCATTATGAATGGGGATTTGTACGAAAATGTTGCTGTAATCTTTAGGATAGATCCGTTTACATTATAACGTGTTTGAAATACGGATTTGGCCATGCTTGCGAGTAAAAATATCCCTTCTATGTGATGGGAGAGTCGCTAGGTAAATTAGTCGTGGTTAGTCAAATCTGACGGGAGATAATCGAGGTAGACAGAAATAAAGACAGATAAGGTAAGTGAATTACGGTTTTGAAAAAGAAAGTGGAACAAAGAAGTAATAATACTAGTTTGGATGAAATCCCGAGGGACATAGTACCAGGAGATGGTAGGTTTTATTCCTGGTGTTTGGGTTTATGATCTTATTCGAGTCTTTACTATAGTCTAGTGTGTCTGTACGGTTTTGTTAAAGTTTGTGCGATACTATAGTGTGTCTGTTTGCATGGCTATGATAAAGTCTGTGTTATAGTCTACTGTGCCTGTTTGGACGGCTTTGTTAAAGTCTATGCAATAGTTTAGTGTATCTGTCTGAAAGGCTGTGTTAAAATATGTGCTATAATCTTGCTTCTCTGTCTGTGTGGCCATGTTCAAGTCTTTGCTACAGTCTTGTTTGTCTATTTGTAAGGCTGTGGTAAAGTCTGCGCTAGAGTCTTGTTTGTATGGATTTGTTAAAGTATCTGTTATAACCTGTTATGTCTGTGTGTTTGATCGTGTTCAAGTCTGACTTTAGTCTTATTTGTCTCGCCTCTAGCGAAATATGCTTGAGGAAACCTGTTGATAGCATTACCCGCCAGTCCTTGCTCTGGAACAATCAGGGTAAAAGATGTAGAGACATACCGAATAACACTTGGAGAAGAGAACTGGTGGTAGAAATGAAAATAACGAGGAAGATATGAAAGCAACTGGAGCTGATGTCACGTGACAATATGACTTATCATGTGTTTGTTGAAGACCTGTGTCACGTGACAGGAGGACTTATCATGTGTTTGTTGAAGGCCTGTGCTCCTTGGCGACTTAAATCTTTTATTGAGTGAATTCTTGAAACGTGTACCTCGTTAAAGCGTGGTGGTGTACTGACAATGTCTTTAAGCAACATTTCGTCCGCATTACAAAATCCTTACGGAGTTTGAAATGAGTTGCCCAAATATAATCAAAGGTAAATACACGGTAGGCGAAAGGTAATGCCTACTGTGTGTTTAGATTAATGGGAATAATAAAGCCAAATAATTGTGTTGTTTTTTAATTTGGCATAATGACATCTAAAATTGCTTCGTTTTCCGCACATGATCGACAATTTGTAAAAACTCATACACTTTTGGCATGTACTAATGTAGATTAGTGAAGGATTTGTTGCTGACTCATCAAATTTGCAAATGGTTTTGTTACTGAGGCTGGGACCAGAGCAAGCCTTAGGGCAAGGCGACCGGGGCTACTTCCTGGGCGCTAAGAGCAAAGGATAATCCTGAGCAGGGGATTAAAAAACGTATTATTTGGTTAAAAAGTTCTACTGTTCTTCACATGAGACAAGATTGCCCTTTGTTGTTCTCCCCCCCCCCCCGGGGGTGGGGGGGGGTGGTCTCTGGAGAGACAAAGAAAGAAAGAATAGAAGTACGGCTACCTCATGCATGTCGTACCAGGCGCCTAATGTCAGATTGTGAGTGGGACTTACATCCTCATTATGTAAAACAGATAGCTACAGAAATCGCTGCTACATGAGCACGTGATTGATGTGTGCAGGCTTCCTGTAACGTGGCCAGCTGCAGTTGTCCGTCCATGATACATAAGAAAGAAAAAAAAGCGAGCCAACAGAAGCAAATGTATGAATGAAAACACGCAATGTACATTTTTTTATCAGAAAACAGAAAAACTAAAGTGTGACGTCATTGTAACATGTTTTTAGATGCTAGCGTGTTTTTGTTTTGAAGTAATAACTATCTAATACAGATCTACAATTGTATTCACGAATCTTAGTTAATTTTCCAGTAGAGTTTAATAAACTTTCGCCTTCTATATTAAACCACTTGCCACTGGCGCGGAATGCTCTAAGCTTGTCTCTGGCTGGGACAGGTAGGCAAGTTTAGAATTTTTTTCCCGCTGGTCAGAGGCAAAGTCCTGTCACAGAATGGATTGTTCATGTGGGATTATTGCAAAACTGGGTATCTTCTTCTCTTCTTCCGTCCTTAGCCACCGACCGTCAAAGCAGTCAGTGGCCATTACGCCTAGTGGCGTCTTAGGGCAACAGCAGATAGGTTTTCTTTGCCATTGTTTCCCATCACGCCTATTGGCGTCTTTAGGGCAACGGCAAATCAATCCATTTGCTGTTGTTTCCGTAATCGAAGTGACTGGCAAACGGGTGATCAGCCCGTTGGTAAAACTGGGTATACAGACTAGGTAAGACACGGCTAGCAGGCGACTGGCTAAGCGGTTAGAAGCACTTTCCTCTCATGGCATAGCACTTACTGAGTTCAAGAATCGAAATCTGGCTTCGTCACACTTCAGTCTACCCAGCTGTAAATGGGTAGTGGGCTCTGCTCGTCAGATAGAAAAGCAAACACAGCAATGAAGTGAACTGATCAGCCCTCTTCATAAAACTGGACCTAGTATATTAAAATCTCTAACACTTCACTCCCCTACAGCAACAGTTCTTCTATAGAACTGCCTTACAAAACAAAACAAAAAAAAACCAAAAAAACATGGCAAGTCAAGTAGTAGCCTACTTCAGTCATAACTACGCCCCTGAGGTGATAGCCCTCGGCTGATTTTTTATCTCTGTGTACCTTTCGGCGTGTTCTTTTCTCTTCTGCTTGTTGTGAAGGGAGCATCGCCATGTGGTACGATGGGCAGCTTCATCCTCCCAGGTTGTTGGAACTATGTCTCTCTTGGATACATTTTTGAACCTCATCTGCGGTCTCCTAGCTGTTCTAGGATCAGAAGCCGTGATTGGAGAGAGAATATTTGAAGAGATCGATAGTCTTCATCTTCGAGGCCATTTCTTCTACCCCCCCCCCCCCCCCTTTTTCCCTCCCCCGGCCAAAAAAAAAAATAAATCAATTATTCCGTCATAGCAAAGAAGGTAATTCATGTTATCGATGCGTGGACAAATTTGGTGTCAGAGTAACAAGTATGTGTTTCTCACCTAAACTGTAGCCGAGGCACGCGCATTGCGTCTCAGAACAAATTGCCAACAGACAGCGGACTAAAATGACAAGTGACTTCAGACAACTCACAGAACCTCAGTTATCCTCCATCAGACAATTGTATAGTGTGGAACTTTCAGTTTGACTCACACGTCCATAAAGGGGAAAACATATTATACGTTATCTTTCGTCGTTTACGAAATGTGAAGAAAGGTGAGATACATATTTCTTAATATATTTCTTAACGTATTTTATTTAAAATTGTTTAACACAACAAAACAAGAACAGCACAGATTTGTAAAAAAATGTATACAAGGCTGAATAAAATATAATTTCAAATAAGGCATTTTCATTACTGCCTAGTTAGATAATAAACTGATAATATTTGCAGATAAATAGTTTGCGTATACCATGAAGGAAATAATAACAACAGTAATATTATAATAGTATTATTGTTATTAAATTGGCGCCACTTTCTCTTTCATCCAGTGAATCGCTACTTGCGATTTTATATTTCTAAATCTCGTCTCATTCTCACTGTTTCTAATTATTTAACTGTGTTCTTTTCATTTTCAAAGTACGATTTTGTTGCTTGTTAGATTCTTCTTCTTGATAATTTTTTTCTTTCTAGTGTTTGTGTGTATTGCATTTTTACTTGCTTATTAATTATATATTTATCCCCAACGTTTTCTGTCTTCGAAAAATATACATTATTTATTTTCTTCATCTTTTTGTGTCTCTCATCTAATCTAATTCTTTTATTCGAGTTTCCCATGGATGCATTGTGTCCTTTGTGTAATTCTCTTAACTTTCCTCTATTTCTGATCCTTGTCTCGTGTTTGTTAATGTCACTGACAAAGAGTAAAACTTAAAACGTCCTGTGTTTTGTTATATCGTTCAATTCTAAAACTAACTCTGTATCATTTTTTTTTAATTTTGTTACTTGATACAAAACATGTTGTGATTAATTAAGATCGGGCTGTTGTGAAACTTGTTAATTAAATTTTATCAGTTTTAAAAATAAACGATTGTGGCGTGGATCGTCTCTCCTGCTCCGCAGTAGTGGTCCAACAATGGCCAAACTTAGAGTATAATGATGAGGAAATTCTTCAACCTTCTCTCAAGATTACTCTTGGCAGAGATATCAATAGAAGAATGATGCTTCTATTTAAGGGGACCTCATAGGATGTTAAAGAAAAGCAAGCATAACAACTGAGATATCTAAGCTTTCATGAACTTATATTCTCTCTCTCTTTCTATGAGGAAATTTTGACTCGTGGAGCAGAGGAGACGATTTATTAGTCATTTTTAAAAGTTGCACCGCAAAATTGTTCAGTTTGTAAATAAACGTAATAAATTGTTTAGGTAATCTATATTTGACTAATATACAAAAATGTACTTCGAAAAAAAAAAAATAAGACTATGAAAAAATGCATTTTGTCTCAGATTTATAAGTGTGATGTGAAATTGATATCAAAGGGAATGGCTTTATTAAATTAATGACAGCTTTCCGAAAAATACAACAACAGAAGCATTAGTTCTTCTCATCCTAAAATATATATTTTTTAATTCTCTTTTTATGGAGTGGAAAAAAATCTCTTCCTACTGTTATCCGTTAAGAGTGGACGGAAGATATGTTCCATTGAACTCATATCACTATAAGTATTACTTCCGACATGCACAGTCTGTCGCAGTGAATGTTCTTACCAAGGACTCTATTTATTGGGAGTCTCTACAATGAAATCTATTGTTTCTGTGGGAATATTTTCTGCAGACATAGTTGGTTAATGAATGAACTTTCTGCTAATGTGTGAGGATATCATCATCAGCATCATCATCGCCATCATTATCATCATCATTATCGTCACCACCACCATTATCACCATAATCATTATCATCAATCATAAATTGGCGTGTATTTGTTGAATATTGTGCTCCAGGTGGAGCAGGAATGTAATGACCGAATAATAAATTAATCAATTTTTCTAATTAAAACCATCCTCACTATGTTATCATCATGTTCATAATTTCCACCAACCACTTATTTGATGTCGTGCCAATTTATCAATTATTATCTTCATTTAGAGTGGGCCAAAACCTCTGTTTACTCACCCGTTGCTGTCCAAGACGAGTAGAGGCTGTCATGAAAAAGACAAAAACCTCAAGCAACGAGACTCGCGCGAGATATAAAAATCGACAAGAGCAACAACATCTCCAAGACAAACTTGAGCAGCTTTCGATCAAGGATTTCCGCACTAGAAACCTCAAAAGATTAGAAATGCAGAAACTGCACCAGTTTCTCAAAGAGAATATTAGAAACACCGGCTGTAGTTCGGGAGCTGTAAAATACACATTTCAAGAAGGTAAAGATGGCATAGATACTTCAGAACGAGGTGAAAACATGTGTTGTAATCAAAGAGCAGTATCGGAACCTCAAGGAATGACAACATTTCAGAAGCCGTGGGCATATTCTTTTAAAAGTTATTCACACAACAAGACTTTCTGTGATCTAGAACAAACCGGAAAAGTGGTCCTTAATTCACTTTTGTCTCCTAGGGCGGCAATGTCATCCCAATGCCAACGTAGCTTGTCTGATGTTGAGCCTCATTTCAACATTCACAACCACCAAACCATGGCAAACCTTGACCGCCCAGCGAAAAATTGGGGGAAGGCTAAAATGCTGGCAATATCAAGATACTTCCAGCTTCCAAAGGCACACGTGACGCCACTGCCAGAACGTGATATGGTAGAAAACTCAGGGCTAGCTTTGCACAAGAATGTTGACCTGCCTATGACCTCATACTCGATTCACACAGGCGATTTATTAAATACGCAGATATTGGGGCGTACCAGATCCGAGGGGACAAGTAAAGTCCATGTTCAGGACAGAGAAATCAACGGCATCACTAAAGTGAGCAAAAGCGCCACAATGTTAAGTAAATTTCACAAATTGAAAGAATCATCACCGTGTCGTGTTTGCAGTGTCAACGGAAGATTCCCACAAGGAGCCGAGTCAACTTCACGAACTGATGGAGTTCACCATGGACTTCAGAGATCTAGAACTGTTGTAGATATTAGGCCACAGCTGAAATGTCAAGTGTTTGAATCTAGTGATACAAGAACCAAACACAAGAACTTACCACCTATTTTGATACATCAGGCATGTAAGTGTCGACATGAAAGACTCACTGAGACATCGAGACAGTCAACAAAGGCCACGTTAGAACTCGGGGAGATTAACACAAATAAACAGTTCATAGATGACAGTATCTCTCCCTTTCGACTTGAACGCATATCTACGGCTAATAGTTCTGATAGTTTAGACAGAAGAGCGAAGATCATGCCAGAAAGAAGTCTGAGAATAGACGTGATTAACTCTACAACACCCACGTTAGAAAGAACAGATTTGAACATATTGAACTGTGAAGATCGTGCAATGAATGAACAAGGTGAGAAAAAGCTTGTGTTTCCTGCAGATTATGATCTCTCTTGTACAAACAAAAACGCAGAAGAGAAAAACAAGAACAGCTGGCACATACAACATAACATAATTCTGAGCCAATCCAGCAATAAAGGTCTAAATAATATTACGTCAAAAATTTGCAGAAGCAAATTCAGAAAAGCTGACATGCAGTTCAAGTTCTCGGACCTCCAAACAATTCTTCCCCATTCTAAAAACAGACGAAACAGAGAATTAGGTCAATACAGCTTAGAAGACCCAGAAATAAGAGCAGAAAGTGACACCGAAATAGAAAGAAAACCACTAACAAAGACATCTCAAGTCGACGGTAATGTACACACGAAAGTGTTAGAGATAGAACGGTTAAGTAGATCGGACAACAATAACGCCGTCATAATTCCTACACTTTTGTCGTCAGAGGATCGATACAACCCTGAAAGGATAACTGAATACCATATTAACAATCGGCTTACTCGTAACCAAAGTAATCGACTTCTTGAAGGGGACAGAAATAAATTTGAAATTGGCCCGCTCAATCAACTTGAAAGCAAAGGAAATTTATCAACCGATTACGTGACAAGTCCACAGAGTTTAAATTCATGCGGCACCAAACATAGACACATATCCACTGAAATAGCAAACCATCATCTTAAGGTTTATGAAAATAGAGAAAAAGACAATATTAAAAAAGATACGAATGAAAATGGACACCAAAGCCCGTTAGTACACTCTGTAATGAGAAACAGAAAAGCTTGCAGTGGGTTTGTTTATGCAAACAGTTCCGTGCGTGGGCAAGGTCTGGGAGAGAGCAGAGATAAGGGTACACGAGCCACTAATCTGTACAGTGGTAGAAGGGGTACAACTGCTGGGAAATCTTTAGTTGGATTCTTCAAGCCATCGATAAGAAACGTCAGAGACCACGCTAGTGAATGTCAAAAGATGACGTTTTATGGGATCGCCGAAAGCATGAAACAGAAACAGAAAGACAATGAAAAGAAAACAGTTGATAACTCACAAATATCATCCACGAGTAACAAAACAGCAGAGATCTCACAAATATCATCCACGAGTAACAAAACAGCAGAGATCTCACAAATATCATCCACGAGTAACAAAACAGCAGAGATCTCACAAATATCATTGACAAACATCAACAAAGCTGAGACCTCTCAAGTACCATCCACAAACAGTAAAGCAGCTGAGGTATCACAAATATCATCAGTAAACAGCAAAACAACTGAGACTTCACAAACATCATCAAAAAGCAATAAAACAGCGTCTATTTCAGCAGCTGTCACCACACGTGGACAGCATGTTCACGTGGGAGACCAGGTTAATAATACTGCTGTATGCAAAATTAACGGAGCTTCTGAAGTAACTCAGCCTAGAAAATTCAACGAAACTGCAGCGAGAAAACCTATTTCTATTCATAGTGACAGTAACAACGTCTTTACCAAAATCAATAACAAAACAAGTCATGAACAAGTTATCTTAACAAATAAGTATAGTCACAACAAAGTGAAGGCTGCCAGAGAACCATTAAGCGCCATCAACTTCAGCGCATCTAAGAACTACAAGCACAGAAATAGTACCAGTAACAAATCCGAAATAAAAAAAGCCACATCTACTACCATCCACATTCGGCCATCACCAGTACACTCACCGGATCTATCCGGAAACGTAGATTCGAATGGATTCCACAGAATAAAACCATCTGATAAAGGAATCCGAGAGTTTGAGGTTTCAGTGTCAAGGACATTCACTGATCATAAAGGTGTCCATGTGAGGAATTATGTTCCTCCCCATCTAAGATACAAGACGGCTATAACAGGGACACGCAACGTACGTTGGCAAGTGTTAAGAAGCAAGATACAGTCCTACTACCAGCTGGGGGAAAAGTCAATGCTAACAGATGTGTTTCCCAAGAAAGCCAGACAGAGAGTGCTGGCCAAGATGGTGGAGGACAATCTCAAGCAGCCAATCATTAACGCAGAAAAGATGGCAGATTCTGCGCTACGCATGCGTATTGAAAAATTTCTGCTATCAGTCCAGCAATACTGTCGGTCGCAGACGGAAAACTAAAACATCGGGTGGCATCATTTGTCATTTCTTGCCAATAAGACGATGTGCCATTCATGTTCATTATTCTTTGTCTCCTTCTGGAGTAAAGGCCATCAGGAAGTTCACTACAAACCCCCCTCGCGTATACCACCCATTCATTCCAGATCTTCGTTATCCTATGTACAGAATAAACCGATATATGTGGTCAAGCGCCCTAATTTAACCGAATGACCCTGTATCTAGGTTGAACTGTGCGTCCCTCACCAAAACGAGGCACAATTTTAATTAAAAACAAATCTTCGTTATCCCTTTTAAGGGTATATTTATTTCGTTTCTCCAATCCTAACATATGGGAGGGAATCATGGACAATTAGTAAACAGGTAGGGAAGGCACTAGAGACCACAGAGATGTGGTTTTACAGAAGAATGTTAAAAATACCATGGACAGCTAAAAAAAGTAACGAGGATGTCCTGAAAGAGAGGCCAATGCGTAAAGGACATTTATTTCACAAGTTAGAAAGAAGCTATACTCTTTTTTTTGGCACGTTATGAGAGGAAGAAATGATGGAATATATCGCGACTTTCTAATATTGAAAGAAAGAGAGAGGAAGACAAAAGAGAGCAAATACTGGACATTTTGACATCGTGGCATGGAAAGAAGTCAACAACAGAATTGATAAATTGTACTGGAGACAGGAAGTTATGGACAGACATGATCTCCCACGCCACTAGGCATGGTAATTGAAGAAGAAGTGCGTTTTTCAGTCTCCTACTATTTCTCCTTACTTCGGGATTCCAGACCAGGCATTGCCTTGTAATACTTTAGCTTATTCCCTCAATGTGTATCCTCAGCCAATGACAGAGTCTTTTTCTCACTTCCTAATGTCCGTTAGTATTTGTCTTTCTTTCTTTCTTTCTTTCTTTCTATCATTCCCATATTGATTTTAAAATTCCACGTGCCACATCTGGAGAGTTTCCTGTAGGAAACATATGACCCTGTAGTCTAGACTCGGCGTTCTCTGGGCTGCATGATAATCCTCCTGAAAAGAGGACATTCTTCCATCTTGCATGGCTGTGGTGAAGTAAACAACTTGCTTCGTTTTTGCTTTTTCCTGTTGTTGAAGTTTCTTTTTTTTTCTTCTGGCTTAATGTTTCTACAGGATGCGGAAGCCCAGCCCTCCTTTATCGCGTTCTGCGACATTCCTCTTAGTGTACAGTGTTCCTACTTTGACTCTCAGCTAACACACAGACGATAACCATCTCTATGTCCATGTATATTGAGTGTAAACGTAAGGAAAAATCAATGAGACCACAACGTCGTTTATATTTGGATATGTGCCCTAATATAACCGACATACCTTGTGTGTTGGCTGAACGGATAGAGCCTTGCCAGAACGAAGCAAAAACTCTTATTTTGTTTATAAAAAGTGTAAAGATACTTGTGTGTGTGTTTACGCCACATTGAGTTGTGTTACATTATCTCTCGTAAGATGACCAATGAAGAAAATAACATATTATTGCTAAAAACAATGTTAAAAGTTAAGTTGTTACGTGAGGCTGTAATAACAAATATAACATCTGAGACAATCTAACTCAGAATGATGTCACGACTCAATAGAAGCCGTTTTGCAAAGGTATGAATTGAATGAATAAGAATTTAATAAATAATGTTCATTATTTGGTCCGTTACCTGCTTATGTGTTCCGGGGCCTGAACGACATTCACAGAATAATAACACTGCATATAGTAAGAGACGATTTTGGATTGTTGGGCATGCGGTGTAGAAAGTTGTTGTTTTTGCTGTTTAGCTAGGGCTGCTGATCGTTTTGCTCTTTTGCAGCCAATACCAAGTTGAAGAATTCTCGGTATTATCTCCACTGTAGAGCTAGACTTTTCAAGTAGCTATTCTGCCATTGCGAAACGTGTTGAGTTGAAGTCACGAGCTCCAGTTTCTCCAGCTTTGCTTGCATTTAAAGGATCGTCACATCGGATCCAAAGCTAGGAGGAAGAAGTGTGTGGCATACTGTGCATTCACCACCACCCAAGGGGGCCCTCCAACTATGCAGAGCTAAAATACTGTACTCTGTTTCTGGACTCTCCCAAGTAATAGTCACATCCTGGAAAGTGCCACTTCAGCTCCCCCTGCTTATCACTGGGTCCATAGTGGAATCCTACTGCATACACCCAACCAGGTCAAATCCAAAGAATCACGTCTGGGGCTCAAGTGACTTCTCTAAGCTTAGTGTGCACTGCTTGGTTCTCAACATGTTTCACCACATGGCGAATCCCTGGAAGTGTGTGTATGATTTCAACACTAAATGAGGGTATAATTAGCCTCAAAGACAGAGGTTCACTTTCACATTTGTATATTGTAGCATTGTGCATAACTGGTGGTCATATAACGATGACTTCAGATATACCTCAGTGCATGTAGAAAGGTCTTAAAACCACATCAACAAACAATGAATCAGTTCAATCATCCAAGACAAGAAAGTCCTCGAGTACTCAGGCGAATGACACAATCATAGAGAAAGCCGAAAATCAGAATCTTCAACTCAAATGTCAAGTTATTTCTATTGTATGGCTGTGAAACATGGAGAACAACCAAAAATAACAAACAAAAACCAAAAGACTTTTATAAACGGGTGCTTGCATATAATATAAGGATTGAAGTGGTATGATAATATCACTGATGTGGAACTGATGATAAGATCACTGATGTGGAACTGATGATAAGATCACTGATGTGGAACTGATGGTAAGATCACTGATGTGGAACTGATGGTAAGATCACTGATGTGGAACTGATGATAAGATCACTTATGTGCAACTGATGATAAGATCACTAATGTGGAACTGATGATAAGATCACTCATGTGGAGCTGATGATAAGATCACTGATGTGGAACTGATGATAAGATCACTGATGTGGAACTGATGACAAGAACCAGACAACTGCCAGTGGAAGAAGAGATGAGAAGATGACGCTGGCGATGGATAAGACACACAGTGAAGAACCTGTTCATAGCGCTACCAGACAGTCCTTATTTGGGGGGGGGGGGGTTGGAGTTGTCTAAGAGGTATGGCCTCCGCCTCTAATTCTAAAGGTATCGAGTTCGGTTCTCAGTAAAGGGAACATATTTGATGGACATTTTGTTTCAGAACCAGTGGGTCATAATAATATCATACTCCCCCTTGCTTTCCTGGGTAGTGAGATTAGATGCCTAGCCTTCTCGGATAAGGGTGAAAAAAGGAGATCCCGTGTGCATGTTTGAAATCGTAAAGAGTAGGCCATAAGGCCGCTGCCTTGGCAAAATTTTAAAAATTAGGAAACCAACCCACCACAAAAATACTTAGAGAATGTGTGATTCCTGTAAGCACACATTGGGATTCTCGCCGGGGCTACGGAGTTCTAGCACTGTGCTGAGATCCTCCTTGTGGGATCTAAGGGAGGAGACTGGAGCACTGATGAGGTGTGCGTGTACAATGACGATGATCCTTAAAGACCAAACCTTATTGTGCCATCCCCAGGATAAAACAGATGGAAGGCGACAAAGGAACACATGGAGAAGAGAACTGGATAAATACACCAGGGGCATGCAGACGCCATGGACAGACTTTGAGATGATGGTACAGGACAGGAAGAATTGACATATGTTTGTTGAAGTCCTATGCTCTTGGGGAGATGAAGGAGGTTGTTGATGATATTGATTCAAGAGCTAATAAACTTGGAGAGGTAGACAGGGATATCAAACATCAAAGTAATCATATCAAACATCAAAGTAATCATATCAAACATCAAAGTAATCATAGAAAAGACCAGATGAGAGGTCACTGCGTTATGCGATGTATGGAAATCAAAGGAAATACGATCAAATACAAAACAAAGAATCTTCAACTATAGTGTCAAGACAATCCAAATATATGGCTGTAAAACATGGAGAACACAGACAACGATGACTAAGAATTAATATACTTTTGTAAATGGGTGCTTGAGAAGAAATGAAGGATTAAAATGGTATGACAAAGTCACTCTCTTGGAACTTATGGGAACAACACGATCAAAATAGTGGAACATGAGATGAGATACCCTAGTAAACAAACATGTATGCACGTGGAGAAGACAAGTAAAGTGAAAATATCGGCTCCACTAGAGGAGAGAAATGACAGCAGTGACTTCCCCAACTCCAAGAGGGGGAAAAATGGGTAGTGGTGAGACAATCCTTTGGTAGATATCTAACATTATGACTTAAATATATATGGTTGAATGAGAGCGCTGAGAGAAGCCTGGGACAGATCGCCAACTTTATGAGAGAAATCAGTTTTGTTATATGAGAGAAACGTGAGAGAGTCCTCCAACCTAATGGGCAAATATATTTGGTTATATGAGAAAAACGTGAGAGAGTCCTCCAACCTAATGGGACAAATATATTTGGTTATATGAGAGAAACGTGAGACAGACCTCCAACCTAATGGGACAAATATATTTGGTTATATGAGAGAAACGTGAGACAGACCTACAACCTAATGGGACAAATATATTTGGTTATATGAGAGAAACGTGAGACAGACCTCCAACCTAATGGGACAAATGTATTTGGTTATATGAGAGAAACGTGAGACAGACCTCCAACCTAATGGGACAAATGTATGTGGTTATAAGAGAGAAACGTGAGACAGACCTCCAACCTAATGGGACAAATGCATTTGGTTATATGAGAGAAACGTAAGACAGACCTCCAACCTAATGGGACAAATATATTTGGTTATATGAGAGAGATGAAGCAAGCCTGAGACAGATTTCCAACTTTATGAGAGAAATCGGTTTTGTTATATGAGAGACACGTAAGACAGTCCTCCAACCTAATGGGACAAATATATTTGGTTATATGATACAAACGTGAGACAGACCTCTAACCTAATGGGACAAATATATTTGGTTATATGAGAGAAACGTGAGAGAGACCTCCAACCTAATGGGACAAATATATTTGGTTATATGAGAGAAACGTGAGACAGTCCTCCAACCTAATGGGACAAATGTACCGGTATTTGGTTATATGAGAGAAACGTGAGACAGACCTCCAACCTAATGGGACAAATATATTTGGTTATATGAGAGAAACGTGAGACAGACCTCCAACCTAATGGGACAAATATATTTGGTTATATGAGAGAAACGTGAGACAGACCTCCAACCTAATGGGGTAAATATATTTGGTTATATGAGAGAAACGTGAGACAGACCTCCAACCTAATGGGACAAATATATTTGGTTATATGAGAGAAACGTGAGACAGACCTCCAACCTAATGGGACAAATATATTTGGTTATATGAGAGAAACGTGAGACAGACCTCCAACCTAATGGGACAAATATATTTGGTTATATGAGAGAAACGTGAGACAGACCTCCAACCTAATGGGACAAATATATTTGGTTATATGAGAGAAACGTGAGACAGACCTCCAACCTAATGGGACAAATGTATTTGGTTATATGAGAGAAACGTGAGACAGACCTCCAACCTAATGGGACAAATGTATTTGGTTATATGAGAGAAACGTGAGACAGACCTCCAACCTAATGGGACAAATATATTTGGTTATATGAGAGAAACGTGAGACAGACCTCCAACCTAATGGGACAAATATATTTGGTTATATGAGAGAAACGTGAGACAGACCTCCAACCTAATGGGACAAATGTATTTGGTTATATGAGAGAAACGTGAGACAGACGTCCAACCTAATGGGACAAATGTATTTGGTTATATGAGAGAAACGTGAGACAGACCTCCAACCTAATGGGACAAATATATTTGGTTATATGAGAGAAACGTGAGACAGACCTCCAACCTAATGGGACCACGTCATTGTTTGTGTCAAGCCCAGAAAGGTTACCATGACAACAACATGCCGTAGATTCATCTGTTGAGAAAAGCAAGTCAACTTTAAAGATGTTGTTGGTATCAACTATAAAGATGTTGTTGGTATCAACTATAAAGATGTTGTTGGTATCAACTATAAAGATGTTGTTGGTAATAATTTCTATATTCGTCATTATCATTTTAGTAATCAAGCATGAAATCAACGCTGCAGCATATTCCATTATAGGTTAATTGTACCAATGCATTCATTTGCATTTACAGCGGTTGTATCATATTAGAAAATCATATTAAAAATCTAAGGCCTCCAGCCCCTGGCACAATCACCTCATAGTAGTCCATCTTACGACACGCCTCAGGTAAGAGTAGTCATAGTCTTTCTCAGCTGTCTCAGAGACCCCCGGGAGTTACAGGGACAATGTGGTATTAATGACGATGTAGTTTTTGATAAAGTTGATGATGAAGAAAATTAGATAGCGGTTGTCAAAGATGTTATGTCTGAAAATGTGTGATCATCGTAAGAGTAAAACAAACTCTGGTAACTTTCAGAACTGAAAATTCGTTTACCTTGTGTCATGTTTGTCCCGTATTATAGTGTTATATTAATTTCGCCTTGTGTTGTGTCATGTTGTATTTAGACTCCAGTGTCACTATTTAACGTCATCTATGCCATGCTTTACATGCAGTGTTGGATTGAGTAATGTAACTTTCGAAGTGAAAACAGGAGTACGACAGGGATACCCCTTATCAGCAACATTATTTTTGACAGCCATAGATTAGGTGATGCGCCAGACAACAGAGGGCAGTCCAAGAGGAATTAGATGGACAACGTTTTCTACACTGGAAGACCTGAAATATGCAGATGACATTGCACTACTCGCGCATTCATATCAACACATCCAAGAAAAAACCGACAGACTGAATAAGTATGGCCAGCAGATTGGCATGAACATCAGTCTGAAGAAGACAGAGGTCATGATACTAAATGTGGGTAATCCTGAACCAATAACAGTAAGGAACCAGCAGTTAGAACAGACAGACACATTTACTTACCTAGGATGCATAGTAACACCTGACGGCGGAACAAGCAAGGACATTAACAGCAGAATGAATAAAGCGAGAACAGCCTTTGCTGTTCTCAACAACATTTGGAAGTCTTTCCAGTACAGTACAAACACCAAATTGAGACTGCATGAGAGCTGTGTACTTTCTGTGCTTCTCTATGGTGCGGAATGTTGGAGAGTAACAGAGAAGGAAATGTCGAAACTGTCCTCCTTCCACACAATCTGCCTAAGGAAAATTCTCCGAATCTTTTGGCCAAACACCATTAGCAACCAAGAACTACTTATTCGGAGTAACCAGGAGGACATGCACACCATCATAGCTGGCAGACGCTGGAGTTGGGTTGGCCAAGTCCTCAGAAGGGACTCTGATACTATCACAAGAACAGCTATGCTATGGACCCCCGAGGGAAAGCGAAAGAGACGTCGACCAAAAACAACTTGGCGGAGAACTATGGAAGCCGAGATGCAAAGAATGAACCAGAGTTGATGCACTGTACGAAGGATGGTCGCCGACCGAGCAAAGTGGAATCAATTTGTTGCTGCCCTACAAGACGCCACCAGGCGTGATGGCCACCGACTGCTTTGACAGTTGGCGGTTATGGATCAAAGAAGAAGAAGAAGATGCCATGTTGGTTGTGTCATGTTGTATTTAAACTCTAGTGTCACTATTTAGCGTCATATATGCCATATGGGTTGTGTCATGTTGGTTTTAGATTCTAGTGTCAGTATTTAGCGTCAACTATGCCATATGGGTTGTGTTATGTTGTATTTAGACTCCAGTGTCACTACGTAGCGTCATCTATGTCATGTGGGTTGTGTCATGTTGTATGTAGACTCTAGCGTCACTACTTAGCGTCATCTAAGTCATGTGGCTTGTGTCTTCATTCTGTGTCATTGTCGTTAATAAATGTGTCTTCCCTATGTATGTCAACCATTTCTGACATGTGCCTCCCGTGCATTGTCTTTCCTTCTCTTATTGTTTCTGCTTTTATGTCTGACTCTTTTTATCTTTTCTAAATGTCTGCCATCTATTTCAGTTATCCCGGGTGATTCTAGTACAAGTATTGCCCTGTAATGCTCTCAGCTAGGTTCTCTCAATGTGTGTCCTATCCTAAACTCCGCTAATCGTGTTGTACGGGCATTTATCTTGGTCAATCTATCAGTTCCATATTAGTGACCTTGTCATTCTGTGACTGGGAGGCCACCATACATAGTATGTGCTGTCCCGTGAGCAGTACAGAACCAAGCTCTATTCGACCTTCTAAACTGCTCATCTTTCATTTTCATTCATTGACGAAAACATCCACGTGGTTGAACACATTTCTTAGACCTGTAGCGTTTTAATATTTTTAATTAATGTCTTCTGAATAACTTGTATACAAGTTATCGTGATTGAATACACACACTGGTTCTCTGCTGTTCTTTGACTGGGCAAGGGTTTTCCTACACTGTTATCTCTTGTCTCTGTTTTCTTATTTCTTCCTAGCCGTCTGAATAATGATATGAACCGGGTTACTCCCAGGCAGTTATCAGCTCTATGATAGGTCCCTTACTAATATCACTGTATTGCCTACACATGTTTAATCTTCTACACTGTTCTCCTTGAAGAAAATAAATGTCTTCTGACACGTTATTAGTGCACGAGATTCTGCTCAAGTTGTTGGCCGTTCTACAAAATCACTGGTATAATGCTAAGTATCGAAGGATGGCTTCTGGACATCTAGACGTAAGTTGGATGATCGACGATACTGTTTCTACTGTCTTCTTCTCAGTCGAATCTAATACCCCAGATGGTGACTCAGATAGAGCCATGTGTTCTGACTGTCGAGCACTTACTGTCTTAGACTACATCTCCGCTCACTAAGAGTGCCAGCAGGAAAAGAGAGAATCTATTGTTGTTTTGAAAAGGTGATGGGTGGAGAGCGGGCACTTAACAGCTGACCATTATTGCCTCTTCTCGTTCCATCTTGGTCTATCCTGTTCAACCTGAAAATTGGTTATAATTGGGGTATTTAGTGTCATTTTATTTACTAATTTTGTATTAAATGTAAATAACTATTGTCTTTTGCAGTTGCTGGTTTTAATTTATATTAGTATTTGTCATTTTAATTTCAGTTTTGTATTGTTTATAGATAACAATTGTCCTTTACACTTGGTTTTAATTTGTATTAGTATTTATTCTTTTTGAGTTGGTGTTTTACTTACTTACTTAGTCGTTCCTCTTCTACCGTGAGGTGTAGAGGTGTGGAAGAGAGAGCGCCAGACTATCCTATCGGCTGTCTTCTTCCTGGCCTGGTTCCATTCTAGTCCTCGGTCCTTCAAAGATTGTCTAATGTTGTTCTCCCAGCGGACTCTGGGTCGTCCTGGAGGTCTTGATCCCTGGCTCTTTGTTTCCCATGTTTGTCGTGGTAGCTGATCTTCTCCCATTCTGAAGACATAGCCAAACCATCTTAGTTGGGACTGTTCTATTTGGGTCTGCAGCGGGTGGGATTTTAGGCCTTGACGTATCGTTTGGTGAGTTGGTGTTTTTTTTTTAAAACCTCGTTGTCTTTCCTTGTCCTATGAGTAGTTAGTAAGTTTGCTAATTTTTCTGTTTTGTTGTTGTTGTTTTTTTATTTTTATTACTGATTTGTTAGTTTTTGTTGCTTAATTTCTATTTGGTTGAATATTTGGTCTGAAGTATTATTTTTGTTATTATTACCAATATTGTCACTGTTATTAACCATATATATTTTCCTTTGATTTATGTATATATCTTTTAAGTATTGTGTGGGCTTCCCATGGGACATCTATACTTAAAACCTTATCATCTGTCATGTCTATATTGTGATTTCTAAAGAATGTTTTTAATTCTAGCCTCTGTTGATCGTGTTTTCTACAGTGGATCAGATAGTGGTCTATGTCATTTTCTTCCTGACATTCTTGGCAGTGTGGTTCCTCTACCATAAAGTATGCTGCACCGAGACGGAGACGCCACAGCTTTTTGTTCCAAGGTACCTTTAGTACTTCTCTGACCTGGCACGTCCTTGTTGTTTCTTTCAGCAGTTTGAACGCGTGTCTACCTTTTCTACTGTTCTTTCATGTTGTCTTCCATTCTTCGTTTATAGATAGCTTCACTTGGCTCTTGATCTCCGACCTTCCCAGTCCTGCTCTTATGTTGTTTTTACTTATTCTTCCATACTTGGCGTCCTGGTCTGCCAACTCGTTACCAGCTATACCTATGTGTGCTGGAACCCACACTAGCCTCACACTACATCCTCTGTTCCCTAGTTATGTATTAATTGCAAGAATTTCTTCCTTTATGTCTGGCCGGCTACATTTATCTGGGTGTTCTAGTGCTTGTAGTGATAATAGTGAGTCTGTGAATATCGTAAAAGCTTCTGGTGGGTTATCTTCGATAATTTCTAAACTTTTTAGAATTGCTACCATCTCTGCGGTAAAAATCGAAGCCCCTTCAGTTACACTGTAGCTATTCTTAATTCCCCACTGTAGTATTACTACTCCTGCACGCATTTGCCCACTATCACCCTTCGATCCATCAGTGTAGACAGCCAAACTTTGTTTTTTAAGTTGATCTATAAACATTCTAGTTATCTTTTTGGCTTCCTTATCTTCTAGGTTTTGTTTGATCTTTTCAGTAAGTGGGTAGTCTATGATTGGTGTTTTTAGTTCCCAGGGTGGTATTGTGCTTCTATATTTATTACTATTGTTAATTGTGTTTGACAGTTCTTTAAACTGTGTTAGATCTTCTATAGTTCTCCATCCTGTTGGATATCTTTCTTTATTTAAGGGGTCGTCCCATACACTTGGTTGGTTTTTGACAAGTGTTTTGGGTGGGACACTTCTTGTGCTACTTTACTCCAATAATTTAATCTTAGTTCTTTCCGTATTAGACCAAGGGGCGGTATGCCGAGAGCTACTTCTAGAGCTTCTACTGGTGTTGATGTAAATGCACCTGTAATGGTTCTCATGTCTGCATTTCGAATTCTGTCTAGTTTTGCTTTGTTAGAAGCTGCAGCTGAGTCATAGACTATGCTGGCATAATCTAGTTTCCCCTTGATGAAAGACATGTAGAAAATAAGCATTATTTTATTGCTGGACCCCCATCCCTTACCTTTTACTATCCTTAGTATATTTAGGGGTCCCCTACAGCTTTTTACTAAATTGTCTATATGTTTATTCCAATTTGTTGTTTATCTAAAGTTATGCCCAGAAATCATGTTGTTGAGGAGGTACAAATTTTCTGTCCTTTAATGGTTAGATTAATTTTGTTGTTGTTTTTTAAATTTCCTTTGCTGAATATCATACCTACTGTTTTGTTTACATTAATTTGGAAGCCCCAACTTTTCATCCACTCTGAAACTTTGTCTATTTGTTTTTGAAGTCTTTGGTAAACATGGTCCAAGTTTTTTCCAGATCGCCAAATGGCACAGTCATCTGCAAATTGTTATACTGCATTCTTAATGTCGTAAAATTAATCTGCTAAATCATTTACAGCTATAGTGAAAATTGAAGGTGAAATCACTGATCCCTGAGGAATCCCATTCTGTTGTTCATATATTTCTGACTTATCATTGTTCACCTGTACATCAAAATACCTGTCCTGTAAAAAGTGTTCTGGATACCTATAGGTTTTACCAGTAATGCCAATCTTTTTCATTTTGTAAAGAGCTCCATCTCTCCAGCATTCATAATATGCTCTAGCGACATCCAAAAAGACTGCCACTGTTTTCTCTTCCCTCTTGAACCCTAGCTTTACATCGCGTTCTAATCTTTCAAGCTGGTCTACAGTACTTCTGTCTGCTCTAAACCCTGACTGGGTTGGGCTATATAACTGATTTTTCTCCAGGTAGAATTTAACTCTTTTGTTAACAACAGTTTTCAGTATTTTACCTAGTTGTGATGTTAAGGAGATAGGACTATATGAACTTACATCATGGGCTTCCTTATTGGGTTTTAGGATGGGTACTATCATAGCTACGTTCCATGCTTTTGGTATCTTTCTTAAGCTCCAGATTTTGTTATAAAGGGAAGTTATTATGTTTATAGTTTTTTGGGGTAATTTCTTATGGATTTCATAACTAAGTATATCATGCCCTGAGGCAGTATTAGATTTCTCTTTTATTGCACTAGTTACTTCTTCCTCTGTTATATCAGCATCTAAATAGTGTGTTTCATCTATCTGGTCTGGTAGTTCCTTTAAAAACTGTATCCTAAATCTTTCTCTTCTCCCATTTTCTTCCTGTCCTAGACTACTTTTTGCACTGACTTTATAGAAATACTCAGCAAGGGCATTAGCTTTTTCTTTATCTGTTTCTGCTCTCTTTGGTAGTTTGATTGTTGGCATTATTGTTTTCTTATTGTTCCCTTTGATTGCCTCAAGTTTTTTTTCCATACTTCTTTAATTTGAGCGCTAGGACTAAGTGACTGACAAAACTCCTTCCAGTGGGTTTCTTTGGCTTTGAATATTATTCTGTTAGATAATTCCTAATATGTTTACACTCATCATAGTTTTCTTCTGTTCTGTTATTTCTATATTTTTGTAATGCCCTTTTTCTTCTCTCATGAATTTCTGCCCAGATTTTATTCCACCAGGCAACTGGTTCTTTATTCCACTGAGTTTTTCTTTTCTTATTAATGTTATTTATTGGTTTTAGGTGCTGTGGCATATTTTTATTTGGTATATATTTTAAGAATTTCATTGGTTAGTGTTTCTGCCCACAAGTCAGTATCATCTGATTCCATGTCTTTATATTCCAAGGGAGAGAATCTCGTTGTTATTGTTGTTGTTGTTGTTTTGAAGAGGTAATGGGTGGAGAGCAGGCACTTAACAGCTGACCGTTAGTGCATCTTCTCGTTCCATCTTGGTCTACCCTGTTCAACCTGAAAATTGGTTATAACTGGGGTAATTAGTGTCATTTTATTTACTAATTTTGTATTAAGTTTAAATAACTATTGTCTTTTGCAGTTGCTGATTTTAATTTATATTAGTATTTGTCATTTTATTTTCAGTTTTGTATTGTATATAGATATAGAGAGAATCTCATTGTCTACTCGTCCTTATATAGGCTTACCCTGGGGTTTACGTCACCTACTCACGTGACTTACAGATAACTCTAGTCCTTGTCCGTCTCAACTATATCCCAGGTTACTTCCCTTAGACTATATTCGTTAAGTCTTCTTTAATCTCTGTCATTATACTCTGTCATTATACTCTGTCAATGTAATATGTCATTACTTAACGGTGACGATACCATTGCAATCCTTCTAGTGTGCTAAGCACCCATTTATTACGTCTGCATGTTTCTGGTCGTCATTTTTGCTGCTTGTCATGTTTCAGAGCCATAAAATAAGAAAACCGTGACATCTGAGTTGAAGATTCTTATTTTTGTGTTGAATCTTATTTATTTTTATTTCCATAGCTTTCCAAATGCAATGAAGGCTTGAGTCTTCACTTAAGTATAAAATATTTTGAACATAATAAAATATTCCATATGTTATGGCATAAATACCACGTGTTTGGTGTCATTAACTTCGTATGTGTTTTATCATCGATCCTTGTGTATGTGTCACAAATTATATATCTTATATGTTGTATCATCAATTTATGCTGTGTAGTCTATGTCATGCGTGCTTTGATCAATTTCCAAAGTCTATCATGTCATAATGTTCATGTTTGTTGTGTCGTCGATTCAGTGTGTGCTGCGTTATCAATTTAAGTCTATTATGTCAACAATTTAATACCTTGTGTCATCAATTTAATGTTTGTTGTGGCTTTAATGCCATGTTTTTGAAGCATTATTGTCATGTTATTCTGTCCCTCCAATATTTTCCTGTATTGTTTTATCAATGATATCGTGTAAACGTCCTAATGTGAGATCATCATGATGTAGGTGTCCTTATGTATTATCACCCCATTGTCATGATGTAAGCGTCCTGTTGCATTATTTTCTCACTTTAATGGTGAAATCGTCTTTTTTTGCGGTCATGTGAATGATGTCTTGCAGTTCACGTTCCATTGTTTAGTCATTTCAATGTCATGCCAACGAAAGAGGAAATAAAATATGTAACGTAACTAAATAGTTTTCTTACAAACCTTGCGACAGTCTTCCAGGCAACAGGTAACTGCCCTTGCTCGATGAGCCATGCCCTAGAAAACACATTGCCCTTCGTTTGTTATCTACCCATGTTTTACCTCTGGCACATTTGAAGTAACCATCTGAGTTGAATGAAATCCTTTTGTTGTCACTGTCAGCAATGGCTTGGCACTTTTCTCTCCATGATTGTCTGTTGGGTTTTGTCTGACTCCAGCTGTCTGTACTGAATGGATCTCTCAACATCGACAGGATGGTACGTGGTAGCATTTTTGTGCTACGAGGATTATCGTTTTGGGAGACGCTAAAAGAACGTTCACTTATAGTCTGATGAGGAAGGTTCGTTTTAGTTTTCTCGGTGGCGTTTTTTATCATGTTAATGCTGCCACGTGGAAAAATTAAAAATCCAGATGGGCTAGTAGACTTTCGTTCTTTTGAGAGTGAGGTGGCTATTTGCGATGGCTGGGTGGAATTTTCATCTGGGGGGCAGCTATCTAGAGTACTCTGTGAATGTATCAGATGTGACAATTTCGAGTTTTTGTACGCCCTTGTTGAACGTAAATCTGTTGGATTGTTTTTGTTCTGAATAAACTGCGACGAACTTTTTATGTCCAGGTAATTGATCATCGTAAGATCAAACGGAGCGCCCTGTGCTTGAATTGCTGGCGAATGACGTATTTTAATAGTTAATTCCTCGTGAGAAGTCCTTGACAAAGGACTAAGACTGCTGGAGAATCTCCTAAACTCTTTCGCATCTACAGACGTAGGTACATCTCCGGGCGATCTATCAACTAAGGAGCAATCAGGGTTGTGATAAATAAAAGGCGAAGTCCTATCTAGAAGCAGCTGACGCCGAAGATACTTTAGCCTAAGAAGTTTGGATTTGTATGAGTCTGAAGTTTGCTCATTGTCCGTGTTTGGTGTTTGTTCATTGTCTGTGCTTGAAGATTGCGCATTGTCCATGCTTGAAGTTTCCGAACTGTCTGTGCTTGACGTGTGTGCATTGTCCGTGCTTGACGTGTGTGCATTGTCCGTGTTTGACGTGTGTGCATTGTCCGTGCTTGACGTGTGTGCATTGTCCATGCTTGGATATTGTACACTGTCAATGCGTGAAGTTTGCGAACTGCCTGTGCTTGATGTGTGCGTATTGTCCGTGCTTGATGTTTGCGAATTGTCAGTGGACAAGATCTGGAAACCGATAGTTTTGTCACTGCTCTCTGAGTTGTGTGACGATCGTTTGGAGGTTAACTTTTCTAAGTGACCAAGTCGTTCCTGATGTGAAGTTAACATTTTTGCCGCAGAGTTAATGAAGCATATCGTTGGCTGAGCGCTCGAGTTTTCCTTCGAAAGCGTCACGTTTGCTACATTCGTATGGTCCTTCAAAATTCTGTGAGCTACTGAAAAATAAAGAAAAAAAAAAACTTTTTGTGAGCTTATTGTCGTACTTGAACACAATCAATGACTTTATAATATTTATTAATTTTAATTTTCGAATTTATAAGTATAATATTTCTTAATGAAACGATGGAGCGAATGGACACATGTACTGTATGTCTTACTAAGACCCCCAAAAATAGTTCACGTAATGACCACAAACTCTTCGTCAATGACAAACACATAAAAACAAGAGAGAAAGAAAAGTGATGACTAATATAAATGCATCAAATATAAAGGAATAATAAGACTCGTAATTCGGTGTTGTCACTCCGATAAATCCCCAATGAGAAATGCCGCGAGATTGCCATTCCAAATTAGAAACGATATTAAAAGGTACGAAAAGCTTCTGGTAATTATTTCTTGGTTAACTATTTCCGTGCATGACAAGAACCAGGCAAGTACTAGTGGAACAAGAGATGAGAAGAAGAAGGTGACAATGGATAGGACACACAGTTGAAATCTGATGAAAGCATTATAAGGCAGGGCTTTTTCTGAAATCCCCAGGGAAAGGTAGACCATAGAACACGCAGAGAAGAGAACTCCAAACAGAAATAAGAGTGATAATTATGACAACAGCCAAAATCTATCCGAGACAAAAGTAACTCTCGTATTTTTAACTAATATGGACATGCTGATCACGAATATGAACTTAAAAATCGCGAATTAGCTCTAGTTTTTAAGATCCGGGGGGGGGGGGGGGGAACGGGGGGGGGATGGGGGTTCAGTATGCTGGTGCTTTCACCTTCCCTTGGCAAATGACCCAGTTCTTCTCTGGCACGTGATTCCCCACGAGACGGATAGCATTGAGTGCCAATTGGATGACGCAATCTGTAGCAGTCATTGCAACCACATTTCCTCCTTGTCATCATTTGTGTTGTGGATTCTGTGAGTGCAGATGTGTCGTTCAAGATGCCTCGTGAATGTGTGAACAATTCGGATTATTTTTGCTATATTTGCGGACAAATAACTTTGCTATCACAAAGGCGACCCATTACACCGATGATAAAGAAAGCTTACAGCCTTTATTTTGGTTGTGAGATCGGTGACCAGGACCGGTATTGGGCCCCACACATATGTTGTCAAACCTGTGCAACGAATCTGCGCTGCTTGTTGAACCGAAAATGACGATCGATGCATCTTGCAGTTCCAATGGTGTTGAGGCAACCGATAAATCATCTTAATTATTGTTACTTTTGCATGACCCCTCCAATTGGACATGGTATTTCTAAGAAGAACAAGCGGCCTGTGACCTATCCGAATATTCCCTCTGCTATACGGCCAGTGCCTCACGGGGAAGGACTTCTTGTTCCTGACCCACTAGAATCTTATACTGTGGATGATGAAGAAGATAATAAGGCCAGTGGACATCCATCACCTTTGAAAGCATCTACATCAAGAGATCCTGATATCGTGCCTATTGAAGAGTCTGCACAGCCACATAAAATTACCCAGAGTGAATCGAATGATCTAGTGAGAGATCTGGAATTGCCAAAAAATAAAGCTGAGCTGTTTGGATCCAGACTGCAGCAATGGAATCTTCTAGAAGAGAATATGCACGTGTCTGTGTTTCGTGCTCGGCAAAAAGATCTGCTTCCATATTTCAAAATGACAGATAACTTTGTAAAGAACATGGGTCGAAATGAGGCAGGATTTTTATACCTTCGTGATAAATTTCCAAGACTTAGTGTGGCCAAAATAAAGGAAGGTGTATTTGTCGGTCCACAGATACGTCAGCTCTTCCGAGATCAGCGTTTTGATAATATCCTCACAGGTGATGAAAAGTTAGCTTGGAATGCTTTCCAGCAAGGGGCCACACACTTTATAGTAAACCATCTTCTTCTTTGATCCTTAGCCGCCGACCGTCAAAGCAGTCAGTGGCCATCACGCCTAGTAGCGTTTTGTAGGGCAACAACAAATTGATTCCACTTTGCTCGGTTGCGGCCATCCTTCGTACAGTGCCCCAACTCTGGTTCATTCTTTGCATCTCAGCCTCCACAGTCCTCCGCCTGGTTTTTTTGGTCGGCCTCTCTTTCGTTTTCCTTCAGGGGTCCAAAGCATAGTTGTTCTTGTGATGGCATCGGGGTCTCTTCTGAGGACATGGCCATCCCAGCTCCAGCGTCGGCCAGCTATGATGGTGTGCATGTCCTCTTGCTTCCTGTAGTAAAATCTGCGAGAATAATCGCTCATTTCAGTAAGATTTTAGTCATAAAATGATAATAAATAAACCCGCCCTATTGTGTCTGACGGTGATGCTCTCACACGCCAGCAACGCTGCTTTTTGTGCAGTGCTAAAGCCTATAGAACGATCCCACGGTAAAAATCTAACACGCGTTTTAGTTTCGGTTTCGAAAACGTACTACCAATATTTAACATTTTGCCAGATCTGCTGCATACATTCTGCAGCCAAGACTTATAATTAACGATTTTGCGGAAGTGTGCCGCAAAATAACTATCTGAATTAACGTATTCTGTCAACTTTAACGCAAAATTTAGTAGTAATCCTTACATTTTTTGGTAGTGTTACACGATACAATACAAATTATTAACGCCAATTCTTAACCCGCCACGCCAACACCTCGCCTCGCTTGACAGTCCGTGGACGGAGCAGAAGAAACTGAGGCCATTTCTTTGCAAAGTCAGCGTCATTTGTTTATATTTCTTGATTTGTGAGGTTTTGTTTCCTGTTGCCAGCTGGTGACAGGAAACCTGAGGAGTGACGATAAAGCCAAGAAGTCTCCGACACTTCATGTATGCTGTCAAGAGATAACAGCAGGAGCTTGGGCGTGTGACGTGATATCGATATTTCTGCAACTACACACTATCTTATCATTCAACAAGAAACCCCAGGTGATATGTTAAGGACGTGGGTATATCTGACAGTTTCGGTTTAAATAAACCTTGGTACTTCAAATCATACTCAGGAAAATGATGGGGTATGATGATAATACAGCCCCTCATACACAGTGACTCTCCCTCTTAGAAGAATAAAGTGTAAACTGTGAACATTCCAACAGGAAAGACATATATTAATTTTGTAGTTATTTGGGCAGATTGTCCACACAATTTTAGTTAATCTTTTATGTAAACTATCTTGTCCTCATTTTCAAAGACCTGTCCAAACAATATGACTGGACAGGCAAAATAAATTGTACAAAAAATTATCAAATTTAAAGAAAAACTTAACCACAGGTTTTATTCACTTCCTCATACAAACTTAAAGTGTTTTTGTGTTGTGTACCATCATTTCATTTCTCCCCTAGACACTAGGTACATCATACACCAGACACTAGAGCCAAAATAGTGACCGTGTGAGATCTAGGGAGGTAGCGTTAGGTTCCCTGCACATAATTCATCATCATCATTTATAGAGTCAGGGGCCTACATGTGGTTGACCTCACACGGTTAATACATACACGGATTTCATTCTTTTAGGATACCATCATAACCTCCACAGCAAAATCTAACTTTGCTACACTTGCTCCGAGTAAGCAGATCTTGGTTGGTGATGGTATGTAGTAAAATCTGTGAGATAATCGCTTATTTCAGTAAGATTTTAGTCCTATTATGAATAAATACACCAGCCCTCAGGTGTCTGACGGGTTTCATCTTCATCGCCAGTAGGGCGATGCCTTTTGTGCAGTGGGAATGCTAAGAAATGACCCGCCGTAAAAATCTAACATGCTTTAGTTTCGGTTTAGAAAACGTAGAAAAAGAAAAAACCTTTTAACATCTCGCCGATCTGCTGCACGAAACGGGGGGAAGCTTGTAATTAACAACTTGCCAACTGTGAGACCAGACTGGCATTTGAATTAACGTAATATGTTAACTTTAACACTAACATTTGTAATCATTCGGACATTTCACAGTAGTAAGAACGAGGCGATTGTAAATATTAACGCAAAACACTACCAAAGTTTTGAAAAACCCCTCTTCGTTCTGCACGCGGTCTCTTTAATATATACACTCTGTGGGCAAAGCCAGCAGAGACAAACACACAGACAATTTTTTATTTCCTCCTAGCGGTAGTATTCTGACGTCACTCAAACTAGTTGGTTTATTTGAATAGTGAGGAAAATGTTAGAGACAGGGAGGGAAGATGGCCGACTTGTGTAAAATTTATATTTGACGATTGACAGTGACAAAATTGAAAATCTAAACCATACTGAAACTGACCATAAAAATCATATGGTAGTATAGCTTAAAGTCCCCTGAGCAAAAATATGTTTTTAAAAATATGGTAGTCCAAGTATTAGCCAAGTTATTGAGAAAATACTAAATGTCTACGGACGCTTGACCGGACAGACTGTTGTTCTTGCTCGTTAGATATAACGTTAGTGGGAACGCTAGTTTAAAAAAAGGCATTGTAGTAATTCAAATTCTATTAGTTGGTATAAGAGTATAGGAGTAAAAGGTGAGAGATAGGAAAAATGTAACTAAAACGAAACATCTTTTTCTATTGGGCATAACTAACGCAGACTGACCAATGGACTAAGAGGCACATAGTTTGTTTGGAATTTTTTTTTTTTCAAACTAAATTTAAAAAGTTGTAGTAGTGCCTTCTTTCATTGGTCGGCTCTAATAGATATTGGCAAAAGGCATAGTGGTCTCGGAGCAATTTGACTAGAAAAGTTTATTCAAACACTTACGTTGAGATCAGATGTGATAGCTTGTGACATATTTCTTTGAACTAGTGGTAAGAATGCTTTATGTATTTACATGCTTGATTAAAACTGAAAAAGTCAGATACTGCTGTGGAACAGTGAAGGACATGCCGGAAGCAAACATTATTGAGTCCTTACATTGAACTGTATTTGACTGTTGCATATTATTATGATTTTGTATTAATCTTTTGTATTGGAAATGTTTGGAAGCCTCTGTGTTCTATGAACACTTTTCAACATGCCTAGAGCATTTATAAGTTAGAAAAGAAAAAGAAAAGAAGAAAATCATATAAACGGAGATGTGGTTACTCCACATTATTGCATTGAAGCAAACTATGTAAAAGTACAGTGGCGTATCTGCCATAGGGACCTGTGGTGTGGTCACAGAAGGGTGTGAGTCATAAATTAGGGGCTGATGCACATGAATGCACAAGAGGCTGACCCCATATTGTCATGTATAAATAGGGATAAGAAGTTGTGATCAGGTTGAAAAGGCCAGGGTGTCTTTTTATTGCAGAGTTTTTATTTCCTGTTACCATCCTGTGACAGGAAACCTGATGAGTGGGTGTAAAGTCTCCATTATAAAGTTTAAGCTGTCAGCTGATAGCCTAAAGGAGCTTACGTGTGGGTGCTGATCGACATTGTCTCTACATTGATATACTGACTTATATTCGACCTACGAAGAATCCCAGGTGACAAGTTATCAGCTGGGACCTCTGACATTTCATCCTAAGAAAATAATTCCTATCAAAATAACATTGAATTATATGGGGCTTGATGTAAACAAGAGCTCCTCATAACATATGACAATCACTAACAACTAGTAAAGTTTGATTCTGTGAATACACCTCTAGGAATTCTATATTAACATATATTCATAGGACAAAGAGTCCATATTTTAGTTACCACATTATATGTAAATATATTTCCTCATTTTCAAAGACCTGTCCAAAAGAAGTTGGCGGGACAGGCAGATTAAATTGTACAAAGAAAAAAAAAACATTCAAATTTTAAAAGAAAACTTTAACCACCGTCTTATTCATTTTCTTTAGTGAGTTAAAGTGTATTGTGTTGATGTACCATCATCTTCATTTCCCCCCTAGACACTAGAGACATCATACACCAGCCACTAGAATCAAAATACGGACTGTGTGAGATCTAGGGAGGTAGCGTTAGGTTCCCTGATCAATATATCATCATCATCATCATCATTCCTTTTATAGTCAGGGACCCACATGTGCTTGACCTCACACAGTTGACAGAGACACAACTATCTTTCTTGTTAGGTATAACATCTTAACCTCCCCAGCAAAAATTACATTTGCTACATGGTATTCGGCCAAAAGATTCGGTGAATCTTTCTTAGGCATGTTGTGTGAAAAGAGGACAATTTCGACATTTCCATCTCTGTAACTCTCCAGCATTCCGCACCATAGAGAAGCACAGAAAGCACACAGCTCTGATATAATCTTAATTTTGTGCTTGTGCTCTATTGAGAGGACTTCCAGATGTTGTTTAGGCTAAAAAAGGCTGTTCTTGCCTTATTCATTCTGATGTTGATGTCTTTGCCTGCCCCGCCGTCTGGTGTTACTATGCATCCTAGGAATGTGAAGGTGTCTGTCTGTACCAGTTGCTGATTCCTTACTGATATGGGCTCAGGGTTGCTCACATTGAGCGTCATGACCTCTGACTTCTTTAAATTGATGTTCAAGCCCACTTGCTGGCTAAACTTATTAAGTCTATCCGTTTTTTCCTGGACGTGTTGATGTGAATGTGCTAGTAGTGCAATGTCATCTGCATATTCCAGATCTTCCAATGTAGAAAATGTAGTCCATCTTATTCGTCTTGGACTGCCCTTTGTTGTCTGGCGCATCACCCAAACTATGACTGTTAAAAATAGAGTGGTTGATAAGGGGCATCCCTGTCGTACTTCTGTCTTCACCTCAAAGGTTAGGTTGCTCTGCGCAACACTACACCAGAAACATTAAACACCCTAACACTGAGAAAGGAAATGAAAAGAAAGAAAACAGAAGCGAAGTCCCCCACGTTAAAGCAACTATACAGCGAACAGTACAGTCAGCTGGACAAGGAAGTTAAACGCCAAACCCGAGCCAACAAAAGGAATTTTCTAGACGATCTTGCAAGACAGGCAGAAGAGGAGCACTGAGAAATGAACAAAGCACAGTATACAAAATAACTAAAATCATCAGCGGAAAACGAGGTGCAAACAATATTACACATTAGTAAGAGATAAGCAAGGAAATCTCACCACGACAGCAGAGGGAAAGGAAACAAGATGGGCAGAGCACTTCAGAGAAACTCTGAACAAGGAACCACCAGAGACACAATTGAATGTTCCTGAGGCTGAAAACGATCTAGATGTAAATACAGACATTCCACGAAAAGAAGAAATCATCACAGCAATCAAAGGGTTAAAGAACGGAAAAGCTCCTGGCCATGATAACTTAAATGCAGAGCTATTTAAGACAGACCCTGAGCTAGCAGCAGAACTATTAGAACCACTATTTGCACAAGTCTGGAAAACGGGGACAACACCATCAGAGTGGAACAAAGGAATAATTGTCAAATTGCCCAAGAAGGGAGATCTTGCAGACTGCAATAATTGGAGAGGAATCACTCTTCTCTCAGTTCCCAGCAAAATACTAGGCATGATAATTATACAGAGAATTTCAAAAGCAGTAGACCACAAACTGAGGAAAGAACAAGCAGGATTTAGAAAGAACAGTAGATGTGTAGATCATATATTCACTCTCAGGAACATTATAGAGCAGTGCTCAGAATGGCAAAGACAGCTGTACATTAATTTCGTTGATTTTGAAAAGGCTATTGACAGCATACATAGGGACAGTTTATGGAAAATACTGAGGGCTTAGGGAATTCCAAGCTGCATAGTGTCAATCATAAAAAGCCTCTATGCCAACTTTACGTGTAATGTTGGGTAGGAAACCATAAGGTAGACAATTACCAGGAGCTTGTAGAAACCCTCTTGCAGCGCTACGAGAGACTAGGGTGCAACATGTCTTTGAAATTACACTTTTTACACGCTCATTTGGATTTCTTCCCTGCTAACTGCGGTGCTGTCAGTGACGAGCATGGGGAACGATTTCATCAGGACATTATTACCCTCGAAAAAAGGTACCAAGGTAAATGGAATGCAGCAATGCTAGCAGACTATTTTTGGACCCTTGTGAGAGATGCTCCAGAAACTCATTACAAGCCACATGCAAAAAGGCGTCGCTGTGAATCATTTCCGCTATGAGCATTATTATCATATGGTATGTATATGCAAATGTGTAAAACTTGTTTTATAGATATTTAAAAAAAAAACTAGAGCTAATCTGGTGTTTTAACGGCCATTTTCATGTTCAGCAGCCCAAACAACATAAAGGTAACTTGGTTTAATCTCAGATACACACAAAAAGTCAAAATTTCTTGTCCAGTGTTTCCTGAGACATGGACAGAACCAAGATGATGGCACGTAACAGGAAAACTTCACATGTGTTTTTTGATGGTCATTTCCCATTGGTGAGGTCAAGGCTGTTGGTTGATTCATATTTCAGTATTTATTTTTATTCTCAATGTTATTTACATCGTTCTACGATACTCTACTGGCTCACCTGAAGATGACGTCACTGTTTCATCTAGGGCAGATTGGTTGACGTCAGTCTCACCAAACCTGGATCTCGTGCACACAAACATTTCCCGATTATGGTTAAACATGTGCACTTGAAGATGTTTTGAAGCAGCAAGAACTCGTTTGATTGGTTGACCGTCCGTTGATGTCAGCCAGGGATGTGTGACCATGGCACTAGCTGTGATTCTGCATCTGTCGTCTGGCTCAAACAATCCCGCGAGTAAGTTCTGGCACGCTGTGGAGCGGAGACAGTCGTTTAAATATTTTGTGGACTCCTTTCAAGTTGGTCAAAGTGGTTAGTAACAACAGAAATACTGTAATGTTTTTAAATATGAATTTCAACCTCGTTTTGGCGAGGTACACCCCGATCAATCTAGGAAGAAGATCCATCGGTTATATTAGGGCGCATGTCTACATATAAAAGAAATTGTCTTCTAGTAATATTTAGGTTGATGATAAGTGGTTCAACAGAAATTAGACAGATGTATAGAAAATTGTGGGTCACACATTTGGGAAATCATTTGAAAGTATTACCAGACAGTCCTTGTTCCGGAAATCTCCGGGTAAGATAAATAGAGGACTTGACAACACACAGAGAAGCACAACGAAGACAGAGATGAACTGTATAAAGAACATACGGAAAGATATGAAAGAATGACACAAGACAGGAAGGCTTTGGTGTGAATGTGTTCATGTCAGATGCTACACAGGAAGCTGTAGGGTAAACAATTAAAGGGAATCTGGAACTAGTAACACGAATCTACTTGGCAATGTCGTAGAAGGCTACTAAGCAAAAGAAGGGACAGTATGAAGATGATTACATCTCCTCTCTCACACGCTTCACATAATTCATTATTACTCATTCGCACACATCGCTCACACAGCTATTCCCTCTTGACATGTGACTTATGCGGCAGTGATCACTCACTCACAAGGTGACAGGTGCCCAGGCAGGTGACAACCCTTCAGAACGAGCTTGTGAATCCCAGCCAAGGAGCTCTCGTTGGCAGGAAGAAAGGGAAGGTAGCCAACCAGCATGGCAAAGACACACACACCGCTGTGGAATATAAAATCCTTTTACCTTTGTATTTTTAAAATTTTGTAAATTCGTAGAAAGGTATTGTGTTCCGTGTTGTTCCAGCGGGCTTCCGAGTAGACAAAGAAAGAATATGACTAATGATCTCTCAGGTATGTCGTTAATTACGACTATTATGAGATTATACATGGGACCACAATCTCGTCATTTTAAAATTATTGCTACAGAGACCACAGCTGCAAGTTTTTTATGCTTTAGTGTAGGCTTCCTCAAGAAGGCTAACTACAGTGAGGATGATATGGGTAGGCTATAATGTTCCTTGTAATACTGGAGGAGTTTAGAATAGGACTGCTTTTAGGAATGCCGTAAGAGATGGTTAATATCAAGTTATGCAACCTCAGTATGTAAAATAGATTGTTGCAGAAACCGCCGTTGTAAGAACATGTCAATTATTTTGGAGTTGGCTTCCCACAAAGTTGCAAGATGCCATGATACCTCCATACTCCAGTGGGAAAGAATAAGAAATGATGATGTAAAAGATGTTGTGTATGTTCTACCAAGAAAACGTTTTTCACAAACCATTAAAGATGATACAGTCAGTATTCTAGAAGAAAGCGACGATTTAGAAGATTAGTTTTCAAATTTCTTTTGTTATTTGTTTCTTTAAGGGCGATTAACCATAAACATATGATTTTCTTAATAATCTGAGATGCCATTCTTTCTGTCTGGTACTTACAGGCTCCACATATCGACGGGTTTGCCGTATTTCTTGCCGGCAAAGAGTTCCGGCGCAGCATACACTGGACTCACACAATGCGTTGTCAGCTGGAAGTCATTGTCCTGGCAGACGGCACCCAGACTAAAGCCTGGACACGAGAGATCAACATTAGAATACCGTATAAATTTTAAAATTTTTTATTACATTTAAGTATTTAACACCGCTAATACAGATTTCAAACCTTCAGTGCGTTGACAACTACCTGGCAATCTCACGAAACCAAGTAAAAATCAGTCTTCAGCTCAAATGTCAAGGCTGTTCTATTGAATGGCTCTAAATCATAGAGAACAACACAAACGACAACCGGAAAGTTACATACTTTCATAAATTGGTAACTGTGCAGGAAAGGAGTAATTATTATATGACAAGATCATTAATTTGATATTGATGAAAAAAAAAGCAGACAAATATCCGTGTGGCATAAGGTGAAGACATGATGCTGACGTAGGATAGAACATACTTTCAGGAAAACAGTTGATGGCATTACAACATATATTATAATAACGTTGCAAGGGATGCATTAAAACAACAACCACTTGGCCAGGGATTTAGTAAAATAATAATAACTTTGCTAGACATTTGACAGACTAATAATACATTTGTCAAAAATATATTAGAAGACTAATTTATATATCATAGATTTATTAGCATAATACGCACTCTACTAGAGATGCCAGAAGAAACAAACACGCCAACAGGGATGAACACAAATATATACAGTTCAATAACTCTGCTAGAGATCTACCAAAACAACAACTACTCTACCCTACCTCTCAATGAATGTCGCCCATCATGCCCGCACAAATAAGATGAACCGTACGTTACTCTAACATCTTACTGTTAGAAATTTCGGCCTAGTCTTAGATAACGAATAATGAAGATATCAACGATAATATTAAAGCAACAGTTTAATAATTTCGTTCCAGGCGACGACCTTGAGATTGTGCACGGGGCTGGTAACCTCATCATGTAAATCAAAGCTGCTAGAGAGTGATTTTGTTTGGGGCATGCTTCCTGTAAGGGGGGATCCAGCTTTAGTGGTGTTCTATGATCCAGCTTTAGTGGTGTTCTATGATCCAGCTTTAGTGGAGTTCTATGATCCAGCTTCTATGGTGTTTTATGATCAAGCTTCTTTGGTGTTCCATGTTCTAGCTTCAGTGGTGTTCTATGATCCAGCTTCTATGGTGTTCTATGATCCAGCTTCAGTGGTGTTCCATGATCCAGCTTCAGTGGTGTTCTGTGATCCAGCTTCAGTGGTGTTCCATGATCCAGCTTCAGTGGTGTTCCATGATCCAGCTTCAGTGGTGTTCTATGATCCAGCTTCTGTGATGTTCTATGATCCAGCTTCTATGGTGTTCTATGATCCAGCTTCTGTGATGTTCTATGATCCAGCTTCTGTGGTGTTCTATGATCCAGCTTCTGTGGTGTTCTATGATCCAGCTTCTGTGGTCTCCATTAACCAGCTTTTGTAGTGTTCCATTAACCAGCTTCTGTGGTGTTCCATGATCCAGCTTCTGTGGTGTTCTATGATCCAGCTTCTGTGGTGTTCTATGATCCAGCTTCTGTGGTGTTCTATGATCCAGCTTCTGTGGTGTTCTATGATCCAGCTTCTGTGGTGTTCTATGATCCAGCTTCAGTGGTGTTCTATGATCCAGCTTCTGTGGTGTTCTTTGATCCAGCTTCAGTGGTGTTCTATGATCCAGCTTATGTGGTGTTCTATGATCCAGCTTCTGGGGTGTTCTATGATCCAGCTTCTGTGATGTTCTATGATCCAGCTTCTGTGGTGTTCTATGATCCAGCTTCTGTGGTGTTCCATTAACCAGCTTTTGTAGTGTTCCATTAACCAGCTTCTGTGGTGTTCCATGATCCAGCTTCTGTGGTTTTTTATGATCCAGCTTCTGTGGTTTTCCATGATCCAGCTTCTGTGGTGTTCTATGATCCAGCTTCTGTGGTGTTCTATGATCCAGCTTCTGTAGTGTTCCATTAACCAGCTTTTGTAGTGTTCCATTAACCAGCTTCTGTGGTGTTCCATGATTCAGCTTCTGTGGTGTTCTATGATCCAGCTTCTGTGGTGTTCCATTAACCAGCTTTTGTAGTGTTCCATGATCTAGCTTCTGTGGTGTTCTATGATCCAGCTTCTGTGGTGTTCTATGATCCAGCTTCAGTGGTGTTCCATGATCCAGCTTCTGTAGTGTTCCATGATCCAGCTTCTGTGGTGTTCAATGATCCAGCGTCTGTGGTGTTCTATGATCCAGCTTCTGTGGTGTTCCATTAACCAGCTTTTGTAGTGTTCCATTAACCAGCTTCTGTGGTGTTCCATGATCCAGCTTCTGTGGTGTTCTATGATCCAGCTTCTGTGGTGTTATGTGATCCAGCTTCTGTGTTGTTCTATGATTCAGCTTCTGTGGTGTTCTATGATCCAGCTTCTGTGGTGTTCCATTAACCAGCTTTTGTAGTGTTCCATTAACCAGCTTCTGTGTTGTTCCATGATCCAGCTTCTGTGGTTTTTTATGATCCAGCTTCTGTGGTTATCCATGATCCAGCTTCTGTGGTGTTCTATGATCCAGCTTCTGTGGTGTTCTATGATCCAGCTTCTGTGGTGTTCCATTAACCAGCTTTTGTAGTGTTCCATTAACCAACTTCTGTGGTGTTCCATGATCCAGCTTCTGTGGTGTTCTATGATCCAGCTTATGTGGTGTTCCCTTAACCAGTTTTTGTAGTGTTCCATGAACTTCCTTCTGTGGTGTTCTATGATCCAGCTTCTGTGGTGTTCTATGATCCAGCGTCAGTGGTGTTCCATGATCCAGCTTCTGTGGTGTTCCATTAACCAGCTTTTGTAGTGTTCCATGATCCAGCTTCTGTGGTGTTCTATGATCCAGCTTTTGTGGTGTTCTATGATCCAGATTCAGTGGTGTTCCATGGTCCAGCTTCTGTGGTGTTCTATGATCCAGCTTCTGTGGTGTTCTATGATCCAGCTCCAGTGGTGTTCTATGATCCAGCTTCTGTGGTGTTCCATGATCCAGCTTCAGTGGTGTTCTATGATGCAGCTTCTTTGGTGTTCCATGATCCAGCTTCAGTGGTGTTTGTCATGAAGTGACGTCTGTCTCACAACACGAATTCTGCTCACTCTGACGAAACCACGCGCCATACTTTATGAAGACGGCAAGATACAAAGACCAATCAGAACGCTCCGTTATGCCGTGTTTACTACAGCCTTGGATAAATAAAATGGAAGTCGAAATATGTGCAAACAAGTATCGGAGGACAAGTAACTACATCATTATGAAAGAAGTACCACCTGGAAGAGGCTACCAAAACGATATTGGGGATGTTGCTCTATTTGTCTGTACAAAGACTTTTACGACAAGTAGTATAATAAGAGAGAAAATCTCTAGTTCAATGTATCGAAGCCTCAGGTTAGTCCATTATTTAGCTGTGTAAAGTACGCATAGAATAAAATGCATTTAGGAATGAAAACTATTATTAACCAGAAAGATGTAGAATAATACAGGGCGTATTTTAAACTTTAGATGAATAAAATCGCTCCATAAATAACGTAGATAACTAAAAGCTTAGTTTTCCTGATTTGCACAATAGGCAAATTTTACCAATATTTTCGGAACACAAAACACATTAGTAGGGGAACTACCTCGGACGCTCGAGGTCGTACTATATATAGCGCGTGTCTAACAGAATCAGGTCAGTCACAATATTTGAAATCTACAGCGAGCGGCAAAAGAAAGCAAGTGTTAGTGGAAGCGCTTTGCCTTCTGTAGTTGAAAGCAGACCATAAACAACCTTTAACAGCTCGACTGTGTGTGTGCATGAGGGTAAGAACGAATCTATATGTATATAATTATGTGCATTTCTAGTGATTAATCCACTTGTACGATAGGAAGTGTGTAGATGTGTTAGAAAATTACAGTGTGTTGCTGGTGAATTTACAGGCTTGTGTGTAATTCTGGAGGCAAAGCCAGCCATGGGAAATATTCAAAATAATTGAGAATGATGGCCAAAGTGTGCCTGTAAGTTTGGAAAAGTATTTAAAGAAGTATTTCTTAATGGAATGACACACATACCAGGAACATAAGGAAGGATGAAAGGGATTGGATTACTGTATAGTTTGATGTATTACTTAGTAGTTTTATTCACGACCAAATTATTGTAGGGAGGCGGATCATGGGAAAAGGATTATAAATAAGGATGTAGAAGAAATTTATGATCACAGTGAACTGAATTGATTGTTGCTACTATATTATGTCTTGTGCATCTGCTAGCACTCTTCTGAAACTGTCTATCATCCCCATCTGTGTGATAGTGGGATATTGATAGAAAAATACAGGGGTTGCATTTAAATTCGTTTCAGGTTTTATCCTGTCAAAACCTAATAAATATACAAGAGGCATCTCTTACTGAGGTTACGACGGATGCAGTGCCGGTCTATGTCAGAGGGCCAGACATCTCGTGTATACCACTTGGAAGAATTTCAGCAATTATTTCTATCCAGTATCAGAGGGAGCCATCTTCAGTGACTCAGATAAGTTGCCCACAAAGGCAACTGTACAGCATATCCCAGATCACCAAAAATAAAATTAAACAGTCTTATGATGACTATAGCAGTGTAGATCTTCAATCAGAACTGTGAGAGTAACAACTATTAGTTAATCAGAGAGAGACCAACCATGCAAGACTTTCTCCATAGTGATAGACATTTTAATTCAGTGAAAGACTTTGTTGAAAATTTTATTATTTATTTAATGCTGTAATATGATTTCTTTTTAAAAAAAAACTTTTCAAACAGAAAAGAGAAACTGTACAATTAAATTGTAAATATTTACTAGCAGACTTACTTAAATTCTTTAAGTTAAGATACAGCCCTTGTTGGTGAATTAAATTAATTAATTACCCCTAGCAGAGTCATTATCATTAATAACCACCATATTAACAGAGGAGGATCTGGAGAGGTAGCACATAAGGACTCAGAGTACTACATTACCATCTTCTCTGGGAACTTATACAGCTTGGCCCTTCCTTTGTTGTCTATACACCCTTACTCTTTTCAGAGAAGGGGTATTACTGATAAGACCAGACTCTTATCTGGCACTATCCTGGTATCATCTGATACACCTTTATGTCCAGGATATCTTATTAAATTCAATAACCCTCTACCCTCTCGTGACAGTGTTCTATAATCCAGCTTCAGTGGTGTTCCACGATCCAGCTTCAGTAATGTTCCATGATCCAGCTTCAGTGGTGTTCTATGATCCAGCTTCAGTGGTGTTCTATGATCCAGCTTCAGTGGTGTTCTATGATCCAGCTTCAGTGGTGTTCCATGATCCAGCTTCAGTGGTGTTGTATGATCCAGCTTCAGTGGTGTTCTATGATCCAGCTTCAGTGGTGTTCTATGATCCAGCTTCAGTGGTGTGTGGCCGTGTACATAGTTGTTCCTTTGGAAACAGACTATATTCTTACAAGACAGAGGAAGCACAGACCACCCCATAATTTTATATTTTATGAGAAACAGAAAATAATAAATAGTGTCACATATTTAGGGTAGAGTCGCTTCTACACGCCATTTCTAATAATTGGGTGATTTCCCCTGACCAATCGGATAGCTCAGATTTACCCCGGGGAAAGTGGAACAACAACGCCATTTGGCAGTAGAATGAAAGAGTGCAACTCAAGAGGTCGTATCTGGTCCAGCTCTACATATTTCTTAGTTTGAGAAAATCAAACTTCAACATTTCTTATAAAATGTGTATTTCAGGACATTGAGTGGTTATATATATATATTTCTTACTGGCGTAAGTAGTGACAATCGTTAAATATGTATTTTGAATAGAGCTCCCAACCCTAGTCGCAGCAGAACTAGGTTCGAGGATTTGAGTCAATTTGCAAAAAAATAGTCTTACACCTCAAACCATGTAGAGTAGAAAATATTCTTGTGTTGGAAAGCATTTAACTCAAGGAATGCTTATGACGATAAAGAAATCAAGGACAAATCTGAGGAGATGGGTAAATGTCGTCGAACCTAAAATAAGACTGTAACTTAAAAGAAGGAACACGGTGGAATGAGAAGGTTCGCCATATTTGACAACTGAGTAGGCCTACAAGACAAGGATGCAAAAAGGGATTTTTGCATCGATGAAAGCATCTGATGAGATGATAGAATTTTATTATACTTATTATTGTAAAAATGTTCTGAATTCCAGACTTTGTTGAAATTTTAAGTTTCATGCTGAAAGATATTAAAAGTTTTGCATGAAATCGAACGCTGTTGAAAAGGTGAATTACTACAGTTTTGAGATCTAGATAAGAAATCTATCCATTTCAATTAAATTCGCTACATCAACACCTAAGAGAAGAAAATCGAACCTGGTAACACAAATTTAAGAGAGAAATCTAAATCTCTGGTGATTAGGCCAGTTAAACATCTGCTCTCTGTAAAGTAAACTGAAAATACTGCATATACCGGCACTGCCACATGATGTAATATGGTGCCGTTCCAGTCCTAAGGAACACCTGCCCCCGGTTACATGAAGGTAATATGGTGCCCGTGACCACTTCTCTTTGATAAAGCGAATAACTAGCGATCATAGACCATGGACGATTTACTACAAAATTTTCAACAGCTGGGTGTGGAACAACAACAACAACAACCACAGAACCAACCCGTAAATACACAACCACTGCAGCCCCAGGACAGACAAAATATGGAAGGACCAACAATAATAGCGCTACGGCAAATTACTGAAACCCTACAGAAAAATGACAACTACGCGAAATTCACACAGGTTAGATCCATTGTTCAGCCGTTCGATGGCAACAAGAAAAAATTCAGAAGATGGTTGTCCGACATGGAAAAATTTGCGGCACTAGCAGAGGCAACAACGGATGAAGAGAAAAGAAAATCGCTCTGTTAGGTTCTGATTCGTACGTGACTGATTTTTTAAGAAGGAGGTCCCAGCAGTACCCCACAGAAACCTACGAGTCCCTAAAAAAAGAGCTCACCCAGAGATATGGGGAAATCATAGACAAAATGCATGCTTGGTCAGTCCTTAGAAGCATGAAACAGGAAAGAGATGAATCGGTACAACTTTTTGGAGATCGATTCCTCAATATGGCAGAAGAGGCATTTTGCGGAGAAATCCCTACCACACCTGATGTAGAAATACAGTTAGTGGGGATATTTGCCGATGGCCTTAGAGCGGAAAATATCAGAAGGCATCTTATTAGAAAAGACACCAAGACTATTGCTGAAACAATCCAAGCAGCAATACAGGAGGAAAATCTTCACCGAAGGTTCCAACAAAGAGCAGGTAGGGAACCCCGACCAGAATATAGGGACTATGATGAGCATGAGCCTATGGAAGTTGACCATACCAGGAGGCAATGGACTCGCCCACGACAACGAGATGATAGGCCCCGCAATTATAGACCCCCCACACAGAGGCAAAACGACGTCAATAATGTCAATACAAACGGATGCTTTACATGCGGTAGGCTCGGACATGGTTACAAGTCCTGTAGAGCAAATTACAATCATGCACCATTCAGAAGAGGAGGTTACCAACCACAACAACCCGCACCACCCCCACGTGATTACACCAGAAATCAGTATACCAGAGGCGCACCTCAACCCCTCATGCGTCAGGGAAACGGCCGCGCCACTCACTAAACAGGACCGTTAGTGAGGGCAACAATCACAGAAACTGGTCCAAAACAAAAGAAACAACACAGAACAGAAATTGTCAAGTGGGCCCATCCAGTAAAATACAATATGAAGAAATGTTGCATGATGGAACTAAAATACATCCGGACCCCAGTTCCTGCATCATGTCTATACAGGGCCAACAATATAGGGCACTGGTAGATACAGGAGCATCCATCAGCCTTATTAGGTTCCAGCTGTTCAAGAGGATCCAACACTTAGTACGATTTCAACCGTCCAAAACACACCTAGCTTCAGTCACGGGACAAAGACTAAATTCAGTTGGGACAGCATGGCTAAAATTTTCCTTAGGCGAAACAAATTTTGAACACCCATTTGTCATTACTAAAGGAATGTCTAGAAATCTTATCCTAGGGAGAGATTTTTTTAACAAACACAAAGTTCGAATATACTATGACCTCCACAAAATCAAAGTCAACAATACGTACATAGATCTCCAGGACGATATCCACATAGCGTCTTTAGTAAGGATTACAGCTCCCATAACGGTGGCTCCAAACTCCCTGGTCATAGCAAAAGGCAGAGTAAAAAAAATTCTGAGTACATAACACCAGGGCAATCAATTCAAGTACAGCCCCTAGCAGAAGAAAGCATTATTGATGACCCATTGTTGCAAATTACAGAGGGAATCGCTGAAGTCTCGAAGTCCAGAGATTTCCCCATCATGATATTGAATATGTCAGGAAAAACTACCACTATAAAAAGAGGCACAGTTGTAGCGCAAGTGGATACGTCAACAATAAGACAAACCAAAACCAATAGAGACCATCCACAAATTGTCTCAACCACTCCCACTGGACATAATGCACGAAATCGCAGTACAAATAACCATAGTACACGGAAAGTAAACAGTTATAAGGCTTATGCAGAAAAAGGCAGTAACATCAGTCACAGTTATGTTACACCACAGCATACCCTACCCAGATGGCAGAAACGAACCAGTCCATACATAAGAAGAGAAAGGCCACAGTATGAAAATGACTATAATTACTCATTCTTGCGCCCCAGCACACCAAGAGAAAAGATGAAGTGCTGTATATCACAGAGTAACAGAGAAACAGAAATTGTCTTGCCAGGAGGATATCCAAAGCGACAAGACAGTGATACATGCCCCATGGAGTATCAATATAACTCAAAAACAGGTGGATATGATAAAGTCCCAAAACCAATTGAAATTTCCCAAGAAAAGGAAGAATTCTTATATGACTATACCACAGGAGGATACTATAGCAGCAAAGTTGGAAACAGAAAGAATGAAAAATTTTCGCCCAGGGAAAGAAGACAGCCCTATAGCACAAACAGAAGAAATACAGTAACGTACGCGGATAAGCGCAGTTACGGCAGAAATAATCAGAAAAAATGGCACAACAACGACTACCCCAGAAATATAATAAGAAATGAATATACAGTAAATGCAGTGACAAATGGAAATGCACACAGTACATGGCAGAGGAGACAGTACCAAGCACAGCCCAATGAACGGCAAAGAACTACGCAAAAGAAAGCCACATACCAGGAGCAGAGATTTTCACAAGATGCAAGAAAAATGTCCCAAAATTATGGGAATGAAACGGAGGCATCAAGACAGACCAGAGATATCATAGCAGATCATAAATACAGAGAGAGAATAGCTCAGTTACTTGCAACCCTGAATGCCACAGAAGATAATAAGCAACGTTTGAAAACGTTTGTAGAAAAGCACCAGGATGTATTCGCACTCAATGACATGGAATTAGGCAGAACTAACACTGTCAAAATGGACATTCAAACAACCACAGAGGAGCCAATACATATGAAACCCTATCATACGCCCTTGAAACATAGAGAACTCGTGGAAAGGTCTATAAATGAAATGCTACAGGCAGGAATCATCGAAAGATCCCGTTCCCAATGGTCCTCACCCATAGTGATCGTAACAAAGAAAGACGGCTCCAGTCGCTTTTGCTGCGACTACCGTGCCCTTAACAAAATCACAAAAGTCATTTCCTACCCCCTCCCCAGGATAGACGATCTACTTGCGACGTTAGGAAAGTCTACATACTTTACCACACTTGATGCAAGGTCAGGCTTTTGGTGCATCCCCATGACACCTGAGGCAAAACAGAAATCCACATTCTGTTCACATATGGGAAGCTTTTTTTGGAATGTTATGCCATTTGGTCTAAAAGGATCTCCAGCAACATATATGTCACTCATGGATGAAGTGTTAAAGGGTCTACATCCATTTGCCCTGGCATACATAGACGATATCCTGATACATACCGCAGGCACGATGGAAGACCACCTCCGCAAGGTTGAAACAGTGTTTGATAGACTCAGGCATCACCAAATAAAGTTAAAACTGTCGAAGTGTGAGTTTCTAAAGACAGAAACAAAATATTTAGGCTTTGTCATCAATAGACATGGCGTCAGACCTGATGAAGATAAAGTCAAAGCCATAAGAGAAATGCCTAGCCCCAAGACGGTGAGACAAACACGCTCATTTATTGGTACAATAGGGTACTATAGGCGCCACATCATCAATTTCTCCAGAGCAGCAGAGCCTTTGATAGCCCTTACCCGCAAGTATGCACGCTTCAAATGGACAGAAGACTGCCAGAGATCCTTTGAGTATCTAAAAAATGCCCTAACCACCATCCCACTGCTTGGACATCCAGATATTTCTCAGCCCATGATACTATACGCCGATGCCTCAGATAACGCAATTGGTGCTTGTTTGGTCCAACCTGTACTAGAAGATGAAACACCCATCCTACCAAACATTCCAAATGAGAAACCCATTGCATTCCTATCCCACGCATTGTCAAAGTCACAAAAACGGTGGACCACCACTGAGAAAGAAGCATATGCTATTCACTATGCAGTACAAAAGTTTGACTTTTACGTCAGAGGAACTAAACTCATTATAAGAACTGATCATCAACCTTTGGTTAACTGGCTCACCAAAACACAAGAACAGCCAAAGAAGTTACAGACATGGGCAATGAATTTACAGTCCTACGACACCACTATCGAACATATCCCAGGCGAAATGAACACCTGTGCAGACCTCTTATCCAGGATTAAATATGATGATGAAACTGAAGTGAAAACAAATAGAGTCAAAAATGATGGCACATCCTCAGAGATTGACGATAATGCTAAAGAAATTAATGAAATTACTTCATCAAGTCGAAGAAGTACCTCAGATTCCGCCACTCAAGTAGAAGAAGAAAGCCAAGAGATGTTTGACATGAGAGTAGAACAAGCGAAAGATGCAGAAATTGTCAAGCTGCTCACATACGTGAAAGAAAACCCAACAAAAAGTAAAGATTTTACAGTACACCCAACGGATGGAATTCTATACTATATTGATCAGAAACAAGAAGGGACACTAAGAAAAGTCATTCCAGCACATCTAGTCCCAGAAGTATTGCTACAGTTTCATGATAACAACGGGCACATGGGAAGAGACAAAACAATTGATGTCATAAAGAAAAGGTATTATTGGCAAACTTTCTACAAGGACATTACAGAATATGTAGCCACCTGTAGAACATGTAAATTGAGAAACATGAAGCCACATTTAATTCCCCTTCAAGAAATGCAACCTTCCCATTACCCCATGCAAACAGTGAGCATTGACTTATCAGGTCCTTACCCACTCACCCAATCAGGCAACAAATACCTCCTGCACATAGTTGACCAATACTCTGTTTGGCCAGAAAGTTACCCACTCAGTGATGCCACATCGCAGTCCATCACGCAAATTTTTTTACAAGAATTCATTCCCAGGCATGGCTGTCCAAAACGAATCATTTCAGACAACGGTAAACAGTTTATAGGTAACCCATTTAAAGCCACCTTACACCAGCTGAATATTGAGCATACTACAACCACTTATTATTGCCCAAATGCAAATGGCAGAAATGAACGCATGCACGCCACCCTACATGATATTATTAGCAAATATATCAAGGGGAACCACCAATACTGGGACCTATACATTAACCAAGCTCTTGAAGCCATCCGAGTAAACGTGAACGATACCACAGGAATGTCACCCTTTCTCATGCTATACGGAAGAGAACCAAACTTTCCGTTAGACAACCTACTTCGCCCACAAAGAAAATACATGGGAGAAGACCCCATCGAAATAATCCTTCAAGAAAAGTATAAAGCTCACCAGATTGCACAACGAAATACGCAGAAGGCATTTCACAAGAAACAGAAACAACATGATAAATCAGCCAAGCTACCAACGTACAAAATAGGAGACAGAGTATACTACAAGAAACATGTACGCAGTTCAAAATTCGATGACCGATGGTTAGATGGCTACAAAATCATGAAACAAACTACGCCTGTAAACTTCATTATTTGGAATGAAGAGAAACAACACCAAACAAAAGCTCACGTAAAACAAATAAAAATTGATAATCACCGGCCCATTCCGCCTCTGACGACAAATACAAGACCAGTCAGAAAAGCCACCCTAAATTATAATCCATCCAGCACAGATTCGTCTGACATATCAGAGTCAGAGACGACAGACTCTGAATTTTACCAAGACGACCACATACCCAGACCACCCACAGATGAAATACATCGAGCAAGAAAACAACGAGACTCGTCCGAAAGCGAAGAAGATATCCCACCACTTGAATTACGTAATAGACTACAAGACAGAGACCTGCGCATTAGAAATGAAGAAATCATGCCACAGACGTCACACGATGACAACACGAAAACACCTTATATCCACACTCAAACTTACTCCCACAGTGATAAATCGTCAGCTGATACCTATCACACCCCCAGTTCAGGCAGTTCTAGTTTTAACACTAGTGAAAACCAAACACTGCTATACCACAAGAACAAGATTGCTCGTTCAAAACAATCAGATCCTGAAGAAACTATACCCAAGCAGATTGTTGAACCATATACCAGCGATCTTTATGGAGACGAAACAGAACAAGACAGCATAGCTTTGTCAGACCCCAACGAACATAATGACAGAAAAATGGTAGAATTATACCAACAAGAAACAGACATTGATACAGCTAGTTCCATTGAAACCAGTGATGCGGATAGTACATTATTTGTACCAGTCAGCTCCAGCGTCAAACGCGCCTATAAAACAGAATCTGATGACTCAATCCCTAGCAACAAAATTCCGCGTATACAGCACAACTATATCAGACGAAAGATTCTGAAGAAACGCAATCATGTTCCAAAACCAAGCCGAGAAGTGTTAGCCTCATCTCAACTAGTCAAAAACAACAGTGTGCAAATTACTGTGCCCATTGTAACCAGTGCTAACGTTCAGCACAACCAGGTCAGAAGAAAAATCAAGGCGAAACATATACCTGCCTCAAAACCAACAGATGTTCCAGCCATACAAACCCTAACCACAGTAAAACCATCACCGCAATCAAATGATGTTAAGCCATCACCGCATTCGTCAATGTCCTCAGTGTCCCAACAATCAGCAAATGCAGTGTCGTCGCCTATCACACCCGTCACCACTGCTACTCAGTATGATGCTCGCCTAAGCAGTCGGGACATTGCAAGGTTAGAGATGGTGAAGGAACTAGCGAAGCTGTTCTGAAAAACACGCCCAGGTGTTTTATATGTTCGCAAATCCGAACACGGTCAACGCATATGTGAACAAACCTTTTTAACAATGTACTAACTCTCCCCATGTACTCTATTTTCAGTTTTTGACAGTTCAAATGACTTGCTTACAGACTAAGATGTCAAAGCCTCACTGAGAAAGTTATTTTTTCCAGCCTTAGAATACGGATGCCCAGAAAGAAATCAAGACCAGCACACGGAGGATTTTCTTTAGATAGCATAATTGTGAAATAAAAATGTTAAAACAATTGATAACACACGGTGTTACGAGTTTACAGACACCCTTATTTAGTTACATACATTTTCTTAATATTTAGAATGTTACACAACTTTACCTATAACACATGTGTCACACTATTCTGTTGTAACATTCATCTCCACTTTTGTAACTGATCATATTCCACGCTCCATTCACCAGCATTTTCATGCAGACACTTTACACCAGTAGTTTTTTTTTTCTTACCTCATACTAATATTTCTTTGATCTATATTATGCTAAACTCCTTGATATCTGCCACCTTGATCAATCATACTGTTCCTACTATAATATCTCTCAACAGCACATAATTCATACCCAAAACTAGTATTGTAGGTTATGCTATTTTTCTCCACAGGATTATTTATTTTCAAATGTACATTATTATTTTAGACCCAGATGTATATTAGTACTGTCAAAAATTTTACTGCCTATCACAAATACCCCAATGACATTTGCGCATGCTGAATTTCTGCAAATGAAGAATCCCTTGAGAGCATTAGTATATGCTAACCCCAGATTGAACACATTACACCTATTTGTTGATGATGCCTTTGCCCATGTTAAAGAAATAGCATTTGCACATGCTGACCTAGCAAATGAAATACCCCATTACCGCATGATAACCACTAATGACACATGAGATGAAGAAGCAACTGGTTATGTATGATGAAGATGCCATTTTATATTAAGGTGAAACTTTATGTTGTCACAGCTGAGATTTTGTTGTAATGTTTATGCACAAAATCCCCCACATTAACATTGGAGGAGGAATAATCTTAGTCTTTCGTGGTTACGAGATAAGACAAGGATATAATAGAATATTTGATGAATACCATGGAACAAATCAGAGCAGATGATTGTTGCACATATGAGGACCATATTTGAAGTCATTATTGAAGGATTATCAGTAGACAAGAGACACAAATGAATTATGATAATCCCATGGAACCACAGGTACTAAGGACACAAAATGGAGATTAAATAATGGAGAAAAAAAAATAATGACTGAATAATTGCTACGCCCAGAGGTAAAGGAAATAGAGATGCATCCGCATTTTGGAGAAGATATCTCTTTGATTTTTGCTTATTGCCTTTGTAATATGAACATTGTTGTATAACAAATGACTATTCCTTATCACGAATTACAGAATGTTGTAAGATAGTTGGAATAAATTGACAATTTAAAATACTCATAACATACCCAGAATTACAGGAGAGAAAATAAATAAATGATTGATGAAAGTGGACACACTGAGATTTGCTCACCCCGAGGATATTGGATAAAAAAAAAAAAAAAAAATAATGTTATCCCAAGGACAGACATGTCACAGATATACCATGGAGATACTATGAAAAAAAAAAAAAAAAGAATATCTAGATTAGAAATGCAGCAAACTTGGTCAAGGACACCATGAAATAGACCCCCGCCCCACACTTAAGATAACTGACGGATGAGATTTTTGAATTATAAGTACCATAAGTCACCCATCTGGCTGTAGTCAGCGGATGTTACAGGCACCACATAACTCTGACTAACCCTCGACCAGCGAAGGCAGAGTTGGTGTCGAAATTTTGCACATATGTAAAAAGACATGTTTTTGTTCATGTTTTAGTAAAGTCTAGACATTTATGTTAATAGTTCTATAAATGATTAGTTGATATATTGATGATAAATATTCGCAAATATAGTACATGGACAATTAATATTTCCAGTACAGAATAAGAGGAATAGGAAGGATCCACATTTTAAATATTGGAGCACCATGAGCGAGGAATTGGACTTATAAAGAAAATGGAAATGGTACACTGTATGCAAGGATAACCAGAAATAATATGGATAAATAGTAGTCAGAGTGCCAGGAACTTTGTCTTACGAGAATATTGTAGATTCCTCACGATCAATTGATTATTTTCTTCCTTTCTATGTCACATTTTTTTTTGAGTGATGACCCCAAAATTTTTTTTTCATCTCATATTGTCAAAAGTTCTTACATCTCAGTTGATAGTTCCATAAATAATTGTTTGATGTGTTTTGCATAAAGGTATTGCTAGATAAGGTACATAGGGAGTTACTAAGGATGAATTCTCAAGATAACAGGAGGACTAGAATAGATACAATGATATTGGAACACCATAAATGATACATTGGTGTTATGAAAAAAAAAAAAAAAAGGAGACAAATATAAATTGTATACAAGGATGCCTCGAGAGTGACAACATGGATACATATTGTCAAGAGTATAAGCAGTTGTCTTAAAAGAGAAAATAAAGTAATACGGAACCCAATGTAGAAAATTCATGATGATTTGGAAACTATATTTTTCTTTTCCCTTCTATTTCATAATATGATAGTAACACATTCGTCTGTTGGTTGCTGAACAATGTGATGTTTGAAAATTGATGTATGGGAAGTCAAAGAAGATCTTTGAAGAATAAATATATATATAAAATAATATTTCTAGGGAAGAGTTCACAAAAAAAAAAATATACTGTATTGACAGAAAAGAAGGAATGATTAGAAATAACTGACTAATGGACAGGATCACCACCAGACGTACGGATATTGGAAACAAACATCACATATTTTGAAAAAAAAAAAAAAAAAAAAATGTAATATAGAACATTTTCTACAGTGACGGACTTAGAACGAATTTATACACTTACCATTTAGAAAATGTCTATAACAAGGAAACATTCAGATAGATAAATAAGGATAAGCCATGAGGTTTTAATGCTTTTATTGTGAAAAATGATTACTTATAAAAATGATGCTGGTTGTATTATCGTCTGATAAATATGCATATTATGTCTAGAGATGTTTTCTACATGTAATAATGAGCAAGTGGCTCATTCACAAAAAAAAAAGAAGAAGATGATGAGTACCCATGAAAACATTGGCTATTCTATGAAAGTGGATTGCCATTACCATAGGAATTAGAGATTTTGGACATTTCTTGGAATATTGCAGAGTACTTGGGAAATAGAATAAATAAGTACGCCAGAAAAAAAAAAAAAGATTTTTTTTAGTACTTGCAGGCTTTTAATATGGAGCAAATAACAGTACAGAAAAGAGATAACACCCCTACCACATCCAAGAGAATGTAATCAACTATATTTTTGAATGAAATGTAATAGATTATGATAATCCAGCCAAGTTCTGCAAATAAGATAGTTTATTGTTCATTCCCCAGTGTTGCCACTCGTCACATTTTTTTTAGTGATGACCTTATGAGTGTTTTGCAGATTTTGTTGGGCAGTGTTGCCAATTTGTAAATTTGGTGAAAAAATATTATGATGTGATGAATAAGTTACACTTTTTGAAGTTGATGTCCACTACTAGTTTTTTTTTTTACATAGCAGACGACCTCATATAGACATAGGACCCCAGTATAGGAATTAGATTAAATTTTTTTGGAAATATTTTTGGACTTAGAAAAATTTTTGAACTTTAAATTTTTCTGAAAAATTTTTTTGAACTTAGAAATTTTTGGGGATGGATTTTTGTTATTGATAGTACTCAAATGTCTCCCTACGGGATACATTTGCGGAGCCCCGGGATCTATATGTGGCCGTGTACATAGTTGTTCCTTTGGAAACAGACTATATTCTTACAAGACAGAGGAAGCACAGACCACCCCATAATTTTATATTTTATGAGAAACAGAAAATAATAAATAGTGTCACATATTTAGGGTAGAGTCGCTTCTACACGCCATTTCTAATAATTGGGTGATTTCCCCTGACCAATCGGATAGCTCAGATTTACCCCGGGGAAAGTGGAACAACAACGCCATTTTGGCAGTAGAATGAAAGAGTGCAACTCAAGAGGTCGTATCTGGTCCAGCTCTACATATTTCTTAGTTTGAGAAAATCAAACTTCAACATTTCTTATAAAATGTGTATTTCAGGACATTGAGTGGTTATATATATATATATTTCTTACTGGCGTAAGTAGTGACAATCGTTAAATATGTATTTTGAATAGAGCTCCCAACCCTAGTCGCAGCAGAACTAGGTTCGAGGATTTGAGTCAATTTGCAAAAAAAATAGTCTTACACCTCAAACCATGTAGAGTAGAAAATATTCTTGTGTTGGAAAGCATTTAACTCAAGGAATGCTTATGACGATAAAGAAATCAAGGACAAATCTGAGGAGATGGGTAAATGTCGTCGAACCTAAAATAAGACTGTAACTTAAAAGAAGGAACACGGTGGAATGAGAAGGTTCGCCATATTTGACAATTGAGTAGGCCTACGAGACAAGGATGCAAAAAGGGATTTTTGCATCGATGAAAGCATCTGATGAGATGATAGAATTTTATTATACTTATTATTGTAAAAATGTTCTGAATTCCAGACTTTGTTGAAATTTTAAGTTTCACGCTGAAAGATATTAAAAGTGTTGCATGAAATCGAACGCTTTTGAAAAGGTGAATTACTACAGTTTTGAGATCTAGATAAGAAATCTATCCATTTCAATTAAATTCGCTACATCAACACCTAAGAGAAGAAAATCGAACCTGGTAACACAAATTTAAGAGAGAAATCTAAATCTCTGGTGATTAGGCCAGTTAAACATCTGCTCTCTGTAAAGTAAACTGAAAATACTGCATATACCGGCACTGCCACATGATGTAATATGGTGCCGTTCCAGTCCTAAGGAACACCTGCCCCGGTCACAGGTGTTCCATGATCCATAAGGGGAAAAAAAGGGAGAAGACTGGTGAAAAAAACCAGACATGTGCCACTGGAGCAGGAACTGAGAAGAAGTTGGCGTTAGATAGGACACAGACTGAGGAAATCTGTAGACAAACGTACAAGACAGTTTTCCTTCTGTGATCCCTATGGTACAAGAAGTAGACTGACGTACTTGTACTTTCTACTTTGTTGTTCCACTGTTGCTGTCAACCGTGGGAGCTCAAGTTTACGTTCTTGAGCCAAGTATGTCACACTGGCCACTGTTAGCCTGTGCTGTTGTAGGGTTTATGTGTTGTTGTAGGGTTTATGTGTTGTTGTAGGGTTTATGTGTTGTTGTAGGGTTTATGTGTTGTTGTAGGGTTTATGTGTTGTTGTAGGGTTTATGTGTTGTTGTAGGGTTTATGTGTTGTTGTAGGGTTTATGTGTTGTTGTAGGGTTTATGTGTTGTTGTAGGGTTTATGTGCTGTTGTAGGGTTTATGTGTTGTTGTAGGGTTTATGTGTTGTTGTAGGGTTTATGTGTTGTTGTAGGGTTTATGTGCTGTTGTCTTTCCAAATGTGTCTTAATTTTTCCCGGGTCTAGAAACCAGATCTTATACCGATGTAGGCGCGTAGTGGTATGATAAGCAGAAGGACACACACTCAAACACACACAGAGAGAGAAATGAACTGGTGACAGACATGAAAGGTATAAAGATGACATATAAAGACCTTGAACGGATGGCACGAGACAGGGAGGCGTGGTTTGAATTAGTTGATGGTCTGTGCTCCACGTGGAGCAGGAGGGTAATAAATAAATGAATACAGATCAGTGGTTCTCAACCTGTTTACGACCACGACTCACATTTCACAGTTAGTGAAGATGGCGAACCATGTGCCAAAACTGGAAAGTAAAAATTATGGAGGCATTTGTGGAGTCATCCTTATATGACCACCAACTAAGCACAATGCTATAGTATACACATGTGGAAGTGAACCTCTATCGGTGCAGCTAATTACACACTCAATGACACTTGAAATTACCTACACACTGCCAGGGATTCCCCCTGTAGTGAAACCCAGCATTGCACACTAAGCTTGGAGAGTCACGTGAGTCTCAGACGTAACTCTAGCTTTTACCGGATTGGTTGCATGCAGGAGGATCTTACTATGGACCCACGATAGGCAGGGCGAGCTGAGAGGTGGCTTTGAGTCGGACGTGACAATTCCTTGGGAGAGCCCAGAACCAGAGCAGAGTATTTTAGCTCTGCATATTTGGAGAGCCCCCCTTGGATGGCGGGGAATGCACAGTATGCCACGTGCTTCTTCCTCCTAGCTTGGGACCAGATGTATTATTTTCTGTATCCAACAACAAATTCTCCAGGGTGAGGTTTCTGAAAATGAAATACACAAGAAACAGAAATAAGTGTTTTATGACAGCTTAGAAATAATAATAATACTTTACGTCATATTCATACAATAAATATAAAAAAGCTAACAAAAGAAATTGACAAGTGACGCCAGAATAGTATATTTAAAATGCAAGAGAGATTCGAACAATAACGAGTTTAAATCCTTGGACTCACCTGTGAACGATGTCGCACTTGTGTAAGTGATGTATCGCCGAGGCAATCTGCCGGAAGTAATGTAGACTTTCGTCTTCAGAAAAACAGCCGCTGTCATGTACAAGAATTATATGAATTGAGGAGAAATATAGTTCAGTTATCAATCAATGTACTAATTTATATGTCCATCTTGATATTCAAACTTCACGCGTGTATTGGGTTTGCTTATCCATCACAGATTCATTCAGCCATCATTTATGTAACAAATTATTTATCCACTTGACATTTAGTCATCACTAATGTAATAAGTTATATCCACTTGACATTCAACCATCGTTCATAATAAGACGGATATCCACTAGACATTCAACGATAGCTAGTATAGTAAGTTAAGCCCGCCAGACATTCAACGATCGCCAGTATAGTAAGTTAAGCCCGCTAGACATTCAACGATCGCCAGTATAGTAAGTTAAGCCCGCTAGACATTCAACGATCGCCAGTATAGTAAGTTAAGCGCGCCAGACATTCAACGATCGCCAGTATAGTAAGTTAAGCCCGCTAGACATTCAACGATAGCCCGTATAATAAGTTATACACCCAGCAAACAATCAGCTAGTAATAGCCTCCTTCAGCCATAACTGATTATGGGGATGATGCGGCCTTGAGGTGACGGACCTCAGCTGCTTTTCTTTTTCCCTTTTTTCTTTCGGCTTGTCCTTTTCTCTTTTGCTTACTGTTTGAGCTTTGCACCCAATCTGAAGTGGCGCCGTAAGGAGCATCTCCACATGGTGTGATCAGCAGCTTCATCCTTCTAAGTTGCTGGATTTATATCCAATACCTTCTAATCTCTTTTGCACACATCTTTGAACCTTAAGTGGATTTGCCCAATTGTTCTTTTGCCGTCTGCCAGTTGTCCGTAGAAAATATCATAGGGAATGCGACCATTGTCCATGCTGCGGACTTGGCCAAGCCGTATACTATGCGTTGTCTAAGCAGTGTATACATACATGGAAGGCCAGTATGCGACAGCGAAACATTCAGTTATCACATCAGCTATTCAGCTATATAATAAGTAACATGATTATGATCCATGAGCTTAAATATTACGCCCTTCCTTATTGTAGAAAAAAAATCATTTTCCAAATTATTCTAAAAATGTCTTGTTTTTATATTTTTTCACGTGTATTATTTCTTTTGAATTATGGTAGCTCCTATTATTATTATTACTTCTACTATTATTAAAATAAGTGCAGTTTCTTCAAATATTTATACATGCTAATACAAACATTTCCCTGCCAATTCCTCTTTGAATTCTGTATCAATATTATCACATTTTTCTCACCCATGCATTTTTCTAGTTTATTCTGGCCCAACAAATATCCCATTGGATCAGCTGTTATCTTCACAACAATTTTCTTTAGGATATATGCATGCTTAGGCCCTTAGTTTCTTCCACGTTGACCAACTGTTGTTTTTCTATGCCTCGATGCACCTATACTGTACAACACCCTTTGCTGTTACGCTCCGCCGACCGTTGATCTTTTTGGATTCTTCCGCCTCATTCACCGTCACAGTTTTTGTTTCCTTGAAATGGACAATACATAAGGTGGGATTTCTCCTACTTCATTTAATTTTTTTTTTAAATATAATAATACTCAACACACATCTATTAGTTCCCCACACCCCAACTACTGTCTTATTATCTCCCTCTGCCAACTCAATCATGAGAGTTATCTCTACCTGTCTGACAGACGTTCCAGCAAATGACCTCCTGAAATCAGTTCCAGAACCAGGTAATATCGGTTACTGGTCTCCATTGTCCAGTGAAACCTGACGATATTCGGGTGACACACGCGCTGTAAAAGGAGAGCCTGACGCCGGAAATGACGCTGCGCAACTGTGTGTAGCACGAGCGTTCTCTTTGAGACAATCTTAATGGCGACCTAGAAGAAAGTCTTTAGATTAACATGTTAGAGAAAGTTACAAAATTTGATGTCATTTATTCATTTATTTACTTCCCTTAGCACTTTTTATAAACCATAGAACCACCACCGCATCTGGTCCCATTGGAGGAAGCCTGCATCAAAGTATTCAAACGCTTTTGTAGTAGTGGGTCCTGCAGACATTTGTTTTACATGATGAGGTTGCCAACCACATGCACAACTTCACATTAGTCACCTTCTTATGACTTGCATGAAGAGACAGTAGTGCTAGTCTTTATACATGTCCCCGGAGACCTCTGGGTACAACATGAACCACTACAGCTACAGTCTTCGAATACTCAATTGTGAAAGTCCCTCTAATGATTATCAAAATGACGAACAAGATTATGATGGAGGTAGAATTGATGATCATTAACGATGATTGGGAAAGTGTGCTTACGATTATGTTGAAATATGTTGGTACTAGTGGACTGATGACAGTTTTTAATGGTGGTGATGATGTTGATTATGTCTTATTAACGTCTGTTTTCACAGAGATGTTTCTGGTGGTACGATGATGACGATGATAGTGGTGCTATTGGGGTGTGTGACAAAACAGACAGAGCGTCACAATTCGCTCATTCCTTTTTTATTTTCATTTTTCCATTATCTTCCTTTTTTCATCTTCATCTACCGACAATTATATCACCCTCGGATGAACACTTCCTGACAACACCTACGTTGACGAGCTTGACCGCTCAGTTTATATTTCTGATTGCGGGCAGTCTACACCAGCACGGCGTTGAACACTTAAGTCAACGGTTAAGTCATCTGGAAGGAATGTTTTTTCAGCGACCTTTTGTTTACATCAGAACGGCACCTGAAGTTATTTTTTTTGACAGATACGAAATTAAGCTTTTTGGCACTGAAACTAGAATTGCGTATTTGCTCTGGTCAACTAGGGTGTAAGATAGTCATATAACAGATAACTAATGGTTAATATTTGGGCAGGTATAGCAGAAAAGAATGTCACTTCCAAGTTTGCCGTGACTACAACAAGATTGAAGTATCAAGACACCGAAATATATGATATAATTAGGGCGGGATCTCTTGTCATAATAAACAGAGATGGGAAGACGAGATTACAAGATTTAAGAATTAGGGCAAGGCTTATGATATAATTGTTTCCGGTACAGGTACAAATTAGTTACACTACCATATATGACCATGTCATTGATTATTATATTACGTAGGTGAACAATTTACGAAAATAAGACGCCCTACCTTATGATAGGTTTTAACAAAAATACACTTGCGATGCTGAATTTCGTGTGGGAGAAATATTAACTACAAAACCTAAGTGTTGAAAATTTCCCCACTGATTTTCCAGTTCTCACCAGAGAGACAAGACGCCAGGAAGATGCTAGGACATGCCAAAGTTATTAGAAGTAGCTTGTAAAATTAAAATTATAAACCTTCTTTTATAATACTTAGAGTAACAAGTCCGAAGAAATCTTCCTCATGTGTTTAAGAGGAGTTGAAAATTTACAATTACCATTAACTCATATGAGAAAACTGCACCTTTATGGCTGCAGTAACGTGCTATCAGTCAGTACAAAACGTCTAAATCGTTTCTAGAAAGTGGTATGTCTATACGTACATTTTCTTATTTTATAAGCGCATTTAACATGTATGAATTGCTTATTGATGTACAGTTATGTATGAGGCTGACACATTCCTCAAGTAAAATGAATTGCTGAATAAATATAAGACCTGGTGACTGCTTCGTGCCTGGTATTCTCAAAGGAACCAATAGCAACGGTAGCCACAGGCTCCATAGGGAGCAGAAAGAAAATGATGATGACATTATGGTTAAAATATATCTTTATGACAACAATTCTATTTAAGATTTGTTTTATATATATATATATATATATATAAATACATATATATGTAAATATACATTCTTCGTTGGAGTTGATAACTCGGTTGATTGAAAATGGTTGTTGCACCAGTATGACTTATTTCTAAAAAATACATTTACACGGAGCTAACATATTAATAACAATCTGCTGATTTACGTTCGGCAGGGGTCCCAATAAAGACGAGTCAAAGTATATAATTCACATTAGTGGGCGGGGAATACTAAGTCTGTAACAATTTTAGTAAACGCAGTTATTGTATTTGCCATCCTAGAAATCCCGGTGAGACTTCCTGAAATAGGAGCATCATCTTTCTATTTGCATCACTTCCAAGAGTAATCTTGAACGAAGGGTCTGATCTTCGAAAAAACTCATAATTTTACACCACTGTCGAGCCATTGATAGACCACTACAGCAGGTCCAGGGGTTCAGGATTATAACGTTCTATTGATGTTGAAGGCGATTATGGTAAAATTGATGGTGTTTATTTCGATGAAATGTTTCTGCTGGTAATTATGTTGACAGTTTGTATGATGCGATGATGATTTCGTGCTGGTGTCCTGCTATTAATTATTGATGTTGGTGGCGATACTAATGTTTGTGGTGATTTTTGTGTTTAAAGTGATGTTTGTGTTTGTGACAATGATGATGTTTCCGTTTGCAGTGATTAAAATGTTTGTGTTTCTGGCTACGATATTAATTTATATTTTCCGGTGATAACAATGTTTGTTGTTATGGCTATAATGACATTTACATTTGAGGTGATAACAATGCTGATGCTTGTGGCTGTGCCTACAGTTTCTGACAGCCTATTGAAACCCCATAGCTGCTCCGTGATTTTCTAGCTAAAAACCTGCTTTATATAGTCTGTCTTTATTTACACAAGCTTACTCTCTCGTCCCGCCTCTTATGTTTTAACACGAGCTAACGCAATGTTTACAAACTGCGTGACCTGTCAGTCATAACAGGAAAGCAAACCAGGCTGTGTTTACCTCGTCCACTCACGCGAAACTCATCTGTCAATCACAATACTTCTCAGACAGGCAAGCAGCTTGAGAGAGACGAAACACAGCCCCCTATTGAAGTTTGACTCAGGGGGAAACTAGAACTCTCATGGGAGCTTTGATCTTGAGAAGCGGGCATTCTACAAGGCAACCCGCTAGCCGAACAGAAAGTCTTTTGATATTGGTCAAAACTCCAGACGAGAAACTTTGATCGACCGACACGAAGTCTTTTTTGATACGCCTAGCTTCTGAATTTTGGGTCTCACAGTAGCGCGAATATAACGCATTTAGAGATCAGAGAAATTCAATGATATATATATATATACTGTTGTTTTCTTAACCCCATCATCAGTTGTCAGTCAGAAATTTGAATAGTCTAGTGCAGTCCTAAAACCAGTATTTCTTGTTGGAATATGGTGTACTAGTGTTCGTGGAGATTTTCGTTTCTGAATTTTCTGGTAAAAAGGATAATAGTGCTAATGATTTAAGAAGTGATAGCTTTACCTTTGTTCTTCACTTAGATTTTTCTCGCTAGTAAAACGAGTGGAATAAAGTAACGCGTAGCGATTTCATACCAGATATTCTATTAAAATGTTAAATCACGCCACCCGCATACCTAAGACCGTAATGATGTTAACAGTATAGGCAGACGCAACACTTAATCTCTACAGGAGAGAGATAAACCCGACGGTATAGCTGACTAGACTTATAGGCAAGAAGGCGACTGATAGGGGGAGTCTAGATTATTATGTTATATTTCATTTGTGCCAATTTGTCATTATAGTGTCTATTATTTTTAATACCATACGACGAACTAACAGACGCCGACAATTTAATAACTGTTTAATGACAGGCGATCATTGTTTAGGTAGCGCGTATGGAGAGATTAAGTAATAATTAACATTGTACGCCGGCGCGAGCAGGGGCGGGCGACTTAACATAATTCAGTCCGACCGAACTCAGCGCCAGCGGCGTCTGATAACTTGTAGGCGTAAGGAAACACCGTTTGCCTTTTAAATTTAATCAGGACTGACGGAGTGGAGAAGAGATCGTCTTGTCCCGTTTGTGTATAGATATAGTAGTAGCATTTTTTAAATAAATGTTTCTTGTATTCTTCGCAGACCTGATCACAAGGGCGGCCAGCGGTCTTTTTCTGATTTTGTTATTTTTTCCTTTTCTTGGCTTGTGTGTCACCGATTTCATTTGTAAACGGGCACTCGCCAGAGAGTATTGGAGGACAATACATTTTTAACACTGGACTTACCAAACCCAGATTTATATTTTTACCAGCCACAGTAGTGAACATTATTTTATCCCGACTCCTGACAGTCGTAATTCAAGGGGAGTATACCTATCTAAATACCTACGCTGTGCAGAATCGGCACTTTTTAACACAGAGTTGGCCGATAGAAGAACCATCATCATCATATGAACATTATTTTTAGCAACCAGATGTTTCCCAATGCTGGAAGTATTTTTCCGTTAAAGAGTGAACCTCAAGAACTCTCACAGTTTTAACTATTTGTAGTAACTCATATCCAGGAGAAGAACCATATTACGCATTCACCTCACTAGCTAATTTCTGGAAATGGACTGGGGCCAATTTGGATCTGCGACAACTGGAGTGACAGAATATTAAGTGAAAATAGATAATATATTCATGGAGTAATTCTATTACCAAGGGATATTACAGACCTACCATACCAGACAATTAGGTAAGAGTGTGACTGTGGCCACTGCTTGAAAGAGTGTGCGAGTATTTTTCTTGTTTGCGGGAAAACTATCCCTATATCTGATTTGTCTAAAAGTTTGTTTACTTTACTGGGTCTCATAGAGTACCACTACTGTTCATTCTGTAATATAGTGCTAACCTTCAACCTTTGGGTTAATAATTTCAGGGGTTTTTTTCTCATCCATTTGGGGAGGGTGCACTTTTTCTGTTTTATTTCATATGCGTGTAAATGCCTCTTTGATCTTTTTCCTTTAGATATTTTGATGTTGTCGAGTTTAAATGATAATAAACTACAAAGAAACTTACCTTTGTTTGTTGGTCAGACCCATACCCATTTATCCGTAGTTTTTTACGTTTGTGTGTCTTGTTGTCACAAAGCTGGGTGTGTGTAGATAAACATATCTATTCTTGATAGGGAGGTGAAAGCTTTCTTGCAACAAAGTACAGTCGTACGGATATGCTGGAGGAGACAACCTAATCACTCCAGAGACATAACTTTCCCTCAATCTACCACCTGTGAAAAATCTATTTTCTATACCTTCTCGCGTATCTGTCGACATCCACTCTACTCATACGAGCCAATTAGAACAATTAGACTTCCGTACCGCTGGTACGCGTGATTGTTTAACAATCACATTTTTATTAGAGCAGTAGAGCGTGAGCCCCGAGAAGGAAGTGCATTGGGCAGTTGCCAAGTTAATCGCCTTCCCATTGTTCCATACTGACTCCAGGTGTGGGTGGGCGTGGTGGAGAAAATAGGAGAAATATTTTTTATCTTCTTAATTTTAAAATTTTTTCCACATTTAGTAATAGTAGATTTAAAGTTTTTTAGCCTAATCTACTATCCCTATGGATTAAGTCGACTCCGTCAGGAGCCTTTTTGCCAGTTAACAGCAGCGATAGTCAGAACAAAAGCAAAGAACAAGGTGCTAGCAGCAAAACAAAAGTACTGGGAAGAATTTGGAGAAAAGCTAGAAAAAGATGCACAAGAAAACCAGAAATTGTTCTATAAGACCCTGAAGAACATGAGGATGGAAAAACAATGCCCTTTCAAATATATAAAGGACAAGCAAGGCAAATTGCTTACTACCCCGAAGGAAGTAATGGAAAGATGGAAAGAATATTTTTCAGAACTCCTGGGTGGTGAGCAAGGACAAGCATCAGAAATGATAACCACTAGCACAGCAGAGGAAACCAATGATGATAAAGATGACATAAAGATGACATAAAGATGGAAGAACTGAAGGCAGCACTGGAGAAAATCAAGATGGGCAAGGCAGCAGGTCATGATGGTATAACACCAGGAATGGTTAAGTACATGGGAGCATCAGGCGACCTATTACTCTTAAGGGTCCTACAGGCAGCATGGTGCAACAAGACCATACCAAAGGATTGGGAGATTGCCATCATAACACCAATTTTCAAAAAACGACAATCGACAATGTGGAAACCATAGAGGCATATCCCTTCTCAGTGTCCCTGGTAAAATCTACTCTAGAATCCTAGAGCAGAGACTCCGACGGCTAGCTGAGCCACAATTGGATGAGGTCCAGTGCGGATTCCGAGCTAACCGAAGTACTCACGACCTAATCTTCACACTCAGTCAGCTGGGTGAAAAGGCCCTTGAGTATAAGAGTTTTTTTTTTTTTTTTTTTTTTTTTTTTTTTTTTTTTTTTCGTACGCCCGCTAATACTCGAGGCGAAATCTCAGGTTATTATTTTTTATGTCTAACCTGACATTGATTTTACGTGAGTATCCCTTTTTCTTGTACAGAGACAGGTGTCCCTCGCCATTCAGGCAAATACTCTCCGATTTCGGAGGTACCCATTACAGCTGGGTCGGCTCAGGAGCCGCCAATCCCTGGTCGACGACACTCCTTCAAATGTCCTCGCCAGGTCTCGAGTTAATCCAGTCCAAATCCCGGTCGACGAAAAATCCTCAAATGCCGTCGCCCGGGTTTGATCCTGAATCACCCGGTCGCCAGAGCGGTGTTGTAACCACTACGCTAGCGCGGCTCCCTAGTATAAGAGTGAGATCCATCTTTGTTTCATAGATCTGGAAAAGGCGTTTGACAGGGTCCCATGAAGCAAACTTTGGGACTGTTTGGCAAGCAAGAACATTCCAGCACCTCTGGTTCATGCTATACTGAGCTTCTACAAGTCTTGCAGAAATTATGTGAGGACAGCAAACCATAAGTCAGAAGAGTTCAGGACCACCACTGGTGTAAGACAAGGTGATATCCTGTCACCTTATCTTTTCATACTCCTCATGGACGATGTTATCAAGGCATGTAAGGAGAGAACAAGAAAGTATTCAGCGGGGTACTGGAAGATGAGACAGGTATGTATTTCAGAGCTGGCATTTACTGATGATGTTGATCTGATTGCTAAATCAGAGGCACATCTCCAATCCAACCTACAAGTCTGGAAGGAAGAGCTGGAGAAGAGAGGGATGGTCATAAGCAGCTCTAAAACAAAATCCCTGGTGATATCACGAGAAGAAAGAAGACATCAGATTAAGCTGGGAGAACAGGTCCTGGAGCAGGTCGACCACTTTAAATATCTCGGAGCTATTATAGACCGAAAGGGAAGCATCAAAGAAGAGTTGGCCACTCGAAAAGCAGCAGCTGGGAGACTTTTTCAGGCTATAAATCGAGGATTCCTCAGAAAGAGAGGTTGGTAAGAAAACGAAGATGGCTGTATACCGCTCCACCAATGTCCCAGTCTTGACATATGGATGCGAGTCATGGGCAATGACTACAACCCACAAAAGCCATTTCCAAACCTCAGAAATGAGGTATCTGAGGAAGGTGGTTGAAGTAACAAGAAGAGATATGGTCCGCAACCAGACGATACGCCAAGGCCTAAAATCCCACCCTCTGCAGACCCAAGTAGAACAGTCCCAACTAAGATGGTTTGGCAATGTCTGCAGAATGGGAGAAGATCGGCTACCACGACAAGCATGGGAAACAAAGAGCCAGGGATCCAGACCACCAGGACGACCCAGAGTCCGCTGGGAGGACAACATTAGACTATCTTTGAAGGACCGAGGACTAGAATGGAACCAGGCCAGGAGGAAGACAGCCGATAGGATAGTCTGGCGCTCTCTCTTCCAAACCTCTACACCTCACGGTAGAAGGGGAACGCCTAGGTAAGTAAGACGCGAATAACGTTTGTGTTTGTGGCTGTACTGATATTTCCGTTTGTGGTGATACCAATGTTTGTATTTGCTGCTTTTATGGTATTTATAGTTTGTGTGATAACAATGGTTGTGTTTGTGGCTATTAATCAATCAATCAATCAATCAATCAATCAATCAATCAATCAATCAATCAATACCCTTTAGCTTCCCAAGTAACATAGGCGTTCCACAAACACATGCCAAGTCCTCCTGTCACGTGCCATCAGCTCAAGTTCTTTCCACGTCTTCCTCATTATTTTCACTTCTGTCTCCAGTTCTCTTCTCCATGTGTTCTTTGGTCTACCTGTCACTGAGTGTTTGAAGGTTTCGTCTAGATTATTTTAAAATTCCTTACTTTTCTATTCCTTCACATTTTGTCTGTTTTCTGTACGAATTATGTACACCTGCGGTCTGTTCTTTAGCTGCTTTTCAAGTCTTCACTAATAGTTCTGCCATACGACCCTAATGCTATCTTCTCCTACAAAGGCACTAAAAGGTATTTATTTAGGGACGCCAATACGATTTCTTCGCTTGGTCGAAACCACAGTGGTTCCCATAGAATTATGTTTCCGTGTTAAGTAGTCAACTGAAGACCGCCACGATAAATCTTCCGGCATGGCTGAACGAGAGATGGGAAATATTTAACTTGGCGTGGGAATCAGAAATGTCTTAACTTCATGCGAATAAATGCTGAGTTTTAAAATCACTTGTTGATAACCGTTTTAAGAGAACGCACGCTTATAGAAGAGAAGCCTCAAGCTACCCCATATCTACAGTATATGTGCTTTGAGAGTAACGCTACTCAAAATCTATTTTCTTAAGCTGCGGATAATTGTCCTGAACGGTAAGCAAACTCTCAGTATTCGCTTAATTAGCTAACTCTAATATCAAGGGATTAGTTAATTGATGTAAAGTGTGAAATACTTCATATTGTGGTTTTATTTCTTTACATTAGATTGGTAGCTATTTTGCATTTATGTATTATACATGTTATTGATGCATTATAATGATGTAAGTACTGGCTGATATCTGAAAGTACTACATTCTAATGATTTTGGGAATGTGATGAAGAAAGCTGTTGTGAACGAGAGAGGGAACCATGTTGTTCAATGGACAAATGAATGAAATATTCCTCCAATGCAGTCACGCATGGACGCCCACGGCCAGGCGTCGGCTTGTAACAAAGGTTGACCTGACTGACCCGACAAGTGTGAGACTACTGCTAGACAGGAATTTGTAAACAAATGGACAGTCCCCTTGTTAAGGAAAAGACTGACATTACGGTTCAGGTAAATGTATTATTAGGCACCATTCTGAGACGAAATGTCCAGAGTGGCTGTAGGTAATATATCTGTATAAAAACAGAAGATTGATTACCTGTATTATCTTCCACAGCGCAGTTGCAGAATCCTAGCCAGTTTCTGGAATTTGATTGCTGTAAATTGTTGCGAGTAAACCGCCTAGTTGCTCTATGCTACAGAGAGAACTAGTGCTTACGTCTCAAACCCTCTAGCGGTGATCACAAGTCAGCAACCCTGAGCAGTCTAAAGCATTTAGGCATTCAACACCTCGTCAGCACCAGAACATCATAACTCAACTTCACAACCAGGTTAACAAAAAGCCTTGTCATCTCTTGGACTGTAGCCCCACTGAAGCAAACTATCCAGTTGGTAATTCCTACCTACTGAGAAGCCCAGGAGAAGTCCAAGCAGATAAGTCTACTTAAACCCAGGTCAAAGTCAGAATTCACTTTTTCCAACAAATAGCCATAGGAATAAACTCTCGTTAGTGAGGACAATATCCTCTTATTCTTATCTGAACCAAAGACACTGACAGTTTTCTGAATCCTTGAATAAGTAATATCATAACTGTCATTTGTTAAATTTCCTAGTACAGTATTTCTTTTTTTCAAAGTACATGACAACATTGATTTTTTTTCCCATTGTAATTAAAGTAATTATGTACATTCTGTAACTCACCATCATTCTGAGTTTGACTTAGTAGATTGTATGTTCTGTTCAGAAAAACATACTCAACCCTCCTTGTATTACTTGTTACTACTAGTTCTTCTTTAAAAAGATTTGAGTAAGAAAGAGTTAGTCGTCGCCAGAAAAATACAAGAGTTGGTAGTCTAAAAGGTGAGAGAATCACTGACACCAACCTGTGCCCTTCTGTTAACTCTTTCCCTCAACACTAGCTCACCTCTGTGAAAACTAGTGTCTAAAGGTCTATGTGCTTCCTACACATCTTCCTTACATCATCATCTCTAAATAATCTCTGCGACAGTCTATCCCTGCCTCTCTTTCCCTGGGGATTCCAGAACAAGGACTGCCTGGCAATGCTATCAACAGGTGTCAATGTTTGTCATTATCCATCGCCAGGGCCTTTTTCTCTTCTCTTGTTCCCCTTGAATTTGTCTGTTTCTTGTCATCATTTCCACGTTGATGACTTTGTCATACCATTTTAAGCCTTCAGTTCTACGCGAGCATCCATTTGTGAATGTCTGTAGTGTTTTTGGTTGCTCTTTTTGTTGTTCTCCATGTTTCAGAGCCATACAATAGTACTGACTTGACAGAGCCATACAATAGTACTGACTTGACAGAGCCATACAACAGTACTGACTTGACAGAGCCATACAATAGTACTGACTTGACATAGCCAAACAATAGTACTGACTTGACATAGCCATACAATAGTACTGACTTGACAGAGCCATACAATAGTACTGACTTGACAGAGCCATACAATAGTACTGACTTGACATAGCCATACAATAGTACTGACTTGACAGAGCCATACAATAGTACTGACTTGACATAGCCATACAATAGTACTGACTGGACAGAGCCATACAATAGTACTGACTTGACAGAGCCATACAATAGTACTGACTTGACAGAGCCATACAACAGTACTGACTTGACAGAGCCATACAATAGTACTGACTTGACATAGCCATACAATAGTACTGACTTGACAGAGCCATACAATAGTACTGACTTGACAGAGCCATACAATAGGACTGACTTGACATTTGAACTGAAGATTCTTATTTTTGTGTTGGACTTAATTTCTTTGGATCTCCATATGTTTTCTAATTCAATTAAGGATCATCTTGCTTTTTGTATTCTTATTTCGATATCATTATCCCTCTGACTTTGTCTATATTGCTGCCAAGAAATGTATAAGATTCTAAAGTCTGTTATTGACGTTTCTTCAAGTTCAGCCTTGTTATCATTTCTTGCATTTATTCTCATAATCTTTGTCTTTTCCCTGTGTGTTTTCAGACCCACTTGTTGTGACCTCTCATTGGGTATTTTAATTTTGTTTTGCATCTGATTACGGTTATGGTTTTTGACTATGATGGTATGATGATCTATTGTGTTGTGGCTATATTGCTGCCAACTTTGTATAATGGTATTTATAGTTTGTTGATAACAATATTGAGTGGCTATTCTTTTTGTCTGATAACAATATTTGTGTTATCTATAATGGTATATTTTGTGCTGATTTATTTGTGTTAGTGGCTATAATGGTTTTATAGTTTGTGCTTTTTCAACAATATTTGTGTTTGTGGCTATAATGGTATTTATAGTTTGTGCTGATAACAATATTTGTGTTAGTGGCTATAATGGTATTTATAGTTTGTGCTGATAACAATATTTGTGTTAGTGGCTATAATGGTATTTATAGTTTGTGCTGATAACAATATTTGTGTTAGTGGCTATAATGGTATTTATAGTTTGTGCTGATAACAATATTTGTGTTAGTGGCTATAATGGTATTTATAGTTTGTGCTGATAACAATATTTGTGTTAGTGGCTATAATGGTATTTATAGTTTGTGCTGATAACAATATTTTAAAAAAAAATTTTGCCTCGTATTGGCGAAGCGCGTCCCGTTCAACCTAGTCGGTTATATTAGGGCGCATGTCCAAATATAAAAGACCGTTAGGTCTGGTGATTGACATAATATTTATAGTTTGTGCCTATAACAATATTTGTGTTGGTAGCTATAATAATATTTAAAGTTTGTGCCAATAAAAATATTTGTATTTGTGGCTATAATAATATTTGAAGTTTGTGGCAATAATAACGTTTGTGTTTGTGGCTATAATGATATTTATAGTTTGTCCTGATAACAATAGTTGTGTTTGTGGCTATAGTGATATTTATAGTTTGTGCTGATAACAATATTTGTGTTTGTGGCTATAATGATATTTATAGTTTGTGCTAATAACGATGTTCGATTTACTGACTATAATGGTATTTATAGTTTGTGGTGGTAATAATGTTTGTGTTTGTGGCTATAATGTTATTTATAGTTTGTGCTGATAACAACATTTGTGTTTGTGGCTATAATGAAATGTACAGTTTGTGGTGGTAATAATGTGTGTGTGTGTGTGTGTGTGTATGACTATGATCACGAATGGGTTTGTTGCTATAATGATACGTATAGTTTTGGTAATTTGAAATGTACTTTTCTTGCAAAGAAAATGTTAGTCTGCATAGCGATGCTGTTGATGTCGGCTAAATGATGATGTTATTAAAGTTGGTCGCAACAGTAACGTGATAAACGCCTTTTTTGAGGTCACATTGATAAAGGCTGTATCTTCTTGCTCGTAACTGGGTATATATCAGAGCACGTTGTAAAGGTGTATTGGTGTAACTGGTCAACTCTAATAACCGGGCACAGTGTCAGGTATATAGGTCACCTTGTCCTGGGACACAATGAGGCCCCGACAAGAATACAATGTTGACAATGAGTGTTGCAATAAATGTCAATACGCGAATGTGTAGACTGTTCTGTGAAGTTGACTGAAGGTTAAAACACTCATTCATGCGTACCTAGAAGTTACTGATGCAGACCACTGTGGACGTTTCAATAGTTTAATTTGACGCACTCACTTGACAGAACGGGTACAGTTACATGAACACAGGTCGACATCAATAACATATTGTTGACCCACGATGTACAAGAATAAATTGGCTTTCATGTTGAGGAAAATCACAATGGAACATCAGTATACAAGCATTCAGAGTTCCATATCTTATATAAATATTCATCAGGCCTTACTGACTGATCCTGTCAGTTAATATACAAGGCTCCAACCTGATTCCTAGACCGAACCTCTTTAGCATAAACGTAACTTGCACTCTAGTGAAGATTCCGTTAAATACAGTTCAGCCAATATTTCTGAGAAAACCTTACACCACCAATAGTAGGTTTTCCTTTCATAAGTATGATCTCTTTATCATCACCTGATAATAAGGGCGTCCCTGTTCTCTGGTAAATGATCAACAATAAATAGCATTCCAAAATGGCTTCTCGTCTTGTAAACATCGCTCACCCTAACGATGCACGACAAAGCTTCAATAAAGATTCAGTTCATGAATATCAAAGTTTCCACAAGCACCAGCATAATCTGTCCTCATAATTGCTGTATAGAAACATAATCAGTGCTGCTAGATAATATGTCGTTCTGACATACTGACATAGGTAGATTCATGTAAACGTCTGCCCATCTTAAGCCTAGGAATGAACGAAGTCAGCAAAAGTACGTTTACCTTGACATAGGAAAAAACCACTAGTAAACACAGAAACACTCTTCTCCTCGCGTTATGGAATGAACACTAGGGAACTCATGGATTTAACCATCACAGAAGAAAATATCTTCTTTTCCATCATCAAAAGAGATCACAAACTTTGGGCAGGGCTAAGACATGACTTCCCGCCATAGGCTTCATCACCGAAGAACCCTCTAACGTATCTTCATGCGCCGAAAAGCACCTGACCCCTAAAGTACAGTACAAGAAAAATAGTTCCACTTAAACATCCTAAGATATCAAGATATAAGACATACTCGTCCTACATAGACAAGAACTACACATAGATTCGGGCCATAGACATTCTGAAGCAAGAACAATCTATTCCTAACCAAACACAGAATAGATTAAAGTAAGTCTAGATTCCTACGCTGAGTTCGATTTTCAGGAACGATACAAGGAGCGATAACTCACAGAATGAATACCCATCGCCTAATCTGAGTTCTGTCCCTTTAGACCGAAAAACGTGCATTCAAAGATAAATATATTTTTATCAGACAAATAAATACATTTTACATTTGTATGCGTAATCCGTGCGCCACCAAAGAATATGTGCGCAACATAACGATAATGATGATACTCTAGCACTATACTAGCAGCAGGACTGTGATGTTGATAATGATATTCAACATGTTGAACACGCTAGCTAAGATGATGATATGGGAAATGACAATGTTGTATAGTACAGTGATAATGAAGCAGGTAAAAAAGGTAGTCTCATTGCAGATACTGCCGTAGGGAAGTTAAATGTTACAGACTTCACTACACTGGGTCTAGCATCGAGAGGTGGGGTTGACCAGTTCCCGTCCTAGCTGACTTTTCCTTCCCTAACTCAAGTGCAAAATCAGGTTCCCTTTTACAGCTGGGTAGACTGAAGCGTGTCGATACCGTGACAAGAACTCTGCATCTTTGCCGCGAAAGACCAGAGACTCTGTCAATCAGGCGCTGAATGAAGCAGGTAAAACAACAACAACAACAACCAGGTAAATACAGACTTTTATAACATGGTGCTTCCTGTAAAGACCAGAAAAAGATCAAATGGTACAGTAAATCAATATTAGACAAACATAAAGGTATGTTTTCAGGCACTCGTAAGAAATAAAGAAGTAGAAAACTAGACAACAGAAAAACAACAGACGTGAGTGGCTTACCCAGGACTCCAACCCAGGACCTTCCGTGCGACATCCCCGCCTAGCTATGCAAGCGAATCTCACTATCTTCCCTGCCATCTAGGCATCACCAATAAATGATGCTTCGATGATGGGTCATTAGTGCGACCCGCAAATGGTACAGCAATATCACAAGTTTGAAACTGATGACAAGAACCAGACTTTGAAACTGATGACAAGAACCAGACTAGTCAAACAAAATGTGGGGAACAGAAACTGGCGTTGGATAGGAAACATGTTTTAAAAATAAAAAAAAATAAAATAAAAAAAACAAGTTAATAGTGTAAACAAGGCAGTCTCTTTACGGAATTGTCATGGAAAGAGAAAAAGAGGAATATCATAATAAGAAGACATAAACCCGGAGAAGTGAATTAGACATGGAGATGATAAAAAACATAAAAGGATCTTCAACGGATGACATAAATTGGGAGGGCCAGGGATGTATGTGTTTGAAAGTCTGTGAGCCAAAGCATAATGAATGAATGAATGCAAGCATGTATAATGATGATTAAAGTGGTAAAAAAAAAATCCCTACCTTCTGGTTGGTTCCGACATGTTTAGCCAGCTTAATTTCCCCGTATGAGCCTTCCCAAATCCTGGTACCAAGCAGGTACTGTCCTACTTTCTTGTATCTGACATCTCGATCTCCCGATTCCTGGATACCTTTCATGGTTTGCCCACTCCAGGTGGAACGACTTGTACCTGCAGCAGAACCTGACGCCACGACTGAGTTGCCACCTTGTTTGTTTCTATGCATGACGTCAGAAAACCCACTCTTACTGTTGTCATAGTGATCATCGATATCCTCATTGAATATTGTAATCATTGCACAGTTGCTGATTGAATATTTGAGCCGTTCCCTATTTCTGAATTAAATTGTTTCCACTTTTAAAAAATGTTTTATGAAATAATCAATCTGTTTCTTTTTTCTCCACATTTCTTGTCCCTATCAATATTTTAACAATTTATGTTCTTTTCTGCATTTCGGTTTTTGTTTTCCAATGACTTAATTTAATTGCGAATTTCGCCCCATTTTGGAGAAACAAGTTTCCGCGCAGTCTACAAACAGATAGACAATGACATGGAAGAACTCTTTAGAATTTATTCAGTAGTTCGTTAGATGCAAACTGATAGGACTATTGATTTTTGGTAAATTATCGTTCTTAGTTTTAGAGTGGACCTAGAATGTCAGGTAATACACGAGTATATTTTCTTGACGGCTTGTAATGTATTCGTCACATTTCTAGAATATATTATGTTATTAATTTATGTCGTATAAAGTATAGTGTACCACCCCAGAATAACAGACACGCGGAGGTTTCAATACATCAAAACACTTTAGTTTCCCCAAGGAGTATAGGCCTTCAACAAACCCATGCCAAGTCCTCTTGTCACGCGACATCATCACATGTTCTCTAAATATATGTTATATTTATTATGTGAGAGGGAATGTCGGTATAGTTTCCGGGAATCTCCGAAGATATAAAGGACAAATAGGGTGACTATATTCTCTAGGCACAAAACCAATAGACTGAATAAGTATGGCCAGCAGGTTGGCCTGAACATCAATCTGAAGAAGACAGAGGTCATGACACTAAATGTGGGCAATCCTGAGCCAATAACAGTAAGGAACCAGAAGTTAGAACAGACAGACAGATTTACTTACCTAGGAAGCATAGTAACACCTGACGGCGGAACAAGCAAAGACATTAACAACATAATGAATAAAGCGAGAACAGCCTTTGCTAGTCTCAACACCATTTGGAAGTCTTCCCAATACAGCACAAAAACTAAATTAAGACTGTATGAGAGCTGTATACTTTCTGTGCTTCTCTATGGTGTGGAATGTTGGAGAGTAACAGAGAAGGAAATGTCGAAACTGTCCTCCTTCCACACAATCTGCCTAAGGAAAATTCTCCGAATCTTTTGGCCAAACACCATCAGCAACCAAGAACTACTTATTCGGAGTAACCAGGAGGACATGCACACCATCATAGCTGGCAGACTCTGGAGTTGGGGTGGTGATACTGCATGACGTTTTGATACCAAGTAGGTTGTTGTTGGTGGTACTAGTGCTACAGACTGGTGGGTATAAGCTGTAACATCAGTGGCTGATTGATTATATACCTGATGTGTACTGTCACTGGATACTGACTGGTATATCGTGCTGTAATATGATTTATCGCGAATGCGTGACATGAAAGTTCGTCAAGGTGGACATCTATGTAGCAGTGCAGACTTGTATCACAACATGTAACATACAAGAGTGTGTGTGGCATTCATCACATTGAAAGGTGTAGATGTGGGGTTGATGGAAGCACATGTTGTACGTGTTTACAGGTATGGAGTCAAAAATATAGGTGAACAGCTGTGGACGTCTTCACCATTTATTATAGTCACAGCAACAAGACGTAGACAAATCCATGTAAGGATGACACAGGAACATGGCGGATATGAAGACAATTCACTACAATTGCATGTACATAAGTTCCAATAAATATATGATTATCAATGTGTTGCTGACTCCAATTTATCTCTCATTCCACAACTAGCAGAAAAACTCCGCATTACAGACCGGGTAAATAACTGTATAAATATCCAACAGTTTCATTCTGACTCTTCTTAAATCGCTCTTCTTAAGTCGACCCCAAACATGGCGGGCGACGAAAATAGCATAGTCCATCCCTCTAATCGGACGTATCGAAGATAGGCTGTCCTTTCGAAGATAGTCTTATATCACTCCATCGTACATCAGGCGAGTTTTCATTTTCAAAGTTATAATAGCAATAACTTGTAAGATTCATCTGGTCTTCCACTCCAGATAGTTATATATATATATATATATTAGGCCTCTATAAAACAGTAAACACTGTGGATTCCTCATATGTAGACATAAGCGTCTAAGTTCAAAGATATACCGCTAATCATGCGGGTTTTTGAATCATGTCTATTCTCCTGGGTTTCTGTGTGTAAATCTAAACCTGACGGTCTTAGATGGCTCTAACGAGCGTAACAAGTAGAATACTCTGCCTTTCAACCATTCGTGAGCTCTCGTCACCGGTTGACCCAAAATATGTTCAGCTTACACTGCGAACAAAGAAGTGTGAAAGTTTCGTCTTTTACCTTGCTTCGAATTCCTAACATAACTTAGAAGCAACTGTCGTCTTCCTGACGAACAGAAATAACACAGGGGACTTTAAATAACAGTTGAAGAGTTTCCATCCCCAAAGGCAATGCAGAGAAGTAACCAGACATTTCGTCTGACCAACCCAGTTCAACAAAACCGGCCTCCCGCACAGGAAATCTTTTTCTAGTTCGCCCATGCGCTGTCCGCATAACCTCTGACCTAAGCAGTCAGCTGGTATAACCTTTAAGAGGAGAAACTACATATTTACTTTCCCTCAAAGCAAAAAATGAGAATTCGCCCTTAGATTAGGGTTCTAACGAAAAATACCTTAGACCCAAAATCTTATTCAAAATATTTTCAAACATAACAAGTATACAGACAGACTACATTACTAGTTATGAAAACTGCACGTAACAGTTGGCCACGTCCTCGGAAGGGACCCTGATACCATAACAAAAACAGCTGTGCTATGGACCCCCGAGGGAAAGCGAAAGAGAGGCCGACAAAAAACAACTTGGCGGAGAACTGTGGAAGCCGAGATGCAAAGAATGAACCAGAGTTGGGGCACTGTACGAAGGATGGCCGCCGACCGAGCAAGGCGGAATCAATTAGTTGCTGCCCTACAGGACGCCACCAGGCGTGATGGCCGCTGACTGCTTTGACGGTTGGCGGTTATGGATCGAAGAAGAAGAAGAAGATTCTCTAGGCGTGTCGTACACAGCGTTTATATGTGAGTAGTTTATGAGGCTGGCCACCTCATCACGTACATCTAATTGCTACAGGAGTCACTGCTGAATACTATGCTGCTGGAAAAGAGGGATAGTATCACAGGCATGGAAATACACTAGACTGATTCCAATATCAATGACAGAGAAAGATCAGACAGAAGCAAATGGCTACAGACCTATTAATCTAATTAGCTGTGTGTGAAAGTTTGATGGAACGCATAATTAATGCCCGACTGATTGTGGTGAAGTGGGATGTTATAAATATTTATAGGGGACTTAGTGTACTGACTGAGATCAGCTGTGAAGGTATCTATATCTAATAAGAGTAGTGTATTATAGATAACCTTACTTGCTGCCACATATGTATACCTCAGTCAGAATTATTTTGGAATAGTGTGATGACTACGTTATATGTCTAGGGTATGTATATGATGAAGTGTAAGTCACAACAACAACAGACAGATAAACAATTTAATTTATTCCACCACACTTGACAACACTGTGACACTCACATACATAAAACACTCTACGAGGATATCTTAAAGGAGTCACTGATAACTTTTCAAATAACAATATGTATTCAGTGCTGTCATGAATGTATATGTGTCCTGATTCAAATACAAAGGGAACCAGGAATCACAATCAATTTTAATTACAAGTTATATGTACAGAATTTATTAATATGAATCTTGTAGTGACATATATTATTAATAGTATCCTATGTGTGTCAGTTGTGTAGTAGTAATATGAGGTAATACTGGTTTTGTTTTGTTCAAGCTCTGTTGGTATTTGTCATCATGACTTCAATAGTTTGTCTTTGTTGGAACTAGTATTGGAGATGTTCTCAGTTCCTGGCATTAAAACAATTAAATTCCCCTCTTAATTTTATTTTACAATGTCATTTTAAGATGGGGGTACATAATGTTGAGCTCCATGGCCACACTCTCTTATCTTTCGTGATGACTGCAGTAAAAGACTCCTCTGCTCGATTACTTTAATGAGTTCTGGAGCCACCCCACTGGTTGCTATATGGACCAAGGAGTATGCTGTCCACCTCTGGCTTCAGCAAAGCTCTGACCAGGTGCTGCTCAATAACTTTAAGACCACGGTCCCTGAAACAAGAAGGTTGTACCTTCTACGTCAGAACTAATTTATACTCTATTTCTACACTGAGCACAATACATCACAAACATTGAGTTCAGAGCGTTAGGCCAACTGTCAGCTTCATCTGAAATACTTTATACCAGTATTTCCCTCCCTAATGGTTACTACGCCTCTGCAATTCCAGCATTATTTCTTTCTAGTCAATAATCTAGGTGTCAGTGTACTGTTTGGCCATTCCATGCAGTTTTACTTTCCTCCGACACCTTCTGTTCAGGCTGGAGCACTATAGGCTTTACATCATGTTCGCTACTGAACTACACATATATACAGACATAAATTATCAATTTACATTCAATTTTCATTAAAAGATATTGAATATTTCAAGCTTACCACAATTCATGGAAATAATAAACAGTTTCGTTGACTGGCAATGAATATAGCACAACTCCGATCTGCCGATGTCCCAGGCTTTATTTTATAAAAAATATACACTGGTGCTCAACGCACTGCTTCTTAGTAGGTTTATTACAAGATGTGGCAAGGAACAGACGCTCTGAATTGAGTATATTCGCAGCTCTACCCAATCAAACCATGTCTACACATCTTTTCAAAAAAGTACCCCTTTTCACGTTTCCCCTGACAACACAAGATAGTATTTATAGCCCGACCAATCGTGTTTAGTCTTACATTTGTTGCGCTCCAATCAAATAGGAGTTAACATGGTAGGCTATTTCCGTAACGTAATGTTTTTTCAAACACGTTATAAAAAAAATTTTATGAGCAGAAATGATTTCATGCTGTCAGGCACCCCCACTATTTTATTTTGGCTATAACTTGGTAATTCCTAGACTATTTGCGTAACGTTTTACATATTCTTTGTCAGCAAACCCTAAGGAACCCAAATATACGAATTTAATGGAGCCAATATGCATTTTCTTCTAGGATAGTCGTGCTGTTACTACCTTCTCACTTCCAAACTTGAGGGTGTCTGGGTACTGTCATGTTTTCAAACGTAAACCGGTATAATGTCATAATTCCCAATAAGCGTTTTTCAGGATTTTAAAAACCTAACTCTGGTATGGGTAGGGTTTTTATCACTGACGATTTGAAAAAAAAAAGCCAGTGCTTGTGGCCTTACACGCGTGATGGCAGCAATTGTGTATCGCGCGACGCGTGTTTAGTATTGCATGCTTCCTGCCTTCATTCGCCCCTCTCTCTCTCCTGCTTTATCTGTCTTTTAGTTACGCCGTGTATGGAATGAATGAAATATTAAATCTAGGTCATTGATCAGCTTGCGTATCTCAAGGTTTTTCCAAGAAATACAGTACACGTTTCATTGAAGAAAGCGTGCAGCGACACAGTAGGCTTTTACTATCAACGTGAAAGCGTTACAATTTGCCGACGAAGTAGAAAACAAGGGGGATTTCGAGTACAGTCATTGTGACAGCACTGTTCTTTACCATTCTTCTTTCCTTTTATTAAATTTATTTGTTAGGCTTTGCATTTACGTTTTAATTTATATATGGGGATTAGAATAATTCACGACATCTCCCCTCTTAAAACAGACATTATATGTCAGTCCTTTATTCTATATACACATAGAGAAATTTATTATTATTTCTGGGGTTTACGGTGATTCTCATCACACGGATGGCGGCTTAAAAAATCCGCTCCCAAATTTGTTTTTCCAGATATATACTCAATGCTAAAATTATATGGAGCCAAAAGTAAGGACCATCGGAGTAACCTAGAGTTCTCATGCCTAGCCTGGGCTAGAAACGATAAAGGTTTGTGATCCGTTTGCAACTTAAATGCCTTCCCATACAGATAAATATTGAATTTCTTTATTGCCCATATTACTGCAAGACATTCTTTTTCGCTAGTTGAGTAGTTGATTTCAGCTTTATTCAACTTTCTGCTAGCATATGCCACTGGGCTTAATTCCCCATCCAATGCATCTGATTTCTGTAGTAGAGTTGCACCTAACCCAATATTACTGGCATCCGTCCTTACTATGAATTCTTGACTTAAGTCAGGTAATTTCAAAATAGGTTTACTTGTGAGCTTTTCCTTCAATTCTTGGTAAGCCATTTCACATTGTGGTGTCCATGTAATGCGATCTGGATGTCCTTTACGTGTCAAATCAGTTAACGGTGCACATATGGAATTAAAGTTTTTGATATACTTCTGGTAGAAACCACATAATGAGACAAAGGATCTCACGTCCTTCTTGGTTTGTGGTCTCGGGGCTTTCTTTAGTTTCTCTAAATTCTTTGGGTCAGGGGTCATGTTTCCCTGATAAACTGTGTGTCCCAAAAATTCCAATTCTTTACATCCAACGCAACATTTGGTTGGTCGGGCTGTTAAATTTGCTTCCCTAAGTCGATTAAACAGCATATTCAGAGAGTCAATGTGTTCCTCAAATGTTTCTGTTGCTATAAGGATATCATCCATGAAATTTGTTATATATGGATTATTCAGAGGGTCCAATAATTTTCTCATCATTCTAGAGAAGACACTAGGCGCATTCTTCAATCCAAATGGCAATCTATTAAACTCATAGTGTCCTTCTGAGGTACTAAAAGCTAGGTATGGTCTAACCTCAGGCTTTACTGGAATCTGATAGTATCCTTTACTCAGATCCACTTTTGAGAAATATTTAGCTTTATTTAGCCTGGCAAACAACTGATTTGTATCCGGCAATGGATCCACCTGTCCTTCTGTAATAGCATTCAGTCTCCGGTAATCTATACAGAGTCTATGTTCTCCAGAGGGCTTCCTTAAGAGTACAACACCGGAACTATACGAGATTCACTGTGTGAAATAATTCCTTCCTTCAACAGATAGTCTATCTCTTCCTTCAAAGCTTTTTCCTTAGCAAACGGAATCGAATATGGTTTCATACAGACAGGTGTGGGGTCTATCAGTTTCATACCATATTCCAATAGGTTTGTATGCCCTGGTCGGTCTGTTAACACCTCTGCATGATTATTTAGAACATGTTGCACTCTCTCTTTCTGAGTTTTCGTTAAATGTGTACTGATTTTCACCTGTGCTGCTGTCTCACAGGGGTGTAATGGATATTCAAATGATGAAAGTGGTTCCTTTTTCATCTCCATGGCGATGGACAAGGTGAACAAGTGTGTCTCTTCCTGATGTTCTCTTTCCAAATATTTCTTCAGGAGATTCACATGATAGATTTTTTCTTTCCCCTTCTTATCTATCTTATAATTTGTTCTAGACACCTTCTCTAAAACTGTATATGGACCTTGCCATCCAATCTGTAACTTATTCTGACTCCCGGGGAGAAGAAGCAGTACCTTCTCTCCCACAGCCAAATCTCTGTCTTTCGCCTTCCTGTTATAATAGGCAGCATGTTTCTTCCTGGCTTGTTTCAAATTTTCATTGGCAAGTTTCCAGCCAGTTTTTAAACGAGTGGTCAGCTCATTCACATATTGGTATGAAGATGTAATGTTTTCCTCTGCCTTTTCATCAGTCCACGTTCTTAACAAAGCTTCGAGTGGACCTTTTATTGGCCTTCCAAACAATAATGTTGCCGGGGCCATACCGGTTGAACTATGGGGTACCTCCCGATAAGCAAAGAGGGCGGCGTGCAGGTACTGGTCCCATGTATCTGGTTTTTCGTGTGCCAACTTTCTCAGGATCGACATCAACGTGCCGTTAAATCTTTCCACTTGGCCGTTCCCTTGGGGATGGTACACACTACAATGGAAGTGTTTGGCCTGGAAGATCCTGAAAACTTCTTCAGTTAGTTTCCCCTTGAACTGAGAGCCATTATCAGTCAAGATTTGATTGGGAAAGCCTAACCTTGTGAAAATTGTGAGCAATGCCTCTGCCACATGTTTAGAATCAATCGATGACAGGGCTACTGCCTCTCCCCACATAGAACAAGTGTCCACCAGAGTCAGAATGTAGCTGTTCCTTCTCTTGGTTCGGGTGAGAGGTCCCACAAGATCCACGGCAACTCTCTCAAAGGGTGTTCCCACTATGGGCATTTCCCCCAGAGTTGCTGGTGCAGTCCAATGTTTAGGTGCTACTCGTTGGCACTCTGGACAGGATTTTACATATCGTTTGATATCTTCAGTTATTCCTGGCCAGAAATAGTGACAAGCTATTCGCTGTCCTGTTGCGCTGATTCCCATATGACCACTGAAGGGAATCGCATGCCCTAGTTCCAACACTTTAGTCCTATATGAAGTGGGAAGGACCAGCTGTCCGTGACCATTGGATTCAGATCCAGCCTTCCTATATATCAGTTTGTTCTTCATATAAAACTCTCCCTTGCCTGGAGGTGTATGAGATTTGGGCAACTTCTTGAAACATGGCTTGAGTGTTTTGTCCTCAGCCTGTGCCTTCCTCATCTCATCTGGATGAGTATTTATTGGATTATCCTCCTCCTTTTTAGACTGTGATCTGGTCTGCACTGTTGCCAATATCACAGGTCTCTTGGGATTCCCCAAGAAGACATATCTACACCCCAATATCAGAGGGTAGATTGGCTCATTTATCACTGCTGCTTTTATGATTCCTTCCACATATCGCGTTTTCACTTTTATTCGGGCGACGGGAAGTGTCATGGTAGCTACATCCTTGGTTGCAGTTTGAATCTCCACTGTTTCTGTGGTGTATTGATCGGCCTGCACCAGGTGAGAACTCACAACGGAATCGTAATCTAAACCGGTATCATATAAACACCTTATAGTGACACCATTACAGATGACATCTTCACACACTGGGGGGTGGTATGGTTCCTGTAGTTCTTCAGGTTTGACCTTCTTTTCCTTTTTCCCCGATGTCATAGCAGCACAATGAGGAGGTTTCCTTCTACAATGGTCAGTGTCATGATTGTTCATCTTACAATTTTTACACCACCTTTTTCCTTGGTTGAAAGATTTTCTTTCATCATATTTCCTTTCATCGAATTGTGGGGTTTTATTTTTATTTTCATACCGTGGCCTATCAAACTGGTGCTTACCTTTGTTTTGATCCCTAGGATCAAATTTATTAAAGTTCTGTGGTGCCCTAAAGTTATCCACTTGTTTCTTTTTATTACCTGTTACCTCTGCTTGAGCTGCTTGATACCTTTCAGCAACATTTAGCAACTCACCCAGCCTCTCTGCACCTTGTTCCATGAGAAACTTTCTCAGGTCTGGAGCCATGGACTCTCTTAATTGCTCTATAAGGACCATTTCCTTAAGATCTTGGGTTTTCCCCAGAGAAGTCCATTTCTCCAAGTATGTCTCTATTCGTGCAGAGAACTGGTGATAGGTTTCACCTGACAGTAGTTTAGCATTCCTAAATTTTTTCCTATAAAATTCTGCATTCTTTTCATATCTTAACAAAAGAGCCTGCTTTAGCATGTCATAATTTTCCTGATCACTTCTGCTCATTTTTGCAAAAACTTCATAAGCTGCCCCACGAAGTCCCTGAGATAACTTTAAGCTCCACCTTTCTCTCTCTAACCCATATGTGGTAGCTAATAGTTCATACCTATTTAGATAGCTCTCTATATCATCGTCTTTCTCAACAAAATGATCTAAATGAAAATTCATAGCTGAGGTTGAGGCTCCCTGGCTAGCAGTGGCATCAGAGGCAAAGGGACTGGCACCATTTTCAGGAGCATGGCCTTGAAACTCAAACTCCCTTAGTCGTAACTCATGTTCCCTTTGTAATCTCTTCTCCTCCTTTTCTGCTTCCCTTTCTGCAGCTAATTTCTTCTCTTCCCTTTCTGCAGCTAATTTCTTCTCTTCTCTTTCTGCAGCCAATCTTTTGTCTTCTCTTTCTGCCTCCAATTTCTTAGCCTCTTTGTCAGCCTCAATCTGCAACCTCTTAGCCTCAGCCTCAATCTGCAACCTCTTAATCTCTTTTTCAGCCTCTAACTTTCTTTCGGCCTCTTTTTCTAATCTTCTTTCTTCCCGTTCAATATATTTGTCACATTCAGCAGTGACATAAGAAATCATAATTTGCCCGTCCATTCCTAACTCTTTCGCAGTCTGTACAGCAGCAGATCGAAATTTTGCCAGGTCGGCCATTGTCTAACAGATAAATGTCTAAAATATGTAACTAAACAATTTTATCTATGACTAATTAACTCAGGACAACACAGGCACTGTGAGCTCAACCTTATTTATTTTCACCCAAGGATACCTTTTAATTCTTATTATTCCCTGAAGTGAATTACCCCCAATATTTGTAATAGGGAAAGATTCAAAATCCCGAGAGCGAGCCCCCAATATATGTGGTGAAGTGGGATGTTATAAATATTTATAGGGGACTTAGTGTACTGACTGAGATCAGCTGTGAAGGTATCTATATCTAATAAGAGTAGTGTATTATAGATAACCTTACTTGCTGCCACATATGTATACCTCAGTCAGAATTATTCTGGAATAGTGTGATGACTACGTTATATGTCTAGGGTATGTATATGATGAAGTGTAAGTCACAACAACAACAGACAGATAAACAATTTAATTTATTCCACCACACTTGACAACACTGTGACACTCACATACATAAAACACTCTACGAGGATATCTTAAAGGAGTCACTGATAACTTTTCAAATAACAATATGTATTCAGTGCTGTCATGAATGTATATGTGTCCTGATTCAAATACAAAGGGAACCAGGAATCACAATCAATTTTAATTACAAGTTATATGTACAGAATTTATTAATATGAATCTTGTAGTGACATATATTATTAATAGTATCCTATGTGTGTCAGTTGTGTAGTAGTAATATGAGGTAATACTGGTTTTGTTTTGTTCAAGCTCTGTTGGTATTTGTCATCATGACTTCAATAGTTTGTTTTGATTGGAACTAGTATTGGAGATGTTCTCAGTTCCTGGCATTAAAACAATTAAATTCCCCTCTTAATTTTATTTTACAATGTCATTTTAAGATGGGGTACATAATGTTGAGCTCCATGGCCACACTCTCTTATCTTTCGTGATGACTGCAGTAAAAGACTCCTCTGCTCGATTACTTTAATGAGTTCTGGAGCCACCTCACTGATTGCTATATGGACCAAGGAGTATGCTGTCCGCCTCTGGCTTCAGCAAAGCTCTGACCAGGTGCTGCTCAATAACTTTAAGACCACGGTCCCTGAAACAAGAAGGTTGTACCTTCTACGTCAGAACTAATTTATACTCTATTTCTACACTGAGCACAATACATCACAAACATTGAGTTCAGAGCGTTAGGCCAACTGTCAGCTTCATCTGAAATACTTTATACCAGTATTTCCCTCCCTAATGGTTACTACGCCTCTGCAATTCCAGCATTATTTCTTTCTAGTCAATAATCTAGGTGTCAGTGTACTGTTTGGCCATTCCATGCAGTTTTACTTTCCTCCGACACCTTCTGTTCAGGCTGGAGCACTATAGGCTTTACATCATGTTCGCTACTGAACTACACATATATACAGACATAAATTATCAATTTACATTCAATTTTCATTAAAAGATATTGAATATTTCAAGCTTACCACAATTCATGGAAATAATAAACAGTTTCGTTGACTGGCAATGAATATAGCACAACTCCGATCTGCCGATGTCCCAGGCTTTATTTTATAAAAAAATATACACTGGTGCTCAACGCACTGCTTCTTAGTAGGTTTATTACAAGATGTGGCAAGGAACAGACGCTCTGAATTGAGTATATTCGCAGCTCTACCCAATCAAACCATGTCTACACATCTTTTCAAAAAAATACCCCTTTTCACGTTTCCCCTGACAACACAAGATAGTATTTATAGCCCGACCAATCGTGTTTAGTCTTACATTTGTTGCGCTCCAATCAAATAGGAGTTAACATGGTAGGCTATTTCCGTAACGTAATGTTTTTTCAAACACGTTATAAAAAAATTTTATGAGCAGAAATGATTTCATGCTGTCAGGCACCCCCACTATTTTATTTTGGTTATAATTTGGTAATTCCTAGACTATTTGCGTAACGTTTTACATATTCTTTGTCAGCAAACCCTAAGGAACCCAAATATACGAATTTAATGGAGCCAATATGCATTTTCTTCTAGGATAGTCGTGCTGTTACTACCTTCTCACTTCCAAACTTGAGGGTGTCTGGGTACTGTCATGTTTTCAAACGTAAACCGGTATAATGTCATAATTCCCAATAAGCGTTTTTTCGGATTTTAAAAACCTAACTCTGGTATGGGTAGGGTTTTTATCACTGACGATTTGAAAAAAAGCCAGTGCTTGTGGCCTTACACGCGTGATGGCAGCAATTGTGTATCGCGCGACGCGTGTTTAGTATTGCATGCTTCCTGCCTTCATTCGCCCCTCTCTTTCTCCTGCTTTATCTGTCTTTTAGTTACGCCGTGTATGGAATGAATGAAATATTAAATCTAGGTCATTGATCAGCTTGCGTATCTCAAGGTTTTTCCAAGAAATACAGTACACGTTTCATTGAAGAAAGCGTGCAGCGACACAGTAGGCTTTTACTATCAACGTGAAAGCGTTACAATTTGCCGACGAAGTAGAAAACAAGGGGATTTCGAGTACAGTCATTGTGACAGCACTGGTCTTTACCATTCTTCTTTCCTTTTATTAAATTTATTTGTTAGGCTTTGCATTTACGTTTTAATTTATATATGGGGATTAGAATAATTCACGACACTGATGTGGCATCTGGAAGAAAAACATCTCTTGGCCCCACAGCAAGTAGGATTCAGAAAACACAGATCCACTGAAGACCAGATCACATTTATAGCTCAGAAAATTGAGGACGTCTTCTGTCACAGGAAAAAGAGAAAAAGCACATGCTGGTTGTTTTGGTGGACTTAGAAAAAGCATTTGATAAAGTGTTGAAAGAGGGACTAAAAGTGAAGCTGCACAGAATTGAAATGTTTGGGAGAATGTACAAATGGGTCAGCCACTACCATGAGAATAGAACTGCCAGCGTACAACAAGGGCAGACCAGTAGGAAGATGATATTGGAGCAGGGTGTTCTCCAAAGGCGAGTCCTATCCCCCACGTTGTTCCTTGCGTACATAAATGACATATCAGAGAATTTTCCAAAACATCCCACAATGCCTCCTTAGCAGACGACTTAGCCCTGTAGATCTCAGAAGAATATATCACTACGGCAAGCATCCGGATGTAGAAAGCCCTGACATCAGTGGAAGAGTGGGTCAAAGCATGGCTAGTGAAGACAAATGAAAGGAAAACAACATACACGGTGTTTTCCCTCTCAAATAAACCATAAAGCTTCAAATTAGTGCTAAGTGGGAAATATCTACGTCTGGATGAAAAGCCAAACTACCTAGGCATTACCTTTGATCGTCCCTTAAAACCTAGATTTAAAGAAACAGGACAAGGGTAAGGCAGAGAATGAAAATCATGAAAAAGCTTGTTGGCACGGGTTGGGGAGTGGACGAGAGAGTACTAAATAAGCTATACACAGGGCGAGTGAGACCAGTCCTAGAATATGGCAATGCAGCATGGTCAACAGCAGCTGAGTCAAACTTTGATCAAATAAACAGAACCCAAAACCAAGGAAAGAGAATCATAACGGGGAGGCATGAAGTCAACATCCGTTGAAGAGTTGGAAAAGATGACATACCCTCCAGCCAATGGAGAATAGAAGAGATTTGTCACTTCAAACACCCCAGGGAACCACACAGGACATTTTTCACCAGGTCACCACAACTTAACATCTTTTCATCAGGTCACCACAACTTAACATCTTTTCATCAGGTCACCACAACTTAACATCTTTTCATCAGGTCACCACAACTTAACATCTTTTCATCAGGTCACCACAACTTAACATCTTTTCATCAGGTCACCACAACTTAACATCTTTTCATCAGATCACCACAACTTAACATCTTTTTATCAGGTCACCAGAACTTAACATCTTTTCATCAGGTCACCACAACTTAACATCATTTCATCAGGTCATCACAACTTAACATCTTTTCATCAGGTCACCACAACTTAACATATTTTCATCAGGTCACCACAGCTTAACATCTTTTCATCATAACAAAATTCTTGCCTTTTTGTAATGCCAATGTCTTAAAACATCCCGCTACCGTAACTATACTAGATTTTTAATTAATGATGTGTTTTCTACTGATGAGAGTCCGATCTGTGGAGTGTTTACATCAGTGGTCTCTCGCCCTAAAGGTATCTGGTTCGCAACAGTGCGATGTCTCGTTCTAGTCTACCCAGTTATAAATGGGTGCATGACTTTTCCTATGAGTTACTGAAAGCAAAGTCAGCGAGGAAGGGATTGGGCTATCCCACCTGTCGAAACTGGATCTAGCATAATGGAGTCTCTAACACTTCACTCTTTTAGGGCAATATCTACTATGGAACAGCCTTTATTTTGTGTATACTGATATCACAACTTCACAACGAAACTATCTGTAGGTTGTCATGCAGGTTGTCATGTAGGTTGTCATGTCAGCCCACCAAGAGATAGATGTAACTACAAACCAAATACGTTTATTTTGTTGTCCAATCAAACGTCGGTAGGTTTGTTTCTGGTGTTATCGTACCTTATCAGTTTATTAAAAATAAAAACCGAAATTAACTAAACCGGTTGTTGAGATCTGTCACAACAAATGTCTGGAGGAGGATTAAAGATATTGTCTGGGCTTAGACGAAGGTAGATAAATAATCCCAGAGGTTCTTGATTTCACTTGCTAACACATAAATTCTTGACTAGCATGATATGGACTCCACGTGGGTAGGAGTTTAGATATAATGTTTACCTCTCGATATTTGTTTGAGAAATCCGAAATACTTTTTTGACTTCTTCAGGCGACCAGGAAATATTGTACAATTCGATTAAGAAAATAACTATGAAATAACGAGCTCAATCTGCTTCAAAGATGCCCAACATATGAGGAACAGAGAAAGCACATATGACTATCAACAGCCCAACGTATGAGGAACAGAGAAAGCACATATGACCATCAACAGCCTAACATATAAGGAACACAGAAACCACATATGACCATCACCAGCCCAACATATGAGGAACAGAGAAAGCACATATGACCATCACCAGCCCAACATATGAGGAACAGAGAAAGCACATATGACCATCACCACCCCAAACATATGAGGAACAGAGAAAGCACATATGGCCATCACCAGCCCAACATATGAGGAACAGAGAAAGCCCATATGACCACCACCAGCCCAACATATGAGGAACAGAGAAAGCACATATGACCATCACCAGCCCAACATATGAGGAACAGAGAAAGCACATATGACCATCACCAGCCCAACATACGAGGAACAGAGAAAGCACATATGACCATCACCAGCCCAACATATGAGGAACAGAGAAAGCACATATGACCACCACCAGCCCAACATATGAGGAACAGAGAAAGCACATATGACCATCACCAGCCCAACATATGAGGAACAGAGAAAGCACATATGACCATCACCAGTCCAACATATGAGGAACAGAGAAAGCACATATGACCATCACCAGCCAAACATATGAGGAACAGAGAAAGCCCATCACCAGCCCAACATATGAGGAACAGAGAAAGCACATATGACCATCACCAGCCCAACTTATGAGGAACAGAGAAAGCCCATCACCAGCCCAACATATGAGGAACAGAGAAAGCACATATGACCATCACCACCCCAACATATGAGGAATAGAGAAAGCACATATGACCATCACCACCCCAACATATGAGGAACAGAGAAAGCACATATGACCATCACCACCCCAACATATGAGGAACAGAGAAAGCACAAATGACCATCACCAGCCCAACATATGAGGAACAGAGAAAGCACATATGGCCATCACCAGCCCAACATATGAGGAACAGAGAAAGCACATATGACCATCACCACCCCAACGTATGAGGAACAGAGAAAGCTCATATGGCCATCACCAGCCCAACATATGAGGAACAGAGAAAACACATATGACTATCACCAGCCCAACATATGAGGAACAGAGAATGCACATACGGCCATCACCAGCCCAACATATGAGGAACAGAGAAAGCACATATGATAATCACCACCCCAACATATGAGGAACAGAGAAAGCACATATGACCATCACCACCCCAACATATGAGGAACAGAGAAAGCCCATCACCAGCCCAACATATGAGGAACAGAGAAAGCACATATGACCATCACCAGCCCAACATATGAGGAACAGAGAAAGCCCATCACCAGCCCAACATATGAGGAACAGAGAAAGCACATATGACTACCACCAGCCCAACATAGCCCATCACCAGCCCAACATATGAGGAACAAAGAAAGCACATATGACCATCACCAGCCCAACATATGAGAAACAGAGAAAGCACATATGACCATCACCAGCCAAACATTTGAGGAACAGAGAAAGCCCATCACCAGCCCAACATATGAGGAACAGAGAAAGCCCATCACCAGCCCAACATATGAGGAACAGAGAAAGCACATATGACCATCACCAGCCCAACATATGAGGAACAGAGAAAGCCCATATGACCATCACCAGCCCAACATATGAGGAACAGAGAAAGCACATATGACCATCACCAGCCCAACATATGAGGAACAGAGAAAGCACATATGGCCATCACCAGCCCAACATATGAGGAACAGAGAAAGCACATATAACCATCACCACCCCAACATATGAGGAACAGAGAAAGCACATATGACCATCACCACCCCAACATATGAGGAACAGAGAAAACCCATATGGCCATCACCAGCCCAACATATGAGGAACAGAGAAAGCACATATGGCCATCACCAGCCCAACATATGAGGAACAGAGAAAGCACATATGACCATCACCACCCCAACATATGAGGAACAGAGAAAGCACATATGACCATCACCACCCCAACATATGAGGAACAGAGAAAGCACATATGACCATCACCAGCCCAACATATGAGGAACAGAGAAAGCACATATGACCATCACCAGCCAAACATATGAGGAACAGAGAAAGCCCATCACCAGCCCAACATATGAGGAACAGAGAAAGCACATATGACCATCACCAGCCCAACATATGAGGAACAGAGAAAGCCCATCACCAGCCCAACATATGCGGAACAAAGAAAGCACATATGACCATCACCAGCCCAACATATGAGGAACAGAGAAAGCACATATGACCATCACCAGCCAAACATTTGAGGAACAGAGAAAGCCCATCACCAGCCCAACATATGAGGAACAGAGAAAGCCCATCACCAGCCCAACATATGAGGAACAGAGAAAGCACATATGACCATCACCAGCCCAACATATGAGGAACAGAGAATGCCCATATGACCATCACCAGCCCAACATATGAGGAACAGAGAAAGCACATATGACCATCACCAGCCCAACATATGAGGAACAGAGAAAGCACATATGGCCATCACCAGCCCAACATATGAGGAACAGAGAAAGCACATATAACCATCACCACCCCAACATATGAGGAACAGAGAAAGCACATATGACCATCACCACCCCAACATATGAGGAAAAGAGAAAGCCCATATGGCCATCACCAGCCCAACATATGAGGAACAGAGAAAGCACATATGGCCATCACCAGCCCAACATATGAGGAACAGAGAAAGCACATATGACCATCACCAGCCCAACATATCAGCCCAACATATGAGGAACAGAGAAAGCACATATGACCATCACCACCCCAACATATGAGGAACAGAGAAAGCACATATGACCATCACCAGCCCAACATATGAGGAACAGCCCAACATATGAGGAACAGAGAAAGCACATATAACCATCACCACCCCAACATATGAGGAACAGAGAAAGCACATATGACCATCACCACCCCAACGTATGAGGAACAGAGAAAGCACATATGGCCATCACCAGCCCAACATATGAGGAACAGAGAAAACACATATGACCATCACCAGCCCAACATATGAGGAACAGAGAAAGCACATATGGCCACCACCAGCCCAACATATGAGGAACAGAGAAAGCACATATGATAATCACCACCCCAACATATGAGGAACAGAGAAAGAACATATGACCATCACCACCTCAACATATGAGGAACAGAGAAAGCACATATGACCATCACCACCCCAACATATGAGGAACAGAGAAAGCACATATGACCATCACCAGCCCAACATATGAGGAACAGAGAAAGCACATATGACCATCACCAGCCAAACATATGAGGAACAGAGAAAGCCCATCACCAGCCCAACATATGAGGAACAGAGAAAGCACATATGACCATCACCAGCCACACATATGAGGAACAGAGAAAGCCCATCACCAGCCCAACATATGAGGAACAGAGAAAGCCCATCACCAGCCAAACATATGAGGAACAGAGAAAGCCCATCACCAGCCCAACATATGAGGAACAGAGAAAGCACATATGGCCATCACCAGTACCATTCCTGGGGAAAAACACTACGGAGATATCAACAGCCTCAAGCTGACCGTCATGTATACAACCAAAGAGCTACAGGAACAGTTAGCACACTATTCAACGTATACCGAGGGAGACTGAGTACCTATGGGTTTGCCCTGAGTGTAATGATGTCGATTCTGTTCAACAATAACAATGTCTTCTTTGAACATTTTCGTGTTGACATCTGAGGGTGAACGAAGAAGAAGAAGAAGAAATAACGAGCAAGTATTGAGCGGAGACAAGTGATATCTGATGCTAGTCTGCTTTCCTGCCTTTACGTTTAAAAAAAAACGAGCAACTAACCCGCCAAAAAAGAACAGGTGTAAATTATGATGTATTCTTTCTGCTACATAACATATTGACGGCACTATATCTCTTGCAGTCATCTCTTTTCATTTCTTTCCATTTCACCATCACTTTGCAGTCAAAAATATCTGAATGCATTGCCTATATAGTTTCGGAGCAACGCGTCAAAACTGACAGGTGAAGGTGAAAAAAGTATTGAATCAAATTTGATTAATTAATCAGTTAACAGCTTTTTAATCACAAAATTGTGTATGAGTATGTGTAGATGTACGGATATCTTTTAAAAATCTAACCTTGGCACGTATTAAAATTAACACAACACAATTTCTTTAAAAAAAAAAAAAAGGTTTTATTAAACCGTCTCCTATTCATTAATTAAGGACGTGTCAAATTGACGAAAAAGTCGGTGGTCGTATCAATAATTATTTGGGCGAAATGTAGAACTTGCTACACTAAAGTTCCATTCAAAGTCTCAAAACTATTAATTGTGATCATTTCTTACGTACAAAAATGTTCTATCTATCTATCTATCTATCTATCTATCTATCTATCTATCTATCTATCTATCTATCTATCTATCTATCTATCTATCTATCTATCTATCTATCTATCTATCTATCTATCTATCTATCTATCTATCTATCTATCTATCTATCTGTCTGTCTGTCTGTCGGTCGGTCGGTCGGTCGGTCGGTCGGTCGGTCTGTCTGTCTGTCTGTCTGTCTGTCTGTCTGTCTGTCTGTCTGTCTGTCTATCTATCTATCTATCTATCTATCTATCTATCTATCTATCTATCTATCTATCTATCTATCTATCTATCTATCTATCTATCTATATGTCTGTCTGTCGATCTGTCTATCTATCTGTCTTTCTGTTTGCCTGTCTGTCTGTTCATCTGTCCGTCCGTCGGTCCGTCCATCTGTCTATCTATCTATCTATCTATCTATCTATCTATCTATCTATCTATCTATCTATCTATCTATCTATCTATCTATCTATCTATCTATCTATCTATCTATCTATCTATCTCTCTATCTATCTATCTATCTATCTATCTTGTCTCCATCTCTTGGACTGTGCGGACGTGTTTTTATTTGGCTCTACATTTTGCATATTTTATTGAAGTTGTCCGTCCATCTGTCTATCTATCTATCTATCTATCTATCTATCTATCTATCTATCTATCTATCTATCTATCTATCTATCTATCTATCTATCTATCTATCTATCTATCTATCTATCTATCTATCTATCTATCTATCTATCTATCTATCTATCTATCTGTCTGTCTGTCTGTCTGTCTGTCTGTCTGTCTGTCTGTCTGGTTGGTTGGCTATCTGCCAAAAGATTCTGCACTGTCAACCAAATACGTTATCTTTATCTCTAGATGGAGAACGTATTAAGCAAGTTACGGACCATAGCCTGTTGGGTGTGGTCATCGACCAGTCTCTAAGCTGGAAGTCACATGTCTATTTCATCGCAAACAAGATCTCACAAAAATTGTTTCAACTCTCAAAAATCAAACATTTTTTATGTCCGCACTCTAGACTTATATTCTATTATGCACATATTCAAAGTCACCTTTCATTCATAACCCTCCACTCCCAAAGGAGCATAGGCCTTCAACAAACACATGCCAAGTCCTCCTGTCACGTGCCATCATCTCAAGTTCTTTCCATGTTCTCCTCATCATTTTCACCTCTGTTTCCAACTCTCTTCTCCATGTACTTCTTGGTCTTCCTCTGCCTCTCTTGCCCTGGGGGTTCCAGAACAAGGACTGCCTTGTAATGCTATCAACAGGCTTCCTCAGTGTGTGTCCTATCCATCGCCATCGTCTTCTTCTCATCTCTTGTTCCACTGGCACTTGTCCAGTTCTTGTCATCAGTTCCACATTGGTAACCTTGTCATACCATTTTAATCCCTCTATTCTACGCAAGCACCCATTTATGAAAGTCTGTAGCTTTTTGGTTGTTGTCTTTGTTGTTCTCCATGTCTCTGACCCATACAATAGGACTGACTTCACATTTGAGTTGAAGATTCTTATTTTCGTGTTGGATCCTATTTCTCTTGATCTCCATATATTTCCCAATGCAATGAAAGCTCCTCTTGCCTTTTGTATTCTTATTTTGATATCGCTGTCTGTCCCTCCAACTTTATCTATATTACTGCCAAGATATGTGTATGATTCTACATCTTGTATTGGTGTTTCTTCAAGTTCAACCCTGTTTTCATTACCTGCATTTATTCGCATTATTTTTGTCTTTTCCCTGTGTATTTTCAGACCCAATTGCTGTGACCTCTCATCGAGTGTTTCCAATTTGTCCTGCATCTGATTACGGTTATGGGACAGGAGAGCCAAATCATCAGCAAAATCCAGATCATCCAACTGCTTAGTCAGAGTCCACTGGATTCCATTTCTGTTGTGTGTTGTCGATGATCTCATAACCCAATCTATTGCCAGCAAGAAAAGAAATGGAGACAAGAGGCATCCCTGTCGCACTCCTGTTCTTATCCCAAATGGTTCTGTAAGCTGTCCTTCATGAAGAACTCTGCACGTCATGTCTTCATAGGTTTTCTTTATTAAATTAATGATCTTCAGGGGAACTCCATAATGCCTCATCAATTTCCAAAGTGATTCTCTGTCCACACTGTCAAATGCTTTTTCGTAGTCCACAAATCCGATGTATAGTGGTGAATTCCATTCCAGACTTTGTTCAACTATTATTCTCAAAGTGGCTATCTGGTCTGTACATGATCTGTTTTGTCGAAAACCTGCTTGTTCGTCTCTCAATTTCTTGTCTATGGACTCCTTTAATCTCTCAAGGATAATCCTGTTCAATACCTTTCCTGGCACTGATAGTAACATTATTCCTCTATAATTTGTGCACTCTTGTAGATTTCCCTTCTTAGGCAACTTAACCAGATATCCTTCCTTCCATTCTGCTGGTATCTCTTCTTTTTCCCAGACTTTACCAAGTAATTTATATAACATCTCTGTAGCCGTGTCGATATCTGCTTTGATGGCTTCTGCTGGAATGCCATCAGGTCCAGACGCTTTTCCATCTCTTAGAAGCTTTATGGCTTTCTTTATTTCTTCCTTCGTTGGTCTTTCACCGTTAATTTGTAGCTCTTCTTCTGCTGGCTGGATGTCCGGCGGGTTTTGTGGAGCTGGTCTATTGAGAAGGTCCCCAAAATATTCTGTCCACCTCTTCATTTGCTCTTGTATATTGCTGAGCAGTTTCCCATTCTTATCTTTTATGAGGCAACTTGTTTGCTTGTATTTCCCTGTTAGCTTCTTTGTGCTGCTATACAGTTCTCTCATATTTCCTTTGGCTGCAGCATCTTCTGCCTCTCTTGCCAACTCCTCAATATACTTCCTCTTGTCTCTTTTGATACTTCTTTTTACTTCTTTGTTTGCTTCTGTGTACACTTCTTGAGCCTTGGCTTTGGAACTTCTGGTTTTGCTTGTGTTTTAACTCTGCTTTCTTGTTTTTTCTATCTTTTATCTTATTGATGGTTTCTGTTGTTATCCATGCTTTTTGTTGTCTTTCCCTTTTCCCCAGTATTTCTTCACATGTCTCCTTCCATACCGTTTTGACCTGCTGCCAATAGTCTTCTGTATTCTCTACATCTTCCAACTGTTGGAGCACTTGGAATTTGTTGGATACTGTGACCGCAAATTTGTCTCTTGTTTCTTGATTTCTTAGCTGTCCTACATTAAACTGTTGTCTATAATTTTGCATTGTTGCATATCTCTTGAGTTTCATTTTTACTTTGGCTATCAGAAGATGGTGATCTGATGCCACATCTGCTCCTCTATATACCTTTACATCCTGCAATGATGATCTAAACTTCTTCTTTATGCATATATGATCGATCTGATTTTCTGTTCTATGGTCTGGTGATATCCATGTTGCCTTGTGTATTCTCTTATGTGGAAACATGCTTCCTCCTATAGCCAGTTGATTTGAAGCACAGAAGTTTGCGAATAGTTCTCCATTTTCATTCATTACTCCTAGCCCATGTTTTCCCATGACTTCTTCAAATCCGGTATTGACTGTACCTATCTTTGCATTCATGTCACCCATCAAAATTGTGATGTCTCTTCTTTTTACTTTATCCATAATTTCCTGTAGTTTAGTATAAAATGCTTCTTTCACAGACTCTTCTTTGTCATTAGTTGGTGCATAACATTGGATGACATTGACATGAATTTTCTTTTTAGCTGTTTTGAAAATAGCTGTTATTATTCTGGGTCCCACAGCTTCCCATTCAATGAGTGCTTTCTGTGCTTCTTTAGATAACATAAGAGCTACCCCTTCACTGTGGTGTGAACTTTCGTCTTCGTGTCCTGAGGACAGCACCAATTCACCTGTGATGAGTTTCTTCCTGTCTACCCCCTTCCACTTTGTTTCACACATTCCCAGAACCTCGATTTTGTATTCCCTCATTTCTGCTGCTACTTGTGCCACTTTCCCTTGTTCGTTCAATGTCCGAACATTCCAGGTGCCAAATCTGGAAGTTCTCCTAGAAGAAAGAAGGTTAGTCAGCAACACAGACTCCTTTCGGCTTTCTCTGTGTTGCATCATACGCCTCCCCGCGAGAGGACCTTCCCCTGTCTTGGATGGCTGTGTTTTATTTTCTTTATTTGACTTGTCCATATTTGTTGAAGTTTTTGTGGTTTAAATTTTTTTTACAGGATGGGGTAACCGGCCCCATGCCCAACCCTCCTTAGTCGCCTTCTACGACATGCTTGGCAGGGGACAGTGTTACTATTCTTTGCTCCCCTTTCGGGCCCCGGTAACACACGGGTGAAAGTCACCTTTCTTATTGCTCAAATATCTGGAGTCGCTGTGGCTTGTCATTTTTGAAACGCCTAGAATCCCTACACAAAAGGGCGCTACGACTTGTTTGCCTGAATGATAGCATTCCCAGTGCTCAGCTATTTTCACAGCTGAATGTTCTTCCTCTTAAAAAATTCTTCTTTTTCCAAGATCTCCTATTTGTGCATCAAATTTTACACGGCAGAACGCCTTCATACTTGCAAAAGTTCTTTCGATATAAATACTGCTCATATTTTATACGCGGCGACCTACTTTTGGACCTTGCAAAACCTCGAACTGACCTCTTCCGAAGTTGTTTTAGTTATGCAGGTGGTTTAGCATGGAATTCTCTACCCAAGTCTGTCAAAACTGATAATTACACCACATTCAAAAGACATCTGCATTCACATGTCATGAAATCTTGTACACACATTTAACGACAATTCTGTTTCAGTTATTTCAACGTTTCCACGAGCATTTAACTATCATTGTAATATTTTTATTTTAAATTGAATTTTTTATATTAAGTCTCTCTCTCTCTCTCTCTCTCTCTCTCTCTCTCTCTCTCTCTCTCTCTCTCTCTCTCTCTCTCTCTCTCTCTCTATGTGCGTGAATGACTATGAGTAAATGTACTTGTCTGAGCTAAGTTTCTGATTGTGATGATATTATTAATTGATCCTGTCTGAAGTTGTTAATATTTTAATTTTTAACACACTGAAAATTGTATTGCAGGGCAGAAATGTAAAAAGGCAATTATGCCTATTTCTTTACCCTGATGAAATAAAGATTTCGTTCGTTCGTTCGTTCGTTCTGTGTGTCTGGCTGCCTGTCTGTCTATCTATCTGTCTATATATCTATTTACTGTCTGTCTGTTTGCCTGCCCAGCCTCCATCCGTCTGTCGTCCGACTTCCTACCTACTTACCTACTTATCTACTTAACTCCCTACGTACCTACCTATTTATCTACCTACCTAATGACAATAATAATCTTCAACTCAAATGTGAAGTCAGTCCTATTGTATGGCTCTGAGACATGGAGAACAACAAAAACACAACCAAAACGCTACAGACTTTTATAAACGGGTGCTTGCGTAGAATAGAAGGACTGGAATGGTATGACAAAGTCACAAATGTGGAATTGATGACAAGAACCAGACAAGTGCCAGTGGAACAAGAGTTGAAAAGAAGACGCTGGCGATGGATAGGACACACCTTGAGGAAACCTGTTGATAGCATTACAAGGCAGTCCTTGTTCTGGAATCCACAGGGAAAGAGAGGCAGAGGTGGACCAAAAAACACATGGAGAAGAGAGGTGAAAATGATGAGGAAAACATGGAAAGAACTTGAGCGGATGGCACAGGACAGGAAGACTTGGCATGTGTTTGTTGAAGGCCTATGCTCCTCAGGGAGCTAAAGGGTATTGATTGATTGGATTACCTACTTACCTGTTTACTTTCTTATCTACATTCCTGCCTGCTTGCTTACCTACTTTACTACCTATCTGACTACCTACCTACACACCAAACTACTTATCTGACTACCTACATACCAAACTGTCTACATATCTGCTTACCTGCCTGTCTATCTATTTGCATGTATATTTTAAACACTACTGGCTGTGATCAACATAACATGAGTTTTAACAAACTTCTTTAGCATTTGATAGTTCATTGACATTTCTTCTAGATAGCTTCATATCATTATCTATTCATAGGTAAGTTTTGTCTTATTACGCGCACATGTAAATCTGAGTATTGATACACACATTAGAAAATAATTATTATTTCTTGCCACTCAAATTGAAATACACCGAGACTAAATTCCAGAGCATGCAGTTCTTCCTTGGGCCAGCTTTGCACTCAGCAACGGTAGATCCGCAAAGAACCTTCCACATACATACCTGAATTAAACAACTAAAAAAAATAAAAAACTTTATCTCGAGTTTTGTTCCTCACTTTGCATATTGAAATCTTTGCCTAGATCTATATCAGGTCCTATTTCTTTAAGACACAGTTTTAGTTTCACGGAGTCCTGGTTTGTCCTCTTTACGGCTGTTTTGATCTAGAAGTAATTTAGTCCCAGGTCACAATATGACAGACCTCTTAGCTTTTCCTTCAAATATGAATCAGGTTTCTTTCAGAGATTCGGCTTTTGGAGACACGAAGAGTGGCGCATGTTAGCAGAAAGCGCAGGAATCAATAGATCGATTTTTTGTTAAACAGAATGAGATTAGTAATTTAGTTGTATTAGAAAGACGGGCTCATGTTTAATCATTACAGCAGATACTACGATCATTGAGGAAATCAAGAATCCAATACCGATATTAGTTATTGCATGAGTAAGTGGGTTCATTTTAATACTGTGTCTAGTTTTCTATCGTGTTCTAGCGGCGTGTCTTCCAGGGTTGTCAAGTCGGCCAACAAATTTTCCAACTCCAACTGCGACTTCCGACTTTGAATCCGACTACAGTTTTTTTACTAATCATATGGTATAAAATTCGAAGTTAAATGTCGGACATTTTTGACAGGCTCCGACAGCACTACAAAACGACCGACTCCGGCAGCACTACAAAACGACCGACTCCGACAGCACTACAAAACGACCGACTCCGACAGCACTACAAAACGACCGGCTCCGACAGCACTACAAAACGACCGACTCCGACAACACTACAAAACGACAGACTCCGACAGCACTACAAAACGACCGACTCCGTGACTCCACAGCTCTCATTTATTTCTGACTTTTGCTGAGTTCTATTTAAAAAAATAACAATGTTTCCACTTACGGATTCTGTCAGTTTTAATTTGTTTATGCCTTTCGATTAGTTTTAACTTTCTTTTATATACAGTTTTTGTTTGTTTGTCCCTTCACGAAGTCCTTGAGGTAGGTTATTTCTTTGTCCGAGGAAACCGTACATTACCCATTCTCTTTAACCCCACTATGTACAAGTATTTGGAACGTCCTCTTATTACGAATTGCCTAAGTGAAACGTCCTATAACTAACAATACTAACAATGAAAATAATCGCGCCAGCTTATCTGGAAAATACAGAAAAGACGCACATTGCACCGTGAAAGCTAAATTGAACATCTAAGCGAATGCCCATGCCTTGCAATATTTTCATTGTGCATTTTCGGGAAAATACGTTAGGGTGCGCCAATTTGAACACCAACCACGCAGGATTTTCAATATTTTCTGGTGCATTGACCATAAGTTATGATAAGTGTGACAAGATCTATTAAAGTTATGATAAGTGTGACAAGATCTATTAAAGTTATGATAAGTTTGACAAGATCCATTAAAGTTATGATAAGTGTGACAAGATCTATTAAAGTTATGATAAGTGTGACAAGATCCATTAAAGTTATGATAAGTTTGACAAGATCCATTAAAGTTATGATAAGTTTGACAAGATCCATTAAAGTTATGATAAGTGTGACAAGATCCATTAAAGTTATGATAAGTTTGACAAGATCCATTAAAGTTATGATAAGTTTGACAAGATCCATTAAAGTTATGATAAGTGTGACAAGATCCATTAAAGTTATAAGTGTGACAAGATCCATTAAAGTTATGATAAGTTTGACAAGATCCATTAAAGTTATGATAAGTGTGACAAGATCCATTAAAGTTATGATAAGTTTGACAAGATCCATTAAAGTTATGATAAGTGTGACAAGATCCATTAAAGTTGGAATGAAATTCAAAGAAATTAAATGACCACAGGAGACGTAATGTCGTCACGAAGACATGCAGCATAATGAGCTAAACATAATTAAGGAAGGTGTCGTGAAACGAGTGTAACCCACTACTTTGTTAATCACTATGTCGAGATACAGATTTGCTTCAACCAATCAACGAGCAACGTTCACCAGTCTCTGAGACAGAATAAATTTACGGCCATCTTGTTCACGCAAGATGGCGGATGAAAACTGAATAAAATTAGGCTGTACAGCGCTTGAGACTAAACCGGAGGAAACCAATCATTTTGCTCCGCCAGGAACCAACCAAAAGCTTTCCTTAAGCATTTACCTACCTATATAATCGGGCGGATTTTATGCATAATCACACATCACCGACACGACGCCAGAGATACCGACCGACTGAAGAGGAGAAGCTGTCACCTTGATTTATAGCTTACCTGGAGTGCAATGACCTGCAGCTTGCTTTGCTAAGGCGAGTCAAAATCTGGCCGGTTTGAATCTTAGAGGGTAAATATATTTACGATAACCTTTAGGAAAATAGGCTTTCAGCAAGTCTATAATGTTGGTATTTTTTGTGTGTCATTTATACTACCTATCAGGTCACTGATTGTATCTTGGTGAAATTAAGTATAATGATTGTATTTCCTATTATGATTGAATAGACAAAGACTAATAGGACTCATACCTCAATCTATTGTCTCCTATAACTCAATCTATTGTCTCCCATGACTTCAGTCTATTATCTCAGATAAAACCAACTGAAATATAACCAAAACAGTCCTTGTTAGGACTCAATCTCTTGTATCATCTAACTCCAATCTATTGTCTCCTATAACTCCCACCTGATATATCACCAAACAGTCCTCGTTGTGATAAAATTAACCGTGATACAACGTTAAAATATCTCCAAAGATAAAATGTAGGGATAAAAAAATAATGCGTAAGCTACTAGAAGACATGATCGCCCATGCCGCGGGTCACTACCCGCCATGAAATTAACTTGTTAGACGTGAAGGCAAAACGTTTACCCTTGTAGATGGGATGAGAACGAAGATCAAAAAGAAAAATATGACTGAACACGTGCTTGAAACTAGCAAGGCTAAAAAGACGCAATTGATGGGGAAAGGAAAAAATTCACGTTCCCCAAGTTGACACAAGGTAAAGAAATCGACAAAAGGGACCTTAGCTATTATACGCAACAGTCATTTCTTGGACGCTTTTGCGATACTTAGTCCTTTTATTTGAATTCAGCGGCAAACGCATTACAGAAGATGCTCGAACATATTTCAAAAAAAAAAAAAAAATAACCTTGAAAAGTAACTTTTTCTTAATAATAATGTTAGGAATATAAAACCTAGCTGGCCTGATGGCCCATCTTGAGCAGTGAAATAATATGCTTTCATTTATACAGACGGATAGATAATAAGAAAGATATTGACAAAAGACTGTGTTGTTCATATCAGCAAGCATCTGCATTGAAACAAAAAATGTCCCTAATTTTCAAAAAATTGCGGCCTTGAGACTCAAGTGCTAAAATCTAGTTGGAATGAAAGAGAAGGGGATTAGTGGAAAGTTATGGCTAAAAATAACTCTAGAGGCAGAATTCGTGTAGGAAATGCATGTATAAACAAGGGTGTTTTTGTAAAAAACGCAAGTCGAGACAGACGGACCAACAGACAATAATACATACTTGACTGAGGTATGACTGAATTGACTTTTGGTAGGAGGTTTGAATTTGAAAAGGGGGAAAGGCGGTGATTGGCCACAGATAAACATATTATCGGCGCTCAGACGCGCATTGTTGCCATTCATCATAAATTGTCCAGTAGTAGACACAGTAATTCTTCAGTGGTGTAATTCCCAGAAGCTAATTGCAATATTTAGAGGGACGCCATACTAGAGCCAGCAGCTCAGCTGAGTTTTGCTAGTATATAACTGTGTTCTCTATTCATAATTCTGGTAAGACTGAAAGTATTTCTTTGTATATTTTAATATTGTTTAATGTTTCGAGTGATTTGATACTGCCATATCAAAATCTATCCCTTACAACAAGTAAGGATTCGCTCTAGATCCCCAGCCCCAGTTCAGGGTCTAGAGACAAATAAAATACATAAACGCCAGCAAGGATTATGAAGGGCGGATCAAGTGTTGAGATCAGTGGAACATATCACCTATCCTATTCAATGGCAGGAAGCTAATGAACATATTTCAGAATATGTAGTCTTGGGGAACTTATACTATGTGAAACCAACTTGGTAAGATGTGCTGTATGGTCAGAGAGATCTGACCCCGTCTATGTGGTGTTGTTGTGTAGTGTTGAGTGTAGAAGTGGCTCAGGAGGTAGAGTTCTGACACATGACCCAATACTTTTATTTCAGAACTGTGAGTTTTTTATTTGGCACCAAAGTGGTGTCAAATGCTGTGTGGTAAAATACAAGTGTGGACCCGTGCAGTATAGTATTTTGGCAGAGCAGCCTTATATTGCCCCCAAGCACGGAGAGGTGGGGCCACCAGATTCCAGCCCCAGAACTACTCAGTCAAAGATACGTGAGCGTCTGGCCTGCTGGATATTCACCAACTTAGTTTCTAACTACACACCAACTATATTCCCATCAACTAGAACCTACCATGTTGGGAAATAAACTTGTATTCCTCCCATCAGTAAATGGACAATGTTTGGTAGGCATAGACTGGGAGTGATGAAGACACCCCAACAGCACATCCATTAATCGTTCTCCCAGATAAATTACAAATATAAACAGTAGTAATATTAACTAGTCTTGTAAAATTCATATGTACACACCTTTCATTTATTATGCCATATATTCATGCATTTTATTCATAATTTCAAAACCTTTCATATGTTCTGACCAAAATAAAACCTTGGTTCAGAACAAATAAACTTAAAGAAAATTTAATATCAAAATTTTAAACAGCTGAGTTAGTTCAGTGTGTTATAAATTTTATTAATATTATTAGACTTATTAAATAACTGTGTGTGTGTTTATATATACTAATACAACACCTTACATTCAGTACCCTAGATTTTTAACGTAGCCACATTCATTAGAAAAAAAGATATGTGTGAGGTCGTAAGTGGTAGCAAGAAGGGCCTTCTGTAAATTCACAGCTACATTTATCTCAGGAGCCTTCACAGCTGACCTCATGCATCACACTAGGTAATATCACAACCATACAGTACCATCAAATCCACTACACTCGTCTCACATACTCCTATCATAAGAACATAACGTTATTGTTAGGATATATTATAGCACTTGTCAGAGAGGGCCTGGTATGTTATAGGGGGAAGGACATTGTTGTATCACACCTAGGTGTACATATTATTGGATGTATTCATGTATTGAACTTATATTATGGGATGTATTCATGTATTGAATGTATTCATGTATTGAATTTATATTATTGAATGTATTCATGCATTGAATTTATATTATTGAAGGATATCCATGTATTAGTTTATCAGAAAGAATGTTTTGCAAGCAGACACCTGTCTTTGTCTCGCTATTACTAAATCATACTGAGCCATGTTGTCATTCATCCTACATGCAGACACTGAGACACGCTCATATCATATACAATAGAAATAGGTGGGCTTGAGGACAGAAATTAGCCCCTATTTTTCCTTGTTACAGGTTTTATTCGTGTCCTAAAACCTGAGATCGAGGGTCGCCAATCCAGCTGCCTGGAACTCCGCAGGAGCATAGAGGTTGTCCTGACTCTACATCTTTGGTCCCCCTCAGTCTTGGGTGGGCTAAAGGAACGATACTCAGCCGATGTTGTGTGAACCAACCAAAGAAGAACAGACCTTAGAGAGATGAGTACACATTAGTACCATTTCTGTCAGCATTGTGAGCATAGAAACTGTCAGTGATGAGAAAGTGAAGTAGCATAGCAAGAGACAAAAATAACAGCATAGCTGATAAGTGTTATATCCTTAATTAACAGCACAGCTGATACATGTACTATAATTGAATAACAGCACAGCTGATATAATTTTTGTTCCTATAATTGGAAAACTTGTTGTAATATTTATTTACATATCTATATAAATATAAATATTTGTAAATCATATGTAAACTTACAAATTCATTACCTTCCATTTTTCAACATTCACCCTTCAGCACAAGAGTAGATAGTGTATATACTAAATAAATAATAAGGAAATTGTATTTGAACGACTTGTCAATTTTATCAGTGTTAAGTAAAATCTGTTTCCTTGTTTTTTTAATATCACAGTTAGTTACACAGCTGAGGTGGCACTTTATGTCGGTCTCCTCTCTACTATTGTTTCGAGATCAGATCATTCACAGCCGTAACTAATTTGTGATACCAGTAGTCCTCTCAGACACCGGGACTTCACCATTTTCTGCAGAAATTCTATTTCTGTAATTGTCAGTACTATACTGATCCAAGAGCCAAATAAAACCTCTCGCCACAGAAGGCAAAGGCAACGAGCAAAGGGACTGGTCACCCCACCTCTCGAATCTGGACCTAGTATGGTGAAGTCTCTATAACTTCACTCCCTACGGCAGGATCTGCTATGGGGGGAGCTTCCTTTACCTAAGGTCACACTAACACCAAATCATTAACAAAAAACGCGCGTCATATAGAGATCTATCAACCATGTCAGCTTTTATTACAAACATTTATTACAAATAAGGGAGGGAAACCTGAGGCCTGTAAACAGTAAATTAATATGAAACAAATATAAAGGTATGTTATCAGGCACTCGCAGGAAATAAAGAAGTAGAACACCAGACAACAGAAAAACAACAGACATGAGTGGTTTACCCAGGATTTGAACACTGGACCTTCCGTGCGACAACCCCGCCTAGCCATGCAAGCGAATCACACTATCCGCTCTGCCATCTACGCATCATCAAAAAATGATGTTTCAATGGCAGGTCAATAGTGCGAACCACAATACACGACACCAGAAGTCCTCCATGGGCAGTTCAGCCTATTAATGACGCAATCACTTCTGTTGTATTTCTATCAAGCAGTATAGGCCGAATCCAACAAGACCCTTAGGACCTTAATACTGTGTCCAGTACTGTTCCATAAATGATAGTAGACCTAGAACAGTGAGAACAGGATAGTGGGTAGGTTTGGTATTGTACAAACATTTATTACAAATAAGGGAGGGAAACCTGAGGCCTGTAAACAGTAAATTAATATGAAACAAATATAAAGGTATGTTATCAGGCACTCGCAGGAAATAAAGAAGTAGAACACCAGACAACAGAAAAACAACAGACATGAGTGGTTTACCCAGGATTTGAACACTGGACCTTCCGTGCGACAACCCCGCCTAGCCATGCAAGCGAATCACACTATCCGCTCTGCCATCTACGCATCATCAAAAAATGATGTTTCAATGGCAGGTCAATAGTGCGAACCACAATACACGACACCAGAAGTCCTCCATGGGCAGTTCAGCCTATTAATGACGCAATCACTTCTGTTGTATTTCTATCAAGCAGTATAGGCCGAATCCAACAAGACCCTTAGGACCTTAATACTGTGTCCAGTAAATGATAGTAGACTAGAACAGTGAGAACAGGATAGTGGGTAGGTTTGGTATTGTACAAACATTTATTACAAATAAGGGAGGGAAACCTGAGGCCTGTAAACAGTAAATTAATATGAAACAAATATAAAGGTATGTTATCAGGCACTCGCAGGAAATAAAGAAGTAGAACACCAGACAACAGAAAAACAACAGACATGAGTGGTTTTACCCAGGATTTGAACACTGGACCTTCCGTGCGACAACCCCGCCTAGCCATGCAAGCGAATCACACTATCCGCTCTGCCATCTACGCATCATCAAAAAATGATGTTTCAATGGCAGGTCAATAGTGCGAACCACAATACACGACACCAGAAGTCCTCCATGGGCAGTTCAGCCTATTAATGACGCAATCACTTCTGTTGTATTTCTATCAAGCAGTATAGGCCGAATCCAACAAGACCCTTAGGACCTTAATACTGTGTCCAGTAAATGATAGTAGACTAGAACAGTGAGAACAGGATAGTGGGTAGGTTTGGTATTGTACAAACATTTATTACAAATAAGGGAGGGAAACCTGAGGCCTGTAAACTGTAAATTAATATGAAACAAATATAAAGGTATGTTATCAGGCACTCGCAGGAAATAAAGAAGTAGAACACCAGACAACAGAAAAACAACAGACATGAGTGGTTTACCCAGGATTTGAACACTGGACCTTCCGTGCGACAACCCCGCCTAGCCATGCAAGCGAATCACACTATCCGCTCTGCCATCTACGCATCATCAAAAAATGATGTTTCAATGGCAGGTCAATAGTGCGAACCACAATACACGACACCAGAAGTCCTCCATGGGCAGTTCAGTCTATTAATGACGCAATCACTTCTGTTGTATTTCTATCAAGCAGTATAGGCCGAATCCAACAAGACCCTTAGGACCTTAATACTGTGTCCAGTAAATGATAGTAGACTAGAACAGTGAGAACAGGATAGTGGGTAGGTTTGGTATTGTACAAACATTTATTACAAATAAGGGAGGGAAACCTGAGGCCTGTAAACAGTAAATTAATATGAAACAAATATAAAGGTATGTTATCAGGCACTCGCAGGAAATAAAGAAGTAGAACACCAGACAACAGAAAAACAACAGACATGAGTGGTTTACCCAGGATTTGAACACTGGACCTTCCGTGCGACAACCCCGCCTAGCCATGCAAGCGAATCACACTATCCGCTCTGCCATCTACGCATCATCAAAAAATGATGTTTCAATGGCAGGTCAATAGTGCGAACCACAATACACGACACCAGAAGTCCTCCATGGGCAGTTCAGCCTATTAATGACGCAATCACTTCTGTTGTATTTCTATCAAGCAGTATAGGCCGAATCCAACAAGACCCTTAGGACCTTAATACTGTGTCCAGTAAATGATAGTAGACTAGAACAGTGAGAACAGGATAGTGGGTAGGTTTGGTATTGTACAAACATTTATTACAAATAAGGGAGGGAAACCTGAGGCCTGTAAACAGTAAATTAATATGAAACAAATATAAAGGTACGTTATCAGGCACTCGCAGGAAATAAAGAAGTAGAACACCAGACAACAGAAAAACAACAGACATGAGTGGCTTACCCAGGATTTGAACACTGGACCTTCCGTGCGACAACCCCGCCTAGCCATGCAAGCGAATCACACTATCCGCTCTGCCATCTACGCATCATCAAAAAATGATGTTTCAATGGCAGGTCAATAGTGCGATCCACAATACACGACACCAGAAGTCCTCCATGGGCAGTTCAGCCTATTAATGACGCAATCACTTCTGTTGTATTTCTATCAAGCAGTATAGGCCGAATCCAACAAGACCCTTAGGACCTTAATACTGTGTCCAGTAAATGATAGTAGACTAGAACAGTGAGAACAGGATAGTGGGTAGGTTTGGTAGTGTACAAACATTTATTACAAATAAGGGAGGGAAACCTGAGGCCTGTAAACAGTAAATTAATATGAAACAAATATAAAGGTATGTTATCAGGCACTCGCAGGAAATAAAGAAGTAGAACACCAGACAACAGAAAAACAACAGACATGAGTGGTTTACCCAGGATTTGAACACTGGACCTTCCGTGCGACAACCCCGCCTAGCCATGCAAGCGAATCACACTATCCGCTCTGCCATCTACGCATCATCAAAAAATGATGTTTCAATGGCAGGTCAATAGTGCGAACCACAATACACGACACCAGAAGACCTCCATGGGCAGTTCAGCCTATTAATGACGCAATCACTTCTGTTGTATTTCTATCAAGCAGTATAGGCCGAATCCAACAAGACCCTTAGGACCTTAATACTGTGTCCAGTAAATGATAGTAGACTAGAACAGTGAGAACAGGATAGTGGGTAGGTTTGGTATTGTACAAACATTTATTACAAATAAGGGAGGGAAACCTGAGGCCTGTAAACAGTAAATTAATATGAAACAAATATAAAGGTATGTTATCAGGCACTCGCAGGAAATAAAGAAGTAGAACACCAGACAACAGAAAAACAACAGACATGAGTGGTTTACCCAGGATTTGAACACTGGACCTTCCGTGCGACAACCCCGCCTAGCCATGCAAGCGAATCACACTATCCGCTCTGCCATCTACGCATCATCAAAAAATGATGTTTCAATGGCAGGTCAATAGTGCGAACCACAATACACGACACCAGAAGTCCTCCATGGGCAGTTCAGCCTATTAATGACGCAATCACTTCTGTTGTATTTCTATCAAGCAGTATAGGCCGAATCCAACAAGACCCTTAGGACCTTAATACTGTGGCCAGTAAATGATAGTAGACTAGAACAGTGAGAACAGGATAGTGGGTAGGTTTGGTATTGTACAAACATTTATTACAAATAAGGGAGGGAAACCTGAGGCCTGTAAACAGTAAATTAATATGAAAAAAATATAAAGGTATGTTATCAGGCACTCGCAGGAAATAAAGAAGTAGAACACCAGACAACAGAAAAACAACAGACATGAGTGGCTTAACCAGGATTTGAACACTGGACCTTCCGTGCGACAACCCCGCCTAGCCATGCAAGCGAATCACACTATCCGCTCTGCCATCTACGCATCATCAAAAAATGATGTTTCAATGGCAGGTCAATAGTGCGAACCACAATACACGACACCAGAAGTCCTCCATGGGCAGTTCAGCCTATTAATGACGCAATCACTTCTGTTGTATTTCTATCAAGCAGTATAGACCGAATCCAACAAGACCCTTAGGACCTTAATACTGTGTCCAGTAAATGATAGTAGACTAGAACAGTGAGAACAGGATAGTGGGTAGGTTTGGTATTGTACAAACATTTATTACAAATAAGGGAGGGAAACCTGAGGCCTGTAAACAGTAAATTAATATGAAACAAATATAAAGGTATGTTATCAGGCACTCGCAGGAAATAAAGAAGTAGAACACCAGACAACAGAAAAACAACAGACATGAGTGGTTTACCCAGGATTTGAACACTGGACCTTCCGTGCGACAACCCCGCCTAGCCATGCAAGCGAATCACACTATCCGCTCTGCCATCTACGCATCTTCAAAAAATGATGTTTCAATGGCAGGTCAATAGTGCGAACCACAATACACGACACCAGAAGTCCTCCATGGGCAGTTCAGCCTATTAATGACGCAATCACTTCTGTTGTATTTCTATCAAGCAGTATAGGCCGAATCCAACAAGACCCTTAGGACCTTAATACTGTGTCCAGTAAATGATAGTAGACTAGAACAGTGAGAACAGGATAGTGGGTAGGTTTGGTATTGTACAAACATTTATTACAAATAAGGGAGGTCTTGTTGGATTCGGCCTATACTGCTTGATAGAAATACAACAGAAGTGATTGCGTCATTAATAGGCTGAACTGCCCATGGAGGACTTCTGGTGTCGTGTATTGTGGTTCGCACTATTGACCTGCATTGAAAACATCATATATTTTTGATTGGTGAATTGCGTAGATGGCAGAGCGGATAGTGTGATTCGCTTGCATGGCTAGGCGGGGTTGTCGCACGGAAGGTCCAGTGTTCAAATCCTGGGTAAGCCACTCATGTCTGTTGTTTTTCTGTGGTCTGGTGTTCTACTTCTTTATTTCCTGCGAGTGCCTGATAACATACCTTTATATTTGTTTCATATTAATTTACTGTTTACAGGCCTCAGGTTTCCCTCCCTTATTTGTAATAAATGTTTGTACAATACAAAACCTACCCACTATCCTGTTCTCACTGTTCTAGTCTACTATCATTTACTGGACACAGTATTAAGGTCCTAAGGGTCTTGTTGGATTCGGCCTATACTGCTTGATAGAAATACAACAAAGTGAATGGCGTCCCATTAATAGTGCTTAAAATTGCCCATGGAGGAATCTTCTGATTTTTTTTTGTGTCGTGTATTGGTGGTTCGCACTATTGTCCCTTGCCCATTGAAACATCATTTTTTTGGATTGGTGCGTAGATGTGTCACCAGCGGAAAGTGTGATTTTCGCTTGCATGGCTAGGCGGGGTTGTCGCACGGAAGGTCCAGTGTTCAAATCCTGGGTAAGCCACTCATGTCTGTTGTTTTTCTGTTGTCTGGTGTTCTACTTCTTTATTTCCTGCGAGTGCCTGATTACATACCTTTATATTTGTTTCATATTAATTTACTGTTTACAGGCCTCAGGTTTCCCTCCCTTATTTGTAATAAATGTTTGTACAATACCAAACCTACCCACTATCCTGTTCTCACTGTTCTAGTCTACTATCATTTACTGGACACAGTATTAAGGTCCTAAGGGTCTTGTTGGATTCGGCCTATACTGCCTGATAGAAATACAACAGAAGTGATTGCGTCATTAATAGGCTGAACTGCCCATGGAGGACTTCTGGTGTCGTGTATTGTGGTTCGCACTATTGACCTGCCATTGAAACTTCATTTTTTGATGATGCGTAGATGGCAGAGCGGATAGTGTGATTCGCTTGCATGGCTAGGCGGGGTTGTCGCACGGAAGGTCCAGTGTTCAAATCCTGGGTAAGCCACTCATGTCTGTTGTTTTTCTGTTGTCTGGTGTTCTACTTCTTTATTTCCTGCGAGTGCCTGATAACATACCTTTATATTTGTTTCATATTAATTTACAGTTTACAGGCCTCAGGTTTCCCTCCCTTATTTGTAATAAATGTTTGTACAATACCAAACCTACCCACTATCCTGTTCTCACTGTTCTAGTCTACTATCATTTACTGGACACAGTATTAAGGTCCTAAGGGTCATGTTGGATTCGGCCTATACTGCTTGATAGAAATACAACAGAAGTGATTGCGTCATTAATAGGCTGAACTGCCCATGGAGGACTTCTGGTGTCGTGTATTGTGGTTCGCACTGTTGACCTGCCATTGAAACATCATTTTTTGATGATGCGTAGATGGCCGCAGAGCGGCATAATGTGATTCGCTTTGCATGGCTAGGCCGGGGTTTGTCGCAACGGAAATGTCTTGTGGTTGGAGTCAGTGTTTCTAATCCTGGGTAAACCACTATGTCTTGTTTTGTTTTTCTGTTGTCTGGTGTTCTACTTCTTTATTTCCTGCGAGTGCCTGATAACATACCTTTATATTTGTTTCATATTAATTTACTGTTTACAGGCCTCAGGTTTCCCTCCCTTATTTGTAATAAATGTTTGTACAATACCAAAACTACCCACTATCCTGTTCTCACTGTTATAGTCTACTATCATTTACTGGACACAGTATTAAGGTCCTAAGGGTCTTGTTGGATTCGGCCTATACTGCTTGATAGAAATACAACAGAAGTGATTGCGTCATTAATAGGCTGAACTGCCCATGGAGGACTTCTGGGGTCGTGTATTGTGGTTCGCACTATTGACCTGCCATTGAAACATCATTTTTTGATGATGCGTAGATGGCAGAGCGGATAGTGTGATTCGCTTGCATGGCTAGGCGGGGTTGTCGCACGGAGGGTCCAGTGTTCAAATCCTGGGTAAGCCACTCATGTCTGTTGTTTTTCTGTTGTCTGGTGTTCTACTTCTTTATTTCCTGCGAGTGCCTGATAACATACCTTTATATTTGTTTCATATTAATTTAATGTTTACAGGCCTCAGGTTTCCCTCCCTTATTTGTAATAAATGTTTGTACAATACCAAACCTACCCACTATCCTGTTCTCACTGTTCTAGGCTACTATCATTTACTGGACACAGTATTAAGGTCCTAAGGGTCTTGTTGGATTCGGCCTATACTGCTTGATAGAAATACAACAGAAGTGATTGCGTCATTAATAGGCTGAACTGCCCATGGAGGACTTCTGGTGTCGTGTATTGTGGTGCGCACTATTGACCTGCCATTGAAACATCATTTTTTGATGATGCGTAGATGGCAGAGCGGATAGTGTGATTCGCTTGCATGGCTAGGCGGGGTTGTCGCACGGAAGGTCCAGTGTTCAAATCCTGGGTAAGCCACTCATGTCTGTTGTTTTTCTGTTGTCTGGTGTTCTACTTCTTTATTTCCTGCGAGTGCCTGATAACATACCTTTATATTTGTTTCATATTAATTTACTGTTTACAGGGCTCAGGTTTCCCTCCCTTATTTGTAATAAATGTTTGTACAATACCAAACCTACCCACTATCCTGTTCTCACTGTTCTAGTCTACTATCATTTACGGGACACAGTATTAAGGTCCTAAGGGTCTTGTTGGATTCGGCCTATACTGCTTGATAGAAATACAACAGAAGTGATTGCGTCATTAATAGGCTGAACTGCCCATGGAGGACTTCTGGTGTCGTGTATTGTATGGTTCGCACTATTGACCTGCCATTGAAACATCATTTTTTGATGATGCGTAGATGGCAGAGCGGATAGTGTGATTCGCTTGCATGGCTAGGCGGGATTGTCGCACGGAAGGTCCAGTGTTCAAATCCTGGGTAAGCCACTCATGTCTGTTGTTTTTCTGTTGTCTGGTGTTCTACTTCTTTATTTCCTGCGAGTGCCTGATAACATACCTTTATATTTGTTTCATATTAATTTACTGTTTACAGGCCTACAGGTTTCCCTCCCTTATTTGTAATTAATGTTTTGTACAATACCAAACCTACCCACTATCCTGTTCTCACTGTTCTAGTCTACTATCATTTACTGGACACAGTATTAAGGTCCTAAGGGTCTTGTTGGATTCGGTCTATACTGCTTGATAGAAATACAACAGAAGTGATTGCGTCATTAATAGGCTGAACTGCCCATGGAGGACTTCTGGTGTCGTGTATTGTGGTTCGCACTATTGACCTGCCATTGAAACATCATTTTTTGATGATGCGTAGATGGCAGAGCGGATAGTGTGATTCGCTTGCATGGCTAGGCGGGGTTGTCGCACGGAAGGTCCAGTGTTCAAATCCTGGGTAAGCCACTCATGTCTGTTGTTTTTCTGTTGTCTGGTGTTCTACTTCTTTATTTCCTGCGAGTGCCTGATAACATACCTTTATATTTGTTTCATATTAATTTACTGTTTACAGGCCTCAGGTTTCCCTCCCTTATTTGTAATAAATGTTTGTACAATACCAAACCTACCCACTATCCTGTTCTCACTGTTCTAGTCTACTATCATTTACTGGACACAGTATTAAGGTCCTAAGGGTCTTGTTGGATTCGGCCTATACTGCTTGATAGAAATACAACAGAAGTGATTGCGTCATTAATAGGCTGAACTGCCCATGGAGGACTTCTGGTGTCGTGTATTGTGGTTCGCACTATTGACCTGCCATTGAAACATCATTTTTTGATGATGCGTAGATGGCAGAGCGGTTAGTGTGATTCGCTTGCATGGCTAGGCGGGGTTGTCGCACGGAAGGTCCAGTGTTCAAATCCTGGGTAAGCCACTCATGTCTGTTGTTTTTCTGTTGTCTGGTGTTCTACTTCTTTATTTCCTGCGAGTGCCTGATAACATACCTTTATATTTGTTTCATATTAATTTACTGTTTACAGGCCTCAGGTTTCCCTCCCTTATTTGTAATAAATGTTTGTACAATACCAAACCTACCCACTATCCTGTTCTCACTGTTCTAGTCTACTATCATTTACTGGACACAGTATTAAGGTCCTAAGGGTCTTGTTGGATTCGGCCTATACTGCCTGATAGAAATACAACAGAAGTGATTGCGTCATTAATAGGCTGAACTGCCCATGGAGGACTTCTGGTGTCGTGTATTGTGGTTCGCACTATTGACCTGCCATTGAAACATCATTTTTTGATGATGCGTAGATGGCAGAGCGGATAGTGTGATTCGCTTGCCTGGCTAGGCGGGGTTGTCGCACGGAAGGTCCAGTGTTCAAATCCTGGGTAAGCCACTCATGTCTGTTGTTTTTCTGTTGTCTGGTGTTCTACTTCTTTATTTCCTGCGAGTGCCTGATTACATACCTTTATATTTGTTTCATATTAATTTACTGTTTACAGGCCTCGGGTTTCCCTCCCTTATTTGTAATAAATGTTTGTACAATACCAAACCTACCCACTATCCTGTTCTCACTGTTCTAGTCTACTATCATTTACTGGACACAGTATTAAGGTCCTAAGGGTCTTGTTGGATTCGGTCTATACTGCTTGATAGAAATACAACAGAAGTGATTGCGTCATTAATAGGCTGAACTGCCCATGGAGGAATTCTGGTGTCGTGTATTGTGGTTCGCACTATTGACCTGCCATTGAAACATCATTTTTTGATGATGCGTAGATGGCAGAGCGGATAGTGTGATTCGCTTGCATGGCTAGGCGGGGTTGTCGCACGGAAGGTCCAGTGTTCAAATCCTGGGTAAACCACTCATGTCTGTTGTTTTTCTGTTGTCTGGTGTTCTACTTCTTTATTTCCTGCGAGTGCCTGATAACATACCTTTATATTTGTTTCATATTAATTTACAGCTTTTATTAACATATGTATGGCGGTCGCACAGTGAAACATGCGCATTATTACAGAGCCATGAAGAAGCTTAAAACTGACGCCATCGCTTCATTGGCTCTGTATTAATGCTACACAAAGATGAAAAAAGTGCATTAAGGTTACGCTAATCCTGCCGGCTTATACAGACTCAATATAGTCGTGTCTTCCCTGCTGTATATTATAACGCTAATTAAAATCTTCTTCTTTATTTATGTGTGTGTGTGTGTGTCCTTTACGGGTCACGAGACTATTAGTGCAGTTCTCGCCTTGCACGCATACAGAGATAAAGTATTTCATGCGCTTACTGTGGTTTATGGGGCTGTTTGTTTTACACGATGAGATTGCAAGCTAAAACAGTGGGTGTCCCATCTTACGCATATTTAACGTACGCGTAATAAACTAAACAGAACGATCTTGACTCTTTTTGTTTAACTAATGAGGTACATGAAAATAGAGAACAAGTCTTACTTAGACAAAGGCCAAAGAAAATTGTCTACGACGCGGCCACAAGGTCTTCGTTAGGTATAAATGAACAAAAACAGAAGAGAACTAATTTAAATACATTACACGCTAGTTAAAGTGCATTCATCATCATCTCAACGCGTAACCCGTCATGGGTCGTAGGGGTGCCATGGTGGAAGCATCAGCAGACAGGGTCCTCCACTGCTCTCTATCCTCAGCAATGCGTACAAGTGTCGAAAAACCGTGCCCTGCCCATTCTTTGATGTTATCAGCCCAGGATTATTTTTGCCTTCCTCTTCTCCGTTTACCTACGACTGTTCCATGGAGGATCGTTTTCGAAAGGGAGTCATGACGAGTTACATGCCCAAACCAGGCAAGCTTTCGACGTTTCACTACTGACAAAGGTGGTTCTTGGTGGCCTGCATAGGTGTTTATTTTCTCTCTAACATAGACATTTGTTTTGTGCTCTTTATAGCAAATGCGCAAAATTCTTCTATAACATTTATACCCGAAAGCCTGAATCCTTCGCTCCGTATCTGCAGTGAGTGTCCAACCCTCACACCCATACAAGAGAATAGATAATACAAGTGATTTGTATAATTTGATCATCACAGTAAAACTGGTGTTACTTTTCCAGATCACATTCAGCCTTGTCATGGCAGCTGAGGCCATCTCATGTCTTGTCTTGATTTCTTTACTTGATCTTCCATCACTACATATAGTGGACCCCAGATATTTAAAGGTGTTAACTTCTTCTAACGTTTGCCCATTTAACGTAATGTTGGTCGGAACATGTTTCTTATTGCTATTCACCAATATCTTGCTGTTTTCTATATTGTTTTCCATCCCATACGTTCTTGTTACTTTCTCCAGTCTAGAGGTAAGGTCTTGAAATTCTGATTCTGTTCCAGCTATCAGATCAATATCATCAGCAAAACGTAGATTGCAAAGAGGTCGGCCTCCAATTGATATGGTTGTTTTATAATCATAAAGAGCCTCCTGCATAATATGTTCTAGATATATATTAAAGAGCACTGGGGACAGGATACATCCCTGGCGAACTCCTACAGTTGTTTTGAAAAATTCTCCAATATCATTGCTTGCAAAAACAGCACTGCTTGCGTCCTTGTATAGTGCTTCAATGATATCTATGATGTTGGTATCAAAATTGAATTTTCTCATTATTTGCCATAAGCCTTCATGCCAGACTCGAACGAAGGCTTTTGTGAAATCGATGAAGTTATGGTATAAATCGCGTTGATGCTGGAGATGTTTTTCGATCAGTAATCTAATATTGAAGATTTGTTCTGAGGTACTTCTTTTTGGTCTAAAGCCAGCCTGTTCCTCTGACAAGATTTCTTCTGATTTCTGTTTTATTCTGTTCAAAAGTATCCTTAACATCACTTTACTTGGATGACTAATAAGGCTAATGGTTCTGTAGTTCTTGCACATTTTTAGATTTCCTTTCTTTGGAAGCGGTATTACTAATGACTGCGTCCACTCTTTTGGCCATTTTTTTGTACTCCATATCTTCTGGCAGATTGTTCTCATGATTTTTACTATATCTGGTCCTCCATATTTCAAGAGTGCATTAGCAAATTAAAAAACAAAACACTACAAATGGGCGATCTCGCACGTCATACAATTTTTTGACAACCATTTTGATCCCAGTGTGAGCATTTTTGAGCAGTAAATTTTTTCATGTATTTTTGTGCGTACTGTATTTAGTGGTGATGAGCGATAGTACCTTTAAGCTATGAGTTAAGTGGACAGAATTTTGACACAACCTTTTTCATCATCATCAAGCACCATGTTGGTGATCATATCTGTCCACAATCACCCCCTCCCTTGTCACTATTTATCAGTGACGTCATTGATTGTTTTTCATGCCACGATATTATACTGCCCAACATCTTCTCTTATTGTCGTCATCTCTCTCTCTCTCTCTCTCTCTCTCTCTCTCTCTCTCTATCTATCTATCTATCTATCTCTTTCTCTCTCTCTATCTCTCTCTCTATCTATCTATCTCTCTCTCTCTCTCTCTCTCTCTCTCTCTCTCTCTCTCTCTCTCTCTCTCTCTCTATCTCTTTCTCTGTTTTCATTAACTGTTGTCGCAATATACATTCCAGTTCTGCTCTTCAAGCCTGAAGGAAGTGAATTTGTCAGAATATATTTCACTTGCTCCAGTATGTCGCATTTTACATGATTCTTCTCAAACCCTTCCTGTTGTTATCTAATTTGTCCATCTTGCTTCTGGGAAAGGTTTTTTGTTTAAATTTTTCTACAGTAATTTGATGACGGTCGCGTATCACACGGCTCTCCCAACTGGACGATGTTACTCCTTTAGTGAGCCCCATAAACAACCTTAGATTAATCGACTTTTACGACATGCCATCCACGGCAGCACGTTCTTACTTCATCTCGTCATAACCCCCCGCCCGGGAACTGCACGGGAAATCAATTCATTCTACAATTTTTATTTTCTTGAATTGTCAGAACTAAAGGACCACATAGTAATACTTCTTGTTATCTGCATGTTTTATTACTTGATTAATTACCCATGCCTGGAGTTTCTGTGCATTGCCTGCACGTGCCATGAAAGAATTCATTAGATACAGCTGTTTGCACGAGATACCTCAAATGTTAGACAAGTCAGAATTAAATCCGTAAATGCCAAACTCATAGCCTTAAATGTCAATATCATAACAAAAAAAATGACATTGTTTTTGCCAATGTCAGTGTCAGTAAAACATGTATGTTCCTATAAATTAGGGTGACCATATCCGTTTTAACATAAAAGAGGACATTTTTTGACCTTTTAACGTAAATAAGGGGACGATACAAATCAAAAAGGAGGACAAACAAAAAAATGTCCATCTATTAATGCATGATTGTGATGGCTAGAGCTAGTTTTATAAAGGTTAGAAACAACAGAAATAAAATGTCCTTTAAAATGTGTTTGTAAATCGTTTTAATCTCAGGAATTAACTTTCCACGCAGCAATCGTACTTAAAGAAAATAATACTATTATAGTGTTTTTTTAATGTTAATATTGTATTTATTTATTATTTTGCATACATTACCTTCTTCAACAATTCAGTATTTTCTTTTAAATAATCGTGGAATTGACATCATGATCCTTTTTAAACATCAAAATGTGTAAGTAAAATTGCGTTGATGGAATCCATATAGACACTGTTTCTATATTTTGTCCACTGACGTTCGCGTGTGTTGTGATCAGGTGCCGCAAAGAAATATTGTGCGATCATTAGAAGTTGAGAAGGAAATTCAATGTTTGCTGATTGTCTTAAAAATTTGATTCATTTCTCGTGAGTCAGCAACTGCATAACACTTCTTCATCATTAGTGTTACTTTCAAAAATGTCATCAGACTGTTAAGTTGAATACAGCACTTCCATCGTCAAATGCAACATCTTTATCAATGAAATACTGACCAGAAGCTCTCACATCTTCCTATGTTGGTACATTGGTATAGGTTCATTCATGAAAAATACGTGAAATCTTCTAATGGTTTCATATAGATATCTCTAAATCTTCTAAACAACTGATGTACTTGCATTTGTTATCATCATGAAACGTATAACACAAACTGTCAAGATCATCTCTTCGGTTTTCAACAAGCGTATTCGGAAACTTCAAGCGTAAAGACTGACACAAAAAATGTCTATGTTAGCTTAAGCACCAGTTTAGGACAACTGGACGACATTTCTTTCAATTCGTTCATTATTTTATTGTAAAAAATACTCCTTAAAGAATTTACTTCCATAAGATAGACCTAATCTAAGTCATGTTCAATCTCCGACAAAAAAGCCGGGCAATATACACTTTTGAAACAAGCCGCCTGGACGCGCAGTCTTTAAGTTAAATAAGAGGACAAATCCAGGGAAAAGGGGACAGACGGTAACCCTACCATAAATTTCAATCACGAAGCAGAAATGTCAATATCGTCGCCAGAAATGTCAATTTCATAGCAATAAATACAAATCTCATAGCGTTTGTCAAATGGCAATGTCATAATCATGAATGCCAATGCCGACATCAGTAATGCCCATGTCATATTTGCAAATGCCCGTGCAGCGACAATTAAAATGTCAGTGAACATTTCAGTTTTCCAGAGTGGCAACAGAGCCACCTTCTGTGTGCTAAAACATTTCTGAAGAAACATAAAACAAAGAATTGTGATGACAGAAGAGAGCAATTCAATTATCAAGAATCATCAATGAACATTAGAGGCTGTGATAAATTAGCACAGACTTTTAGAAATACAAATAGATAGATAGATAGAAAGACGGAAAGATATATAGCCAGAAACATAAGGCGATCGACAGACAGATACAAAGTCAAACAGACAGAAAGTAAAATAGACACAGAGACAGACTGACACATAGGTAAGTGAGTTGGCAGCTAGCTAGCTAGTGAGATGGAAAAAATAGATAGATAGATAGATAGATAGATAGATAGATAGATAGATAGATAGATAGATAGATAGATAGATAGATAGATAGATAGATAGATAGATAGATAGATAGATAGATGCATAGATGCATTGATAGATAGATAGATAGATAGATAGATAGATAGATAGATAGATAGATAGATAGATAGATAGATAGATAGATAGATAGATAGATAGATAGATAATCAATCACACTCAAATATCTACAGATTTCACTGAACCATAATTTATGCATGTCTTCAGAACATGCGTTATACCGTCGACCACTTACCCATTGAACAATTAGGGTTTATCAACGACGAATTAATCTCATGTTTTTTTTATAAAATCGGATCAGCCACATCGGAAAAAAAAACTGGTTCCCCAATAGCAAGCAAGGCAATACAATGACCTTATTGATCCAGGCCGTTAAATTATATTCCTAAACCCTGTAATTATTTCGAACTCTGTAATCCGATAAGATTGGCTGAAGCCAACTGTTTGTTGTTTCGTGTGTGAATTGGTTCGACCTGGAGGTTGAGAAAATATAAATATTTTCGCACTGGCATGACGCGCTTTTCTGCGGATATGCCAGGTTGGCGTTTACTTAGAAGTTAAAAAAGGTTGTTTTGTAAGCGAATGGTAAAGATAAGTGACGAGATTTCGTTATCCTACAAGATGTGGACTCATAAATCTTGGCAGCAATATCGACAATGTAGTGCCAGACAATGATATCAAATTAAGAATAAAAAATTCACGAAGAGGTATCATTACATTGTGAAATATGTGAAGATAAGACAAATCAAGATCAACACAAACAATTTGAATTTTCTTATTGCTCTGAACAATGGAGAATAACAAACTGGACAACCAAGAATTCACAGACTTTCGTAAATTGGCGCGTGCACGGAAGAGAATTGAAAAGATACGATAAAATGACTCAGAACAGATGACTCAGAACGTATGAAAAGAACCAGACAGATATCAGCTGAATAAGAGATGAAGAAAACACTCTGAAGTTGAATAGAGTATTGAGGAAAACAGTTCATAGCTTTATAAGGCAATCCTCTTTTTGGAAATTCTAAGGAAAAGAGAAAAAAGAGGATGCTCTAATAATAAATGTAGAAGGAAATGTACACAGACATGAAAGTAATGAAGATATAAAAAGAACTTGAACGGCAACACAGTACAGAAAAACTTGACATCCAACTATTGAAGGATTGTGTTTCTCTGGGAATGGCCTGGTGCGACAAAACGTCATATATTCGCTTGTCCATTGTTTTGTCCAATTTTTGCTGTATTCATCTACGTCATTATTTGCCGATATTATCATTTTCGTCTGGCGTTCACTCCACGAAAACGCCCATATTTCCCCTGCTTAAACCACTCATGGCATGGTTATCTTTGTCACTGTGGACATTCTACTCAGCGAGGCGATTACAATAGAGTGAGGAGATTACAAACTTGGTCTCATTTATCTTAAACACAGACGTTCGACCACCGTGTATACAAGATACAAATTAAGTTGTTTGACACCACATTAGTATTACGTATTTGTTTCCGTCCAGTTTAGTACATGAGATAAACAAATGTTGTTTGAGTGAGAAGGAAGTCGTTTAAGATATCTTGTTATTTAAACTTGCTGGAGTGACCTGGGAAATATTGCCGATCCTTATGTCTGCCGTAATTTTTCTTAGCGAGCTCCGTTATCTCAGTAACCAAAGATGGAAAAACGAGACCAACAAATATTGTGGAAATAGTGCAGGCCACACAACATTATCATTTCCGGAGATGTAAGTAATTAGCAACACTACCTATCTAATTTAAAGAACGACCCTTCCCAAGACTAAAAGATGCGAAGGATAAATATACAAAATTAAAGCACACTACTCTGATGATTGCTTGAAAAAATAAACTAAGCCGAAATTTTATATACATATATTAGAACAAATGTGTTGAAGACCTATCCTCCTTGGTGAACTGACGGGTCATGATGGAAGGAAGGCACATAAACTTTGCAAGACTAAACATTTAGAACTTTAACATTGTTGCTGTTATAGATCCAGAGGGGTTTGGGCTCTAGACCTTCGACCCAGTGCCATGTAATGGTATCTGCAAGTATGCGTTAGTTGTTGTTGGGCTCCATATAAAGTGTTCCATTTATCTGGCGTATTTTAACATTGACCTCAAGGACAATTAACTGTATACAGTATTAAGATCACAATGCTTTTATTTTCGAACTTTACAAAGGACTCATCGTAAATGTTGGCCTCCTTTTAGTAAAAAAAAAGGTAGTCCCGTAGCAGATATATATATATATATATATATATATATATATATATATATATATATATATATATATATATATATATATATATATATATATAGCGGAGTGTCATAAAATTAACAGTGATACAACGTAAAAATATCTCCAAAGGATAAAATGTAGGGATAAAAAGAATGCGTAAGTTACTAGAAGACATGATCGCCCACGCCGCGGGTCATCACCCGCCATGGAAATTAAATTGCTGGAACGGTTATCATTTGAACGGGATGAGAACGGCGGATCAAAAGAAAAAAAAATATGACTGAAAAATTGCGTGAGACTAGCAAGGCTTAGAAGACGCAATTGGGAGGGGAACGGAGGAAAAGTCACGTCCCCAAGTTGACACAAGGTAACGAAATCGACAAAAGGGACCATAGTTAATATACGCAACAGTCATTTTTTGGACGTTTTTGCGATATTTTGTCCTTTATTTGAATGCAGCGGCAAACGTTTCACAGAAGATTCTAGAAAATATGTCGAAAAAAAAAAACAACTAACCTTGAAAAGTAACTTTTTCTTAATAATGATGTTAGGAATATAAAACCTAGCTGGCCGGATGGCCTATTTTGAGCAGTGAAATAATATGCTTTTATTTATACAGACAGATAGATAATAATGAAGACATTGACAAAAGACTGTGTTGTTCACATCAGCGAAAGACTGCATTGAATCAAACATGTCACTAATTTGCACAAAAAACGCGACCTTGAGACTCAAAGTGTCCAAATCTAGTTAGAATGAAAGAGAGGGACATTGGTGGGAGCTGTGGCTAAAAATAACTTTAAAGACAAAATTTGTAGAGGGGACGGATAGGTTGGTTCAAAAACCAAGTACGTTTTTTGTGAAAACGCAAGTAGAGACGGACGGACTAACAGATAAAAATCCATACTTGACTGAAGCATGACTGAAATGACTTTAGTGTAGGAAATTTGAATTTGAAAAAACACAAGGCATTGATTGGCCACAGACAATCATATTATCAGCGCTCAGACGCGCTTTTTTGCCATTCTTCAATAGTTGTCCAGTGATAGACACAGTAAATTTTAAGTGTGGTGATTTCCAATGAAGTAAATTGAAATAAGTTCAGGGACGCCATACTATAGCCAGCAGCTCAGCTGAGTTTTGCTAGCATTTCTGTGTTCTTTATTCATAATCTGGTAAGATCGAAATTATTTCTTTGTATATTTTAAATATTGTTTAATGTTTCGAGTGATTTGATACTGCCATATCGAAATCTAGCCTTACAACAAGTAAGGATTTGCTCTAGACCCCCCGCCCTAGTTCAGGGTCTAGGGACAAACAATATATATAAACTCCAGCAAGGATTAGGAAGGACAGATCAAGTGTTGAGATCAGTGGAACATATCACCTATCCTATTCTATGGCAGGAAGCTAATAAACATATTTCGGAATATGTAGTCTGGGAGAACTTATCCTATGTGAAACCAACTTGGTAAGATGTGTTGTATGGTCAGAGAGATCTGACCCTGTCTAAGTGGTGTTATTGTAAATTGTTACGTGTAGAAGTGGCTCCTTAGGTAAGGTTCTGAACCTAAACCAATACTTTATTTCAGAGCTGTGAGTTTTTTATGTTGACACCAAAAGGTGGTGTCAAATGCTGGGTAAATAATTGACAGTGAGGACCCGTGCAGTGTCGCATCTCGGCAGAACAGCCTTGTATTGCCCCCAAGCACGGAGAGGTGGGGCCACCCGATATATTGCCCCCAAGCACGGAGAGGTGGGGCCACCAGATTCCAGCACCAGAACTACTCTTTCGAAGTTACGTAAGCAGGCTGGTCTGCTGGATTTACACCAACTTCATAGACATAGCACCCAAAGTGAATTACTACTAAAACATCCCATTTCCTTCCATCATTAATGGACAATGTTTGGTAGGCATAGACAGGGAGGGATGAAGCCACCCCAACAGCACATCTATTCATCGTTCTCCCAGGGAAAATAAAATTATGAACTGTAGAAATATTAACTAATCGTGAAAATTGCATACGTACACACCTTTTATTTATCATGCCATTTAATCATGCCATTCACTCATAAATTCCAAAATCTTTCATATGTTCTGGCCAAAATAAAACCTTGGTTCAGAACAAATAAATTTAAAAAAGATTTACTTTCTAAAATTTCACCAGCTGAATTTAGTTCATTGTGTTCTAAATTTTATTGATAATATTATATTATTTAATAGTTGTGTGTGTGTGTGTTTGCATATGTCAATACAACACATTACATTCAGTACCCTAGATTTTAACGTAGCCACATTCATTAGGAAAAAAAGATAGGTGTGAGGTCGTAGTGGTAGCAAGAAAGGCCTTCTGAAAATTCACAGCTACATTTTATCTCAGGAGCCTTCACAGCTGACCTCATACATCACACTTAGTAATATCACCATCATACAATACCATCAAAACCACTACATATATTGGGGGCTCGTCCGGGATAATTAGCATAAACAGTAATATAAGGATCTCCTGGTGGGAGAAATAAAATTAGGGGAACAAAATTGTAAAATTCCCTTAAAATTAAAAGTGTCCCTTTAAATTAATAGGGCAATTAGAAGTTGGTGAATCTTCACAGCCAGTAATAATTAATTAGTTAACTGGTTAATTATAATTAGTTAGACTATAGTAATTAGAAGTACTTTAGTGGTTAGAGATTTATCTTGTACATTACTAAATTGTCTAAAAAGTATGGCGGAGCTGGCAAAATTTAGATCAGCTGCTGTGCTGACGGCAAAGGAGATGGGAATGGATGGTCAGATTTTAATTCAATATGTAACGGCTGAATGTGATAAATATATTGAACGGGAAGAAAGAAGATTAGAAAAAGAGGCTGAAAGAAAATTAGAGTCTGAAAGGTTGGCTGAAGAGAAGAGGCTGCAGATTGAGGCAGAAGACAAACGACAGCAAAGGGAGGCAGAAGATAAAAAGGCCGAAAGGGAGGCAGAAGATAGAAGGTTGCAAAGGGAGCACGAATTACGACTAAGGGAGCTGGAATTACAAGGCCAGGCTCCTGAAAATGGTGCCAGCCCTTTTGCCTCAGATGCTACGCCCAGTCTGGGAGCCTCAAACTCAGCTATGGGTTTCCATTTAGACCATTTTGTTGAAAAAGACGATGACATAGAGGGGTACCTAGGACGTTTTGAGTTATTAGCTACTACATATGGGTTAGAGAGAGAGAGGTGGAGTTTAAAGCTATCACAGGGACTGAGAGGTACTTCTTATGAAGTCTTCGCAAAAATGAACAGAGAAGACCAAGACAATTATGACATGTTAAAGCAGGCTTTGTTATTGAGGTACGAAAAAAATGGGGAATTTTATCGTAAGAAATTTAGAAATGCCAAACTGTTGTCTGGGGAGACATACCACCAATTCTCTGCCAGACTGGAAACCTATTTGGAGAAATGGACTGCTCTGGGGAAGACCCAAGATCTTAAAGAAATGATCATGATTGAGCAATTGAGAGAGTCCATGGCTCCAGACATGAGAAAATTCCTCATGGAACAAGGTGCAGAGAAATTGGGAGAGGTTTTAAATGTCGCTGAGAGGTATCAGGCAGCCCAGGCAGAGGTAAGTGGTGCTAAAAAGAAGCACATAGACAATTTTAAAGCTCCACAGCAATTTAATAAATTTGATAATAGAGAGCAGGGAAATAAAGGTAGGACAAACTTTGAACGGCCAAGAAATGACTACCGAGACAGAAACTCACAGTTCAATGACCAAAAATTCAATGAAAGAAAACCGTTGAACCAAGGAAAAAGATGGTGTAAATGGTGCAAGAAAGAAAACCATAACACCGAATTTTGTAGAAGGAAACCTTCAAACATTGCTGCAATGAAGTCGGGGACGCAAAGATTAAAGGTTAATCCTAATGGACAACAGGAACCTTATCACCCCCCAGTTTGTGAGGATGTTATTTGTAATGGGGTCACCATAAGGTGCCTTTATGATACAGGTTTGGATTATGATTCAGTTGTGAAGTCTAGCCTAGTGGACCCAAGTCAGTATACCACAGAAACAGTGGAAATACAAGGGGCGACTAAGGACATACCACTCATGACACTTCCCATCGCAAGGATAACGGTGAAAACTCGCTATGTGGAAGGAGAAATCAGAGCAGCAGTGATAGATGAACCAATCTACCCTCTGATATTGGGGTGTAGATACGTCTTCTTGGGGAATCCCGAGAGGCCTGTGATCATGGCGACAGTGCAGACCAGGTCACAGAAGAAGGAGGAAGAAGGTGAACCTATAAATGCTCATCCAGAGGAGATGAGAAAGGCGCAGGCTGAGGATAGGACACTCAAGCCATGTTTTAAAAAATTGCCCAAATGCCACACACCTCCGAGCAAGGGGGAATACTTTATGAAGAACAAACTATTATATAGGAAGGCCGGAACTGGAACAAATGGTCACAACCAGCTGGTTCTTCCCACTTCATATAGGGATAAAGTGATGGAACTCGGGCATGCGATTCCCTTCAGTGGTCACATGGGGATCAGCGCCACAGGACAGCGTATAGCTTGTCATTACTTCTGGCCAGGGATAACGGAGGATATATAAAAAGATATGTCAAATCCTGCCCTGAATGTCAAAGGGTAGCTCCAAAGCACTGGACTGCTCCTGCAACTCTAGGGGAAATGCCCATAGTGGGAACACCTTTCGAGAGGGTTGCAGTGGATATTGTGGGACCTCTCACTCGGACCAAGAGGAGGAACAGTTACATCCTTACTCTGGTGGACACTTGCTCTATGTGGGGAGAGGCGGTAGCCCTGCCATCAATTGATTCAAAACACGTAGCAGAGGCACTACTTACAATATTCACCCGATTAGGATTCCCGCATCAAATCTTGACGGATAATGGATCTCAGTTCAAGGGGAAACTAACGGAAGAAGTTTTTAAACTATTTCAAGCCAGACACTTTCATTGTAGTCCGTACCATCCACAAGGGAACGGCCAGGTAGAGAGGTTCAACGGGACTCTCATTTCTATCCTGAGAAAGCTGGCACACAAAAAACCGGATCTGTGGGATCAATTCCTGCCCGCCGCATTGTTTGCGTATCGGGAGGTACCACATAGTTCAACCGGGATGGCTCCCGCAACTCTGCTATTTGGGAGGCCAATAAAAGGTCCTTTAGAAGCTTTATTAAGGACCTGGACGGATGAGAAGGCGGAAGAACCTGTTACCTCATCTTATCAATACGTGAACGAACTGACCACTCGTCTGAAAGCTGGATGGAAACTGGCCAATGATAATTTGAAACAAGCCAGGAAGAAACATGCAGCATATTTTAATAGGAAGGCAAAGGACCGAGAACTAGCTGTGGGAGAGAAGGTGCTTCTTCTACTACCCGGCAGCCAGAATAAATTACAAATTGGTTGGCAAGGTCCATATACGGTTCTAGAGAAGGTGTCTAGAACAAACTATAAAATTGACAAAAAGGGGAAGGAGAAAGTTTATCATGTAAACCTGTTAAAGAAGTATCTGGACAGACCACTCCAGGAAAGCACCCCCTTATTGACCTTGGCTATTGCAACTCAGATGCAAAAGGAACCACTCACCTCACATGAATACCCATTACATCCTTGTGAAACAGCAGCACAGGTAAAAGTCAGTAAGCACCTGACTAAAAACCAGAGGGAGAGAGTTCAACAGGTTCTGGAGGAACATACAGATGTATTAACAGATAAACCAGGCCATACAAATTTGCTACAGTATGACATGAAACTGGTAGACTCAAACCCAATCTGTATGAGAGCCTATTCTATTCCGTTCGCGAAGGAGAAGGCATTGAAGGAAGAAATAGATTATTTATTGAAGGAGGGGATCATTTCACACAGTGAATCACCCTTTAGTTCCAGTGTCGTCTTGTTGAGAAAACCGTCTGGGGAACACAGACTGTGCATAGATTACAGGAAACTGAATGCTGTCACAGAAGGACAAGTGGATCCATTACCAGACACAAAACAGTTATTTGCCAGATTAAACAAGGCAAAATACTTTTCAAAGGTGGATCTTAGTAAAGGCTATTACCAGATTCCAGTGAAGCCTGAAGTGAGACCTTATTTGGCTTTTAGCACTTCGGATGGACATTATGAATTCAACATGCTACCATTCGGACTGAAAAATGCTCCGAGTGTATTTTCAAGGATGATGCGCAAATTGTTGGATCCCCTGAATAACCCATGTATCACGAATTTCATGGATGATATTCTCGTCGCCACAGAGACATTTGAAGAACACATTGAAGCTCTAGAAATGTTATTTAATAGGCTTCGGGAGGCGAACTTAACTGCTAGGCCAACAAAATGTTGTATTGGATGCAAAGAGTTGGAATTCTTGGGGCACACTGTATATCAGGGTAATATGACCCCTGATCCTAAGAATTTGGAAAAACTGCAGAGAGCACCTAGGCCACAAACAAAAAAGGACGTGCGATCATTCGTGTCGTTATGCGGATTTTATCAGAAATACATCAAAAATTTTAACGCTATTTGTGCTCCTCTGACTGATCTGACTCGCAAGGGACTTCCAGATAAAATTATTTGGACTGCACAATGTGAACTAACGTTCCAAGAGTTAAAGGAAAAACTCACTAGCAAGCCTATTCTCAAACTGCCTGATTTGACACAGGACTTTGTCTTAAGAACCGATGCAAGTAATGTAGGACTCGGAGGGGCTTTGTTGCAAAGATCATCTTCACCTGATGGGGAACTGAAACCAGTCGCTTATGCAAGCCGCAAATTGAGTAAGGCGGAACAAGGATACTCCACAAGCGAAAAAGAATGTTTAGCGTTAATCTGGGCAATAAAGAAGTTTCAAATCTATCTGTATGGTAGGACTTTTGTGGTCGAGACGGATCATCAGCCTCTCGTATTCTTATCTCAGGCTAAGCATGAAAACGCGAGATTGCTGAGGTGGTCTTTATTGCTTCAACCTTATCAGTTTAGTATCCAATATATCCCAGGCAAATTGAATGTTGGTGCAGATTTCCTCAGTCGGCACCCCTGTGATCAAAATTAGAGTAGTGGCAGACGTGAGGAGTAATTTTACCTATGTGTATCACTGGTTTTAGAACTTGCCGTAGGCATGTTTTCAAGTGGGGAGATGTGTCATAAAATTAACAGTGATACAACGTAAAAATATCTCCAAAGGATAAAATGTAGGGATAAAAAGAATGCGTAAGTTACTAGAAGACATGATCGCCCACGCCGCGGGTCATCACCCGCCATGGAAATTAAATTGCTGGAACGGTTATCATTTGAACGGGATGAGAACGGCGGATCAAAAGAAAAAAAATATGACTGAAAAATTGCGTGAGACTAGCAAGGCTTAGAAGACGCAATTGGGAGGGGAACGGAGGAAAAGTCACGTCCCCAAGTTGACACAAGGTAACGAAATCGACAAAAGGGACCATAGTTAATATACGCAACAGTCATTTTTTGGACGTTTTTGCGATATTTTGTCCTTTATTTGAATGCAGCGGCAAACGTTTCACAGAAGATTCTAGAAAATATTTCGAAAAAAAACAACTAACCTTGAAAAGTAACTTTTTCTTAATAATGATGTTAGGAATATAAAACCTAGCTGGCCGGATGGCCTATTTTGAGCAGTGAAATAATATGCTTTTATTTATACAGACAGATAGATAATAATGAAGACATTGACAAAAGACTGTGTTGTTCACATCAGCGAAAGACTGCATTGAATCAAACATGTCACTAATTTGCACAAAAAACGCGACCTTGAGACTCAAGTGTCCAAATCTAGTTAGAATGAAAGAGAGGGACATTGGTGGGAGCTGTGGCTAAAAATAACTTTAAAGACAAAATTTGTAGAGGGGACGGATAGGTTGGTTCAAAAACCAAGTACGTTTTTTGTGAAAACGCAAGTAGAGACGGACGGACTAACAGATAAAAATCCATACTTGACTGAAGCATGACTGAAATGACTTTAGTGTAGGAAATTTGAATTTGAAAAAAACACAAGGCATTGATTAGCCACAGACAATCATATTATCAGCGCTCAGACGCGCTTTTTTGCCATTCCTCAATAGTTGTCCAGTGATAGACACAGTAAATTTTAAGTGTGGTGATTTCCAATGAAGTAAATTGAAATAAGTTCAGGGACGCCATACTATAGCCAGCAGCTCAGCTGAGTTTTGCTAGCATTTCTGTGTTCTTTATTCATAATCTGGTAAGATCGAAATTATTTCTTTGTATATTTTAAATATTGTTTAATGTTTCGAGTGATTTGATACTGCCATATCGAAATCTAGCCTTACAACAAGTAAGGATTTGCTCTAGACCCCCCGCCCTAGTTCAGGGTCTAGGGACAAACAATATATATAAACTCCAGCAAGGATTAGGAAGGACAGATCAAGTGTTGAGATCAGTGGAACATATCACCTATCCTATTCTATGGCAGGAAGCTAATAAACATATTTCGGAATATGTAGTCTGGGAGAACTTATCCTATGTGAAACCAACTTGGTAAGATGTGTTGTATGGTCAGAGAGATCTGACCCTGTCTAAGTGGTGTTATTGTAAATTGTTACGTGTAGAAGTGGCTCCTTAGGTAAGGTTCTGAACCTAAACCAATACTTTATTTCAGAGCTGTGAGTTTTTTATGTTGACACCAAAAGGTGGTGTCAAATGCTGGGTAAATAATTGACAGTGAGGACCCGTGCAGTGTCGCATCTCGGCAGAACAGCCTTGTATTGCCCCCAAGCACGGAGAGGTGGGGCCACCCGATATATTGCCCCCAAGCACGGAGAGGTGGGGCCACCAGATTCCAGCACCAGAACTACTCTTTCGAAGTTACGTAAGCAGGCTGGTCTGCTGGATTTACACCAACTTCATAGACATAGCACCCAAAGTGAATTACTACTAAAAACATCCCATTTCCTTCCATCATTAATGGACAATGTTTGGTAGGCATAGACAGGGAGGGATGAAGCCACCCCAACAGCACATCTATTCATCGTTCTCCCAGGGAAAATAAAATTATGAACTGTAGAAATATTAACTAATCGTGAAAATTGCATACGTACACACCTTTTATTTATCATGCCATTTATTCATGCCATTCACTCATAAATTCCAAAATCTTTCATATGTTCTGGCCAAAATAAAACCTTGGTTCAGAACAAATAAATTTAAAAAAGATTTACTTTCTAAAATTTCACCAGCTGAATTTAGTTCATTGTGTTCTAAATTTTATTGATAATATTATATTATTTAATAGCTGTGTGTGTGTGTTTGTATATGTCAATACAACACATTACATTCAGTACCCTAGATTTTAACGTAGCCACATTCATTAGGAAAAAAAGATAGGTGTGAGGTCGTAGTGGTAGCAAGAAAGGCCTTCTGAAAATTCACAGCTACATTTTATCTCAGGAGCCTTCACAGCTGACCTCATACATCACACTTAGTAATATCACCATCATACAATACCATCAAAACCACTACACGGAGTTGATATCTTGGTTGATCGAAAGTTCACAATTGCACCAGCATGACTCATTCTGAAATACATATGTACAAAGCTAAATATATTGTTAATGTTTCGCTGAATTGTCTTCGGCTGGTGGCTAACTAAAAACGCATTAAGTGTCACATCGTGACAAATACTTATCGCAAAGAAGTGAGCGGGTGTTACAAATTAAAAAAAACACCGAAAAACTCAGTTGTTGCAATTGCCATCCTTAAACATTCATGTGAGACTCCATAAAATAAGAGCATAACCATTCTATTTATTTCACTGCCAAGAGTAATATTGAGTGCTATCTTCGAAAAACCCCATCCTTTTACTCAAACTATCTGGCCATTCGTGGACCACAACAGCAGATCAAGGGAGACAATCTGCGATAGATGGTAATGATGGAATGAAAGAAAATCTAGTGCTGGACAAAACTAAGAATTCAACTCAAGACCATGGCAGTCCTAGTGTGTAGGTCGGAAACAATGAAGAAGTATAGAAGAAGGAAGTTTAGAACAAATACAGACTTTCATAAATAGGTGCTTGCGCATAATAGAAGGGTTGAAATAGTCAGTGGCGTATTCTCTATGTGTGCCGTGCGTGCTGCGCACATCTATGCGCGAAGGAAAATAAAAATTTAATTTATTATTCTATAAAATATTTCTCCTCTAAGTTCTGCTTTCGGACTGCACGCATCAGGATAACGGATTTTCCCGCATAGAATCTACGAGTACATCTAGTTTCAGTTTCACAGACGCGTTTTATAGTGCAGTTTTTATTGGTTGTAGCAATCGCCCGAAGTTTCTCGGGTAATTCCGTCACAATGCGTGCTGGATCGTTCGGATTCACGTCTAAAGACTGGTTTGTGTGAACCGCGGTTATGGGCAGATACGTCAATACAATGCGAACATGCGTGCGGTGGCCTAGCAGCTCTCGAGTTGTAAAAATCGGCGGTGTCCGTCCAGTGTTTTTTGTGATTAATTTTTGTTAGTTGCCGGGAATGCAGATTATTACAGTGACAGTGAGTTTCAAGATTTAAGTTAATTAGTATTTCGGAGATAATTGACATATACCCCTAATAACTATCGTTGCGTAATTGAATATAGATGGTTTTTAAATTAAGAGGGGAAGAAGTTAAATAGTAGGCGTACATATTCATTTTAAGTAGCAGCACGCCTAGCTCGCATTACCAGGATACGCCACTGGAAATAGTGCCACAAGATGACAGATGTGGAACTAATGGAGAGAGCCGGACATACACCAGTTGAACAAGACGTGAAACAGTACTTATCAGAATAAATATGACACATAGAGAGACACTAGTAACTAGCATCACAAGGATGTCTTTGTTCTATAATACCCAGGGAGAAAGAAGCATATTGGGGCTTGCCCCCTTAGAGTGTAACGAGTATAAGAACTAGAGACAAAATGAAGACAAGTGAAGAGAAATGGAAACATAAATAAGACAGATAGAGAGACATGGAGACAGAACTAAATCAGAAGAGAATTCGATATAGAACAAATATAGAAGGGGGAAAATGGAGACATAACTAAGACAGGAGGAGAGGACTGGGGCAAGAGATAAGACAGCAGAAGAGAATTAGAGATAAAACTAAGACCGGAGTGTACTACACAATAACGAACGGAGGACGGAACTAGATACAAGGCGGGACAGATGGAGAGTAATGGAGACAAAATTAAGACAAGTGGAGAAAAATGGAGCTGGAGAGAGAACTAAGACATGTGGAGATAACTGGTGGCAGGACTTTGACAGGAAGAGACAACTTGAAACAGAAATAGAAATAGAATGCCAGTAGGAGAGAGGTGGAGACAGAGTTAAGACAGGAGGAGAAAATTGAGATAAAACTAAGACAGGAGGAGAGAACTGCATACAGTACACTAAGACAGAGACGTAAAACACAGAAAGAGAAAGAACTTAAAGAAACAATGTAATGCTGAAAAGCGTGACGTGAACAAACTGAAGTCTGTTCTCCACAAGAAGTTAAACACGCAAAGAAAAACATAAGCAAAAGAAGCCTATCGAGTAATCCCGCAGGGTTGGCGACTGTGTAGGCAATCATAAACAGTTTAGAAAGTTGAGTGTTCCTTGTGTAGTAGCCGAGGGTCTTTGAGCAAACAAACAAAGACGTTACTAACAGGATGTCGTGATGGATCCGGCTACCTCATCATCAAAAACAAATTGCAATACAAACCACCGTTAGAAGATCGATGGATCAGGCTACCTCATCATCAACAACAAATTGTAACACAAACCACCGCTACAAGATCGTGGGGAGGGGAATAAAACACACCCTTACTTGAAGGGAGTGTACGATTGACAGAGTGGTTAGAGCGCTGGTCTCTCACTGCAAAGGTGTCTAGTTTGATTCACGGTATCGTTATGAAAGGTAAAGGGAGCAAGGAAATGAACTGGTCCCCCCACTTCACGACACTGGACCTAGTAGTGTGAAGTCTCTAACAGTTCACTTCCCAACGGCACTATCTGCTACGGGACTTCCTGTTTGTTTTTGTCTGTTACTGAAAGGAGGTCAACAATTATGATGAGTCCTTTGTAATGATGGAAAATAAAAGCATTATGATCTTAATACTGTATACAGTTAATTGTCCTTGAGGTCAACGTTAACGTACGCCAGATAAATGGAACACTTTATATAAAGCCAAACAACAACTAACGCATACTTGCAGATACCATTTCATGGCACTGGGTCGAAGGTCTAGAGCCCAAACCCCTCTGGATCTAAAACAGCAACAATGTTAAGGTTATAAATGTTTAGTCTTGCAAAGTTTATGTGCCATCCTTCCATCATGACCTGTCAGTTCCCCAAGGAAGATAGGTCTTGAACATATTTATTCTAAGCCTTTCTATCGTGTTGCTATGGTTCTATTCTTCCTATCAGCGACATGAGAGACGCAAGGTGGCAGCATGACCTTCTACAACTCAGTTGAGGGAGAAACTGTATGGTGACGAGAGAAGCCTGAGACAGACAGCCAGCTATATAAGACAGATTGATGTGGTTTTTTGAGAGCGAACGAAGAAAAAAAGAGGAATAAGCAGAAGAATTCCAGTCTTAATTTGAAGAGGAAAAAATAGGAAAAATAAGGATTACGAAAAACTGTTTTTAATTTAGGCGTGAAAATAATTTTACTTTCTTAAATATGTTGGTAATGACCATTTTGTGATCATTCTGTTGTGCAACTTTAAAAGATATCGTTGGTCAAGACGCTTAATATTTGTTAGTAGAATCTACCAGGGGAGGGTTGCCAGATTAAAATTTTGAATAACGCTAAACACTGCTACAAAATAAAGATAAGTTAAAAAAAATATTATATTAAAAAGCCGAATTTTATAACGCCACCAATCTTAAACAAGCCAAATTGCTGGAATTCGGCCTCAGAATTAGCTAAACTGGCATACCTGTTCCTGAATAATTCTAACTTTCTCCACAGAAAAAATCAACGTGCATACCATTGCCCTCATCATCTCATCTCAACCCGTAACCCGTCATGGGTCGTAGGGGTACCATGGTGGAAGCATCAGCAGACAGGGTCCTCCACTGCTCTCTATCCTCAGCAATGCGTACAAGTGTGGAAAAACCGTGTCCTGCCCATTCTTTGATGTTATCAGCCCAGGATTTTCTTTGCCTTCCTCTTCTACGTTTACCTTCGACTGTTCCCCCTGGAGGATCATTTTCGAAAGGGAGTCATGACGAGTTACATGCCCAAACCAGGCAAGATTTCGACGTTTCACTACTGACAAAAGTGGTTCTTGGTGGCCTGCATAGGTGTTTATCTTCTCTCTAACATAGACATTTGTTTTGTGCTCTTTATAGCAAATGCGCAAAATTCTTCTATAACATTTATGCTCGAAAGCCTGAATCCTTCGCTCCGTATCTGCAGTGAGTGTCCAGCTCTCACACCCATATAAGAGAATAGATTTTTTTTTTTTTTTTTTTTTTCCCTTAACCAGCGGCACTTGGGCTTTCAGCCCTTAACAATAACATTTATGCTCGAAAGCCTGAATCCTTCGCTCCGTATCTGCAGTGAGTGTCCAGCTCTCACACCCATATAAGAGAATAGATAATACAAGTGATTTGTATAATTTGATCTTCACAGGAAAACTGATGTTACTTTTCCAGATCACATTCAGTCTTGTCATGGCAGCTGAGGCCATCTCAAGTCTTGTCTTGATTTCTTTACTTGATCTCCCATCACTACATATAGTGGACCCGAGATATTTAAAGGTGTTAACTTCTTCTAACGTTTGCCCATTTAACGTAATGTCGGTCGGAACATGTTTCTTATGGCTATTCACCAATATCTTGCTTTTTTCTATATTAATTTCCATCCCATATGTTCTTGTTACTTTCTCCAGTCTAGAGGTAAAGTCTTGAAGTTCTGATTCTGTTCCAGCTATAAGATCGATATCATCAGCAAAACGTAGATTGCAAAGAGGTCGGCCTCCAATTGATATGGTTGTTTTATAATCATAAAGAGCCTCCTGCATAATATGTTCTAGATATATATTAATGAGCACTGGAGACAGGATACATCCCTGGCGAACTCCTACAGTTGTTTTGAAAGTTTCTCCAATGTCATAGTCGTAAATTTATTTTGAGAGGAAGAGTCTTAGAAATAGTGGTCCGGTTTAGAGTGGAAAATGATGATGGAAAGCTCAGTGATAGAAAATGTAGAGACTAAATAGTTGCTTCACAGCGTGCTGGAGGAGAGTAAAGACAGACTTATTTACGACAAATCGTTTCCCTCAATCTTCTCTTCCACTCTCCCGGTCAAACAATTATTTGCCAGTTTTCCAGACACACCTCTGCGCGCACACCGATTTGGTGTTTTCAAACACACAGACGACGTAGATACAAACTATATTAAACGAATAGGGGAAAAGTTGGGCTTTGGGTATCTCCAACACAGTACTCAATGAGTTTATGTGATTTTATTCACCTTAAACATCAATCACTAACAAATATCAGGTATTACATAAATTATCATAGGTACACAAATGCAAATAACAAGTTTGGGAGGGGTGAAGAAGATTGGTATCGACTAAGCCCTTCCCGCTTATTAGACAAAGATAAACCCAGTCCAGAGATAGATAATATCAGGAACACGGGTACGTTAACCTAACAGTGAAGTTAATTGCTCTGAAAGAAGTGTTACAAAGTTAGGTGTAGGTGATAGAAAAAACCTGTTCGTCCCAACTGTTCTTCCCTTTACTAAGCAAATGGAAAGGAGGGGGGTTTAAAACGGAGTTAACCAATTATCGCCTCCCCCTTAAAGAAACAGTGCAGGGAGTACAGAAAAATTATATTACCAGGCACGAAAGTTAACAAAAGGGTTACAAGAGAAAAAAAGATTAAATTTCCTGTCATTCATGCACACGCGTGAGGATCCACACTCATATATTCACACACTTACCGAATGCAGCCTCATACGATCCAAAAAATTATATAAAAACAGCAAGTATTATCTTGACATGTGAAACTGTCTAGCACTTCGATGTCCCGCCCCAGATGTTTGCGAGGTTTTGCTGGTAACAAATATTCTCACTTATCGCAAGACTTGAAGACTAAGAGTTCTTGTGTTTCTATATAATAAAAGGAGTCTATGGGATGGCACTGACACAGTTCGGCACAGGGGTGAAAATGAAGTGGTCTCTTTAATCTTCCGCTATGGTAAAATTCCTTCAATGCGTGATGATAGTAACTGACCGGAAAGTTTTATAAAATCCAATTGAGGAAAAACTAGGCTCAGTCACAGTCAGGAAAATATGTACTCTCTCACAGTAAACAGTAAATGTATTATCGCTACTGGCGATGATTACCTTCCAGTTTGTCTTACTGATTTGTAATGGTAATTTGACGATTGTTCTTTTAAATGTTCTTGGGTGGGCTTTATTTCATTTAATTATGACAGCTAGGTCGCAAAGGACCGCCACAAAGATTATATTTAAAAGAAATGTTTCTTCAATATGACTGGAAGTTTATAGGATGATTTCTTTATTTCTTTCTTTATTTAGCTGGGACCGCAGGTTACGATCACTCTGTATGAAAGAAAAAAGACATGTAACATACCGAAAAATCAAGCGCGATAAATTTCCCGTTAAGCCTATAATACACTCGAGTATTTAATTATGTATTTAATAAACACTGCGCGAATTCTAGTGGTTAAAAACACACATCTATGAAACTAGAACTTAACTGAATTAATTAATTATAAATTCCTTCGCGACTTTAAAAGTTAATTTAAGCATCTATTATCTTTTGAAATAATATAATAGATAGATCATTATATTTACAACTGGAACTATTGAGATGGTTAAATTTAATAGATTTAAATTAACACAAAATCCATTGAAATAGAATGACTGAACTAGACCACTGATCACTTTACACAATATATATTACCGCTTTGCACAGAATAGAAATCACTGCAATATATATATCCAGGGGAAAATCTATAACAAGATTTCAATAAAGCTAGTGCTTCTGTAAAGGTCTGGCCAGCGAGTGATCAAGTGTCTATTCTTCATGGTCTATTTATCTAAAATGGAATGTAAGTTGAGTGGAACATGAGAAACTTGACAGCGTTTTTCATCCCAGGAACTTTGGGGGATCTGACCGCCAAATCAAGGAGAGAGCCGCCGAGTGGTTTCCGTATCTCCGCTTGCTGCTGCCCGTTTCGGCTTTCCCCGTTCGCTCGGTTCTGCGGTTGACACCGAGGCGCGAAAATAGCGGAAAGAAACTGCGTCTCGTATCAGGGACCACTACTGCCTTTGATAGCGCCGATAGTCTCCCCTGAAATCCCTCAGTCTGTCTCTTTGATCTTGGTCGCATTATCTGTTTGATTCTGGCAACGCCCCCCACTGGCCAAGTTAGTTAAAATACCTGCCTATGATTGTTCAAGAGATGTTAGTGGGCGTGATTTAATCTCTCCTTAAATCAATGCGGTGACCAGAATGAACGATAGGTAAACTGTCCGCCTATCAATCAGCAAACGTGTTTGCCCTCTGTGGAACAGTTTCATAGCTAATGAATCCACGTGAAAAGAAGTCCCGTATGACAAGAATTACAACACTATTCAGGGTCAATCCGGGTCAGCTGAGTTCGTCCATCACAATCGTCCCCTCTTTTGAGACGTGAAAACGTGTTTTCATGTTTGATTTATGACGACGAAGCTGCCCTGATCGGTAACTTTTGGATGATTGGTATCTTCACCTTCCTCCTCTTCCTCTGTAGTCCAGTTTCTACTCAGGAAATCAGCCCCGACGTTCTGTCTTCCCGGAATATATTCCACTTTGAAAGAATAAACGCTTAAAAAAGAGGCCCCCAACGCATGATCCTAGCGTTAAATTCTTTATTGGCACCAAGAAATGCTAACGGAGCGTGGTCTGTTTGCACCGTGAAAGATGTACCATAGAGAAACTCATGATGGCGTCTGATACCGTCAATCAGAGCAAGACATTCCCTTTCAACTACGCTGTAGTTCCGCTCAGCTTTATTTAATTTCCGACTGCCATAGGCAACTGGAAATAGCATGTTCAGGTCACTGTCATCGGCTTGAAGCAGTGTTGACCCGATGCCCTGACCTGACGCGTCGACTCTCAGTACGAAAGGTTTCTTGAGGTCAGGCAACCTCAAAATGGGGTATGCAGACAACTGTCCTTTTAAAGTGCTATACGCGTGTTCGCACTTTTGATCCCATATGACCTTATCAGGACAACCTTTCTTTGTGAGGTCAGTCAGAGGTGCCGTCAGTCCGTTGAAGTTCTGGATGTACTTCTGATAGTATGCACATAGCGATATGAAGGAACGTACGTCTTTCTTCGTTCGGGGTCTTTTTGCTGCCATTATTTTCTCCACGTTCTTCTTAATAGGCCAACTGCATCCGTGAGAAATAGTGTGCCCCAGGAAGTCTAACTGTTCAAACCCGATGAGACATTTGCTAGGTCTGGCTGTGAGACCCGTTTCCTGTAGTCTCCTGAGGAGCATAGCAACCGTAGCAATATGTTCTTCATAGGTTTCCGATGCAATTAAGACGTCATCCATGAAATTATGGATATGGGGACTTTGCAAAGGTTCTAGAAGCTTCCTCATCATCCTGGTGAACACTCCTGGTGCGTTATGCAAACCGAACGGCATCACATTAAATGTGTAATGTCCTTCGCTAGTGCTGAAAGCTAACAAAGGTTTTAATTTCCTCCTTGACTGGTATTTGATAATAACCTTTACTGAGGTCTATCTTGGAGAAGATCTTTGCTTTGCTGAGCTTGGTGAACAACTCAGAAACAGTTTGGAGAGGTTCGGGCTGGAATTCCGTTACAGCGTTTAGCAACCTGTAATCAATGCACAGCCGAACTTCCTTATTGGGCTTCTGCAACAGCACTACGCTCGAGCTGTAAGGAGATGTAGACTCACTGATAATTCCTGCCTGACGCAGCTTGTCTATTTCTCCGCGAAGTGCATCAGCTTTAGCGTACGGGATGGGGTAAACTCTGGTTTGAACAGGGGTCTCGTTTTTTTAATTTCATATCAAATTCAATGAGATTTGTTCGACCAGGTACATCCGTTAAGACTGCACTGTACTGTTTTAGTAGAGCCCTGGTTTCTGTTTGTTGTTCTGGTGAGAGATTGTCGCCGAACTTGACATCTTTAAAGGATTCTGTGGGTTGCAGTGGATACTCCATGCAACCCATCATCATCTTCCTCGTCTTCCGTTGCTATGGCGACAGCCAGGAGATGCTCGGAGGATGGCACTGGTCTTTCCAAATATTTCTTAAGTAGATTTATGTGGAAGACCTTCTCCTTTCCTTTGATGGAGATCTTGTAGTTGGTACGTGAGATCTTTTTAAGGACGGTAAACGGTCCTTGCCATCCGATGCGAAGTTTATTGCTTCCGGTTGGAAGTAGCAATAGGACTTTCTCCCCTGGTTGTAGTTCTCTCTCTTTTGCAGCTTTGTTGTATCTTTTAGTAATTTTAGCGCGGGCTTTCTTAAGGTTGGTAGTAGCTAGATCCCATCCTAGCTTTAGCCTTTCCTTAAGCTCAGATACATACTTGCTTGCAGAGACGACTGTCTCGTCAGCCTTCTGGTCTGTCAGGGACCGAAGTAAGGCTTCTAGTGGCCCCTTAATAGGTCTGCCAAATAAAAGTGTAGCTGGCGCAAAACCCGTAGACGCTTGGGGTACCTCTCCGTAGGCGAATAAGGCAGCAAATATATATTGGTCCCAGTCTTCCGGTTTCTCCTGACCCAGCTTACTGTCGTGAAATATTCTAATCCACATATATAAATTAAAACGTAAATGTAAAGCCTAACAAATAACTTCAATAAAAGGAAAGAAGAATGGTAAAGAACAGTGCTGTCACAATGACTGTACTCGAAATCCCCCTTGTTTTCTACTTCGTCTGCAAATTGTAACGTTTCACGTTGATAGTAAAAGCCTACTGCTTCAATACCCGCTTTCTACGATAAAACGTGTACTGCCTTTCTAAGAAAAACCTTGAGATACGCAGCTGACCTAGATTTAAAATTCCATTCATGTCATTTTATACACTACGTTACCAAAAAAACGAAAGACAGATGGACTAAAGATAGAAAGAAAGGGAGAGGCTGAAAGCCGGAACGCAGGCAATACTACCACAGTCGCGCGATACACCATTACCTTGCTTTTCAAGCTGCCATCACGCGTGTAAGGCCCCAAGCACTAGCTTTTTTTTTTTTTTTTCAAATCGACAGTGATAAAACGAGAGTTAGGTTTTAAAAAACTTACAAAACGCTTATTAGGAAACATGACATTCTACTGTTTTATGTCTGAAATCCTGACATTAGTATGACAGTACAGCAGACACCCTAAAGTTTGGAAGTGAGGAGGTGGCAACAGCACGACTATCCTAGAAGAAAATACATATTTTGAACGCCGCCACTTAGCTCCTTTAAATTTGTATATTTGGGTTCCATAGGACTTGCTGACAAATAATATGTTAAACGTTACGCAAATAGTCTAGGAAATAACAAATTATAGCCAAAAGAAATAGTGAGGGATGTCAGACAACACCCAAATCAGAATCGCTCAGTGGCAGATTTTCAACACACCATTGTACGGGAAATAGGCTGACATGTTACCTCCTATTTGATTGGCGGAAAATAAATGGAAGGCTAAACACGATTAGTCGGACTATAAATACTACTTCTTTGTTGTTAGGGGAAACGTGAGTAGGAGTACTTTTTTGAAAAGCTGTGTAAACATGGCATGATTGGTTAGACCTGCCAATATAGTCAATCAGAGGCGTCAGGTCACCCCCACATTTGCAAATAAACTTACTACAGAACAAGTGCGTTGAGCGCCAGTGCATATTTTTCTAAATAAAAGCCTGGGACATCGGCAGATCGAAATTGTGTTATATTCAGTGCCAGTCAACGTAATTCTGTATTATTTCCATGAATTGTGGTAAGCTTGAAATATTTGATATCTTTTTAATGAAAATTGAATGTAAATTAATAATTTATGTCTGTATATATGTGTGGTTCAGTAGCGAACATGAGGTAAAGCCTATATAATGCTCCAGCCTGAACAGAAGGTGTCGGAGGAAAGTAAAACTACATGGAATTGCCAAACAGTACACTGACACCTATATTATTGACTAGAAAGAAATAATGCTGGAATTGCAGAGGCGTAGTAACCATTAGGGAGGAATATACTGGTGAAAATTTTTTCAGATGAAGATAGCAGTTGGCCTACCGCTCTGAACTCAGTGTTTGTTATGTATTGTGCTCAGTGTAGAAATAGAGTATAAATTAGTTCTGAAGTAGGAGGTACAACCTTCTTGTTTCAGGGACTGTGGTCCTAAAGTTATTGAGCAGCACCTGGTCAGAGCTTTGCTGAATCCAGAGGGGACAGCATACTCCTTAGTCCATATAGCAAACAGTGAGGTGTCTCCAGAACACAGGGGAGCAATCGAGCAGAGGAGTCTTTTCCTGCCGCCATCACGAAAGATAAGCCTATGTGGCCAGCGGAGCTCAACATTATGTAACCCCATCTTAAACTGACATTGTATAAAAATAAGAGGGGAAATTAATTGTTTTAATGAACGGAACTGAGAACATCTCCAATACTAGTTCCAGCAGAAACAAACACTTGAAGTCATGATGACAAATAACAACATAGCTTGAAAAAACAAAACCAGTATTACCTCATATTACTACTACACAACTGACACACATAGGATAATATTAATAAAATATGTCACTACAAGATTCATATTGATAAATTCTGTACATATAACTTGTAATTAAAATTGATTGTGATTCCTGGTTCACTTTGTATTTGAATCAGGACACATATATATTAGTGACAGTAATTAATACATATTTATATTTGAAAATTTACCAGTGCCTCATTTAAGAATAGTCTTATAGAGTGTTAAATGTGTGTGAGTGTCACAGTGTTGTCACGTGTGGTGGAATAAATTAAATTGTTTATCTGTCTGTTGTTGTTGTGACTTACACTTCATCATATACATACCCTAGACATTCAACGTAGTCATCACAATATTCCAGAATAATTCTGACTGAGGTATAAATATGTGGTAGCAAGTAAGGTCATCTGTAATACACTACCCTTATTAGATACAGATACCTTCACAGCTGATCTCAGTCAGTACACTAAGTCCCCTATAAATATTTATAATATCCCACTTTACCACACTTACGTAACATCATGGTGAGGGTACCGTTAAAACGTTCCACGAGCCCATTTCCGGCCGGATGGTAGGGACTTGTGTGGATATGTTTGGCCCTCAAGATCTTAAAGCTCTCCTCCATTAACAGGCTACGGAATTGGGATCCATTGTCCGTCAAAACTTGTTGAGGGAATCCCAACCGTGTAAAAATTTGCACAAGGGCTTCTGCGACATGCTTGGAATTAGTGCATGGGAGCGGTACGGTTTCGGCCCACATAGTGCAAGTGTCGACTAAGGTCAGGATGAACCTGTTCCTTCTTTTGGTCTTTTCCAGGGGACCAATAATGTCGACAGCAACCCGTTCAAATGGAGTCCCTACTATTGGCATTTGCCCCATAGGTACTGGGGGTGTCAAGTGCTTGGGTGCTACCCGTTGGCACTGGGCGCAGGATTTCACATACCTGACAATGTCAGAGTTCATTCCTGGCCACCAATAGTGGTTTTTTATTCGCTGAATAGTGGCGTTTTGTCCCATATGTCCGCTAAAGGGAAGAGAGTGCCCCATTTCTAAGATCTGGTTTCTGTACTGCGTCGGTACTAGGAGCTGGTTATTCCCCGTGTCCGGGTTGCCCGTTCTACGATACAATACGCCATCCTTAGAAAAGATGTCTCCGTTGTGTCTGGGGTCCTTAGCCATGGGCAGTTTTTTTTAAAGCAGGGCGCCAGAGTAGGGTCCTTTTGTTGCGCCTCCTTCAGTTCATTCGGCAACAAATTTGGCGCAGGCTCCCTCTCCTTCTTGGTTTGCCCTCTTGTGGTTACCGCTGCCACGATCGGCTCCTTAGGTCTCCCAATGAACACATATCTACATCCCAAGATAACTGGGTAGATAGGATCATCCATAATGGCCGCTTTAATAACACCTCTGACAAAGTCAGAGTGTATTTCTACCAATGCGATGGGAAGCGTCCTGGGTGCATCACTCCTGAAAACTCCACTAAGTTTGACGGTTTCCTCTGTCTCCTGACCGGGTTTGACTAGGTGCCTAGCGACAATACAATCAAAACTTAATCCAGTGTCAAAAAGACAAGTAGTAGAGGTACCGTTCAAAATTACAGTTCCTCGAGTTGAGGGTCGGTCCCCCTCAGGTTGAGAATCACTGACATTGACTCTACCTTTCGAGGCTGTATGCAAACATCCAATGCGGTTTGCACCGGTTTGTTTGCCCTGATCAGACGTTCCTGGTGTAGGGGTCTTCCCTTTTCCTTGACCTTGGTGGCCGCGCTGCCACGTAGGCTTGTTGGGTTGATCAGAATTGTTGTTGGGGGGGGGGGGGGGTAATCGGGTTTTGTAGAATTTCGATTTTTCCTGGGGGGGGGTTCTGGGTATTGTTATCTCGTTGGTTATAATGTTGAGAGGAATTGGACGAATAGGATGACTGCTCTAGATTCTGTTTTCGAGATGGCTCATCTGTGGGTTTACGTTTTGTGCTGGGAAGTTCGGCCATTGCATTGCTATAGCGTTCGGCTTTATTGAGTATGTCTTCAAGCCTGACTGCCCCCTGTTCAGCCAAAAATCTACGAGTTTCATTCGACAAAGTGGATTTTATCTGCTCCACAAGAACAAGTTCGAGGAGTCCCTCATATGAAAGAGGTAGGTCAGATAATTCAATGCACTTTGTCAGATAACCCGTGAGACGTGAAGAGAACTGGGGAAATGTTTCCGTGCTCTCTTTTCGGCTGTTTCTGAACAACTGCAGAAACTTTCGGGCAGTCATCTCAAACTGCTGTAGTAAGGCCTTCTTCAACATGTCGTAATCATGTTGATTCGGTCCCAGCTTTGTGTACACGTCATGAGCATTGCCTTTCAGTGACGTTGAAAGTTTGAGCGCCCAGCGGGTACTCTCTAACCCATAAAGATTCGCGAGTCTCTCGAATTTTTCTAGGTAGCTGTCAATTTTTTCGTTAGGGCTAGGAAAAGATTCTAAAGAAAACGACATAGCAGTTAATTGGGCAGATTGAGTACTGGAGAGGTCCATTGATTGAGACTGGGGCGAAGACGGCTCTCCGTTAGTCGAAGTAGAGGCGCCCCGACTCTCTAGAGCCTTAAGCGCCAGTTGATGCTGTCTTTCCTTGTCTCTCTCTCTCTCTCTGCGAGTTTCCATCTCTGCTTCAATTTTCTTCTGTTCCAAAAGACGTTCTTCCGCTTCTTTCTTATCTGCCCTCTCCTGGGCTTCTCTCCTCTCTATTCTTTCTTTCTTTCTCTTCCTTCCTCTCAGCTTCTGCTCTCTGTTGCTCCGCCTTCCTCTCAGCTTCGGCTCTCTGTTGCTCCGCGTCATATATTTCCAATTCCTGGTTAATAAACGCGTTTGCAGCTTCTGCATCTAATCCTGCCTCTTTCGCTTCCAGCCTCAAGATAGACCTCATCTTTATCCTCTCTGCCATTGTTAAAGAATAAGATGAAGTATGCCTAGAGAACTAGTAAGAAGCAACGCGAAAGGGAGGAACTCTGAACCGCTACGAGAAAAAAACACAAGTATAAATTTACCTGTGTTACCTCCTACCTGTACTGTGCAAACTTATCGCTGCTATTATCTGGCAATTAAGGCTCTAAACGCAAGCGACTATGCCACTAAATGGTAAGTTACACTGGAAAAGAATCTACTTTTACTAACAGTCGAGAAAAATTTATATTAAAACAATTTAAAAGGAAAAAAAAAATTTTTTTTTTCTTCCCCTAAATTTTAAATCTCTGACAACAAACTCCGTCCCTAAAGTCAATTATTGAGATGAGACGTTGTTAACTTACTTTTTAAAAATCAGAACAATCCGTCTTTAGCTAAGCTCAACTCTTTTTAACTTCAAAAACCTTAGTGACTGTAAAACAATCACTCAATCCCAGCAACTCTTATAAAGAAAGAAACATAATTATCTCCGCCAGAGGATAATTAAAATAGCCAATATTTTTGTTTATCTGTACTTTCTACTGCTGTGGAGAGAAGACAACCTGTAAATATGCTGTGTGGACAACCCAAATACTTAAAGAACGTTTGTCTAGGGGTGTAATTATTTATTTATTTCCCTAATTCACAAAGACAGATCATTCACACTCTACCTAGTTAGACCCAGACTAAATCAGACTCAAAATATCTTTATCCCGGCTATGCGATTGCCTCAAATGTAGCTCAAGATCCCAGAACCAGCCCACAAATATGTGTGCATCAAATGTATCTCAAAATTATCCCGGCGAGCCAGCCAAATATTGTCGTAAATTTATTTTGAGAGGAAGAGTCTTAGAAATAGTGGTCCGGTTTAGAGTGGAAAATGATGATGGAAAGCTCAGTGATAGAAAATGTAGAGACTAAATAGTTGCTTCACAGCGTGCTGGAGGAGAGTAAAGACAGACTTATTTACGACAAATCGTTTCTCTCAATCTTCTCTTCCACTCTCCCGGTCAAACAATTATTTGCCAGTTTTCCAGACACACCTCTGCGCGCACACCGATTTGGTGTTTTCAAACACACAGACGACGTAGATACATACTATATTAAACGAATAGGGGAAAAGTTGGGCTTTGGGTATCTCCAACACAGTACTCAATGAGTTTATGTGATTTTATTCACCTTAAACATCAATCACTAACAAATATCAGGTATTACATAAATTATCATAGGTACACAAATGCAAATAACAAGTTTGGGAGGGGTGAAGAAGATTGGTATCGACTAAGCCCTTCCCGCTTATTAGACAAAGATAAACCCAGTCCAGAGATAGATAATATCAGGAACACGGGTACGTTAACCTAACAGTGAAGTTAATTGCTCTGAAAGAAGTGTTACAAAGTTAGGTATAGGTGATAGAAAAAACCTGTTCGTCCCAACTGTTCTTCCCTTTACTAAGCAAATGGAAAGGAGGGGGGTTTAAAACGGAGTTAACCAATTATCGCCTCCCCCTTAAAGGAACAGTGCACGGAGTACAGAAAAATTATATTACCAGGCACGAAAGTTAACAAAAGGGTTACAAGAGAAAAAAAGATTAAATTTCCTGTCATTCATGCACACGCGTGAGGATCCACACTCATATATTCACACACTTACCGAATGCAGCCTCATACGATCCAAAAAATTATATAAAAACAGCAAGTATTATCTTGACATGTGAAACTGTCTAGCACTTCGATGTCCCGCCCCAGATGTTTGCGAGGTTTTGCTGGTAACAAATATTCTCACTTATCGCAAGACTTGAAGACTAAGAGTTCTTGTGTTTCTATATAATAAAAGGAGTCTATGGGATGGCACTGACACAGTTCGGCACAGGGGTGAAAATGAAGTGGTCTCTTTAATCTTCCGCTATGGTAAAATTCCTTCAATGCGTGATGATAGTAACTGACCGGAATGTTTTATAAAATCCAATTGAGGAAAAACTAGGCTCAGTCACAGTCAGGAAAATATGTACTCTCTCACAGTAAACAGTAAATGTATTATCGCTACTGGCGATGATTACCTTCCAGTTTGTCTTACTGATTTGTAATGGTAATTTGACGACTGTTCTTTTAAATGTTCTTGGGTGGGCTTTATTTCATTTAATTATGACAGCTAGGTCGCAAAGGACCGCCACAAAGATTATATTTAAAAGAAATGTTTCTTCAATATGACTGGAAGTTTATAGGATGATTTCTTTCTTTATTTAGCTGGGACCGCAGGTTACGATCACTCTGTATGAAAGAAAAAAGACATGTAACATACCGAAAAATCAAGCGCGATAAATTTCCCGTTAAGCCTATAATACACTCGAGTATTTAATTATGTATTTAATAAACACTGCGCGAATTCTAGTGGTTAAAACACACATCTATGAAACTAGAACTTAACTGAATTAATTAATTATAAATTCCTTCGCGACTTTAAAAGTTAATTTAAGCATCTATTATCTTTTGAAATAATATAATAGATAGATCATTATATTTACAACTGGAACTATTGAGATGGTTAAATTTAATAGATTTAAATTAACACAAAATCCATTGAAATAGAATGACTGAACTAGACCACTGATCACTTTACACAATATATATTACCGCTTTGCACAGAATAGAAATCACTGCAATATATATATCCAGGGGAAATTCTATAACAAGATTTCAATAAAGCTAGTGCTTCTGTAAAGGTCTGGCCAGCGAGTGATCAAGTGTCTATTCTTCATGGTCTATTTATCTAAAATGGAATGTAAGTTGAGTGGGACATGAGAAACTTGACAGCTTTTTTCATCCCAGGAACTTTGGGGGATCTGACCGCCAAATCAAGGAGAGAGCCGCCCACTGGTTTCCGTATCTCCGCTCGCTGCTGCCCGTTTCGGCTTTCCCCGTTCGCTCGGTTCTGCGGTTGACACCGAGGCGCGAAAATAGCGGCAAGAAACTGCGTCTCGTATCAGGGACCACAACTGTCTTTGATAGCGCCGATAGTCTCCCCTGAAATCCCTCAGTCTGTCTCTTTGATCTTGGTCGCATTATCTGTTTGATTCTGGCAACGCCCCTCACTGGCCATGTTAGTTAAAATACCTGCCTATGATTGTTCAAGAGATGTTAGTGGGCGTGATTTAATCTCTCCTTAAATCAATGCGGTGACCAGAATGAACGATAGGTAAACTGTCCGCCTATCAATCAGCAAACGTGTTTGCCCTCTGTGGAACAGTTTCATAGCTAATGAATCCACGTGAAAAGAAGTCCCGTATGACAAGAATTACAACACTATTCAGGGTCAATCCGGGTCAGCTGAGTTCGTCCATCACAGTCATTGCTTGCACCATTGCCCCACAGACAGCCTTAGAACGGCAAGGGCGCCTGAAACGTATTAGCAAACTACCTGAGAATTCCCGCGCTCAGTCTTGCGGCCTTGAGATCTTAAAAAAGGGGCCATTAATCACGTCCGCCAACATTCCGCTCCACCCGTTTTGTGTGTGTGTGTGTGTGTGTGCACAATGTAAATACGATTAATAGAAACTCTTGTTTGAAAGCAAACAAGATTTACACTGTTGGTTTTGGTTGATTTTTTAGCCGCTCGGTATTATTTTCTCATTTACATTTTGCTAGGTCATGCAAAAAAAAAATGAATATTGCCGATTGAAGTGTCGCCTCTTTATGTTAATGCATGCACCGCTCATTTCAAACTTTAAGTGGATCAGTTATATTGGAGTGTTTGTCTAGATGTAAGTGCCGTTTTCCACTTGTGGTTCTCAATTATAAGAATAATGTGTCTTGAAAAAATCAGACTACATACCGTCTCCAGTTTCCATTTTGAAATTCTGTAACCATTCCTTTCTTTGAAGCACATCATGATCATCAGCTGCTATCTACAGAACAGATGCAATGGATCTCCAATGTTCTCTGTCTCTTGTCTTGATGATGCATGGATCTCCAATGTTCTCTGTCTCTTGTCTTGATGATGCATGGATCTCCAATGTTCTCTGTCTCTTGTCTTGATGGGCAATGGATCTCCAATGTTCTCTGTCTCTTGTCTTGATGGGCAATGGATCTCCAATGTTCTCTGTCTCTTGTCTTGATGGTGCAATGAATCTCCAATGTTCTCTGTCTCTTGTCTTGATGATGCATGGATCTCCAATGTTCTCTGTCTCTTGTCTTGATGGGCAATGGATCTCCAATGTTCTCTGTCTCTTGTCTTGATGGGCAATGGATCTCCAATGTTCTCAGTCGCTTGTCTTGATGGGCAATGGATCTCCAATGTTCTCTGTCTCTTGTCTTGATGGGCAATGGATCTCCAATGTTCTCTGTCTCTTGTCTTGATGGTGCATATACTTTTTCAAGTTCATCTCTTGATGTTATCTTCCCAGTTATAGCGCAGTCTTCTTTTTTGCACCTTTGCTTTTAACTCTTCTTTCTTTTATGGTCTTCAGGTGTTATGTCTTTTTACAATACCAAAATATTTGAACTGTCTAATTTGTATCTTCTTCATTAACTCTCTTTTCATTCCTAGCTTTAATAGAATCTCTTTATTTGTTCATACTTCTCTTTCAATGAGATGCCCCCCATTCTTCTATATATTCACATCTCGAGAGCCTGAGTTCTGTCTACCAATTTCTTGTTGAGTGGCCATGTTGCGGAGATCAGAAAAAATCAGTGATGGTCCAACAATGACCAAAATCTATGTCGTAAATTTATTTTGAGAGAAAAGAGTCTATGAAATAGTGGTCCGGTTTAGAGTGGAAAATGATGATGGAAAGCTCAGTGCTAGAAAATGTAGAGATTTAATAGTTGCTTCACAGCGTGCTGGAGGAGAGTAAAGACAGACGTATTTACGACAAATCGTTTCTCTCAATCTTCTCTTCCACTCTCCTGGTCAAACAATTATTTGCCAGTTTTCCAGACACACGTCTGCGCTCACACCGATTTGTTGCTTCAAGCACTCAGACGACGTGGATACAAACTATATTAAACAAATAGGGGAAAAGTTGGGCTTTGGGTATATCCAACACAGAACTAAATGAGTTTATGTGATTTTATTCACCTTAAACATCAATTACTAACAAATATCAGGTATTACATAAATTATCATAAGTACACAAATGCAAATAACAAGTTTGGGAGGGGTGAAGAAGATTGGTATCGACTAAGCCCTTCCCGCTTATTAGACACAGATAAACCCAGTCCAAAGATAGATAATATCAGGAACACGGGTACGTTAACCTAACAGTGAAGTTAATTACTCTGAAAAGAGGTGTTACCAAATTAGGTATAGGTGGTAGAAAGAAATCCTGTTCTTCCCAATTGTTCTTCCCTTTACTAAGCAAATGAAAAGGAGGGGGTTTTAAACATAGTTAACAAATTATCAACTATCCCACTTAAAGGAACAATGTAGGGTATACAGAAAAGATATATATTACCAGGTAAGCACGTTAACAAAATGGTTACACAAAAGAATTAATTTCCTGTCATTCATACACTCTGTGCGGATCCACACTCATATACACCACACACTTACCGAGTTGCAGCATCAGACAATCCCTTAGAATGATAAACACAATAATTAACTCTTGACGTATGACAACTGTCTAGTCCTTCTATGTCCCGCCCCAGATAATGCGAGGATTCACTGAGAGCAAATATTCCCGCTTATCGCCGGACTTGAAGTTCTAAGAGTTCTTGTGTTTTATTATAAAAAAACGAGTCTATGGGATGGCACTGACGCAGTTCGACATAGGGGTGAAAAATGAGGTGATGGTATAATCCTTCACTGCGTGATGATAGCCACTGACCGGGAAAGTTTTTAATCCAGTGAGGAAAAACTAGGCTCGGTCACATTCAGGTAAATCGGTAATCTCTCACAATAGAGCAGTATATAACTATCGCTACTGGCACTGTTCATCTTCCAGTTTATCTTACAGAGTGTAAGTTAGATTGATGATAATAATCAAATGATCTTGGGTAGGCTTTCCTTCATGTAATTATGCTAGCCAGGCCGTACCGGACCACCACAAGATCTACTTTAAAAAAATGTCTCATCAAACTGTCTGGAAGTTTAAGAACCGAGTATGGAAACTCTGAAAGATTTCGTTATTGCTGGGATTGCAAAAGGTGATCAATCGCTTTGCACAGAATAGAATTCACTGCAAATATGTATAAAATCCATGGGATGATCTAGCAAGATTTCAAATATCGCTAGTGCTTCTATCAAGTTCTGGCCAGCGAATGATGAAGTGTATTTCTAAGTGATCTGTATATCTACAACTGGAATGCAAGATGAGTGGGACATGAGAACTTTGGCAGCTTTTTTGATCTCATGACTTTGGGGGATCTGACCGCCAAATCCAAAGAGAGAAGCCGCCCCTGGCCTCTCGTATCTTCGTTCGCTGCTTGCGTCAGCTTTCCCCGTTCGCTCTGGCTGCGATCGGTTCCGTGCTTAACACCGAGATGCGAAATCGTTTCAGGACCACTACTGTCTTTGATAGCGCCGCGAAATAGTCTCCCCTGAAATCCCTCAGTCTGTCTCTTTGATCTCGTGCCGCATACTAAATGAGTCCCGGTCGGTTCGCTCTGGCGAAACGAAAGGTTAGTGAAAGTCATGAGCTCCAGTTTTTCCTGCTTGGTTTGCATTTAAAGATCGTCGTATCTGGTCCCAAGCTAGGAGTAAGAAGTGCACGGCATACTGTGCAATCCTCGCCCTAAAAGGGGGCTCTCCAACAACGCAGAACTAAAATACTGTACTCTGGTTCTGGGCTCTCCCAAGGAATTGTCACGTCCTGCACAAAGCCACTTCTCAGCGTCCCCTGCTTATCACTGGGTGCATACTGAGATCCTTCTGCATGCAGTCAACCAAGTCAAAGCCAAAAAATTACGCCTGGAGCTTAAGTGACTTCTCCAAGCTTAATGTGCAATGCAGGGTTCTCAACACGTTTCACCACAGGGGGAATCCCTATAAGTGTGTGGATGATTTCAAGAGTCAATGAGGAGGTAGTTAGCCTCAGAGTCATATTCTCACATCCACGTACATATAGTGTAGCATTGTGCATAGTTGGTAATCATATAAGGATGATTCCAGATATGCCTCCATGCATAAATTCAAAGTATAAAATATATGTTATAACTTACCCCAAACTAGGAGGGAACTTTTAGATTTCTTGCTCAGTCGAATAGTCTTGGCAACGCTATAAAGATGCCTCGAACACGCATTAGGGGTATTATTTCTAGTTAGAATCGCTCTGTGACGTTGGGAGTAGGTTCTGTAGGAGTCAAGTTTCCGTATTAAAGGGTAGTTTATTTCTTTGCTGTAGTGTTCAGATACGTTCAGATACGTGTTTTGTCCGGTCCTGTAAGGTAACTCTATTGTTTTCCTTGCTTCAGACAGAGCTGTCTACATTTGACGATTCTGGAATGCAGTGTGTTTTAGCCTCCGAATTTGCAAGGTTATATTGCAGTTTTCATGTCCACGCTTCCATCTGGTGTTTTCGACAAACTTCCAATCAGAATAAGTGTTTATTTCTGACTCTCATATGATCAAATCCATGAGCTAGAATGTATTAGGTCGGGGTGTCAGTTATTTTACTCGCCCCCCCCCCCCCGCGAGTTTTAAAATATCATTTTTAAATTTAAACACATGACCTCATCTCCTATAAATGGCCGGACTTCTTCCCTCCCTCTTAGATAACCTTTCAATTGCAATTTGTAACCTCGCTTGCAGATAGTGTCATCGCTAACGTGTCTATCCAGAATGGTTTCTCTGTAATAATTACACGGTCGGAAGTGAGTTAAGCAATTATCACCTGTACGTTCCTGGTCCCCAGAAGGATAAGCTGCGACATATAGCAGACAACAAGTGGTCTTCCTTTTGCATTCTCCGCCACAGTGTCTGAACGATTTTGTAGCAAACAATGCGCCTAGACTGGCATGCGTGTCTTGACGAAAAAGTCAACAATCATTTTTCCGTTTACCAGAGGAGCTAAATCTGGTTCAACAACTTAAGCGATTATAATTAATCCTTAAAGATGGTAAATTAGCAGTAAAATAACACTTTTGCAGTATGAACAGAGGTAAACAAATCTAAGGCGCGGCGGTGGGACAGGTTTGTGTGCGCAAAAATGAAGAAATAAATGGAGAAAGTAGGAGGCAAAGAAGGCGAGTAAAAGGACACAACCAAAATTCCGTCACACCTATTAAGCAAAGTTCTACAACAAACACAGAGAAAGTCCGACAACAAACACAGGTAAAGTCCAACAACAAACACAGGCAAAGTCCTCCTGTCACATGCCATCAGTTCAAGTTCTTTTCCCGCCATCTGCATCACCTCTGTCTCCCAGTTCTCTTCTCCGTTTGTTTGCATTTATTTCTATTGGGGATTCCAGAACAAGGACTGCTTTGTAATGATATCAAAATGTTTCCTCACACTGTGTGTGTCCTCTCCATCGCCAGCGTCTTCTTCACATCTCTTGTACTACTGACACTTGTCTGGTTCTTGTCATCAGTTCCACATTAATAACCTTGTCATCCTTTTTAAATCCTTCTATTTTACGCAAACATACATTCATGAATGTCTGTAACTTTTTGGTTGTTGTTTTGTGCGTATGTGTATGTGTTCCTGTCCATGTTTCAGAGCCGTACAATAGGACTGATTAGCTATTTCAATTGACGATTTTTATTTCTGTGCTGGACTTGATTTCTCTTCCACAAATACACGCCACGTGTTCTAGTTCTGTGCGATCCAGCTTAACAGAAGAGAACAAGTGGTAATGTTCAGACTCCGCACTGGCCACTACAGATTGAGATACCACCTATTCAACAAGCTAAAGATAGGAACTACCGATCAGTGTAACTGTGGCACTGATAAAATGACTGCTGAACATCTGCTTCAAAGATGCCCAACATATGCGGAACAGAGAAAACACATATGGCTGTTACCAGTACCATTCGTGGAAAATCTCTACAGAGATTCAAATAGTCTCAAACTGATTACTGCTTTCTTTGAAAACGTTCAAGTGGACGTCTGAGAGTGTACGTCTGAGAGTGGACGTTTGAGAGTGTACGTCGGAGAGTGGACGTTTGAGAGTGGAAATCTGAGAGTGAACGTAGAAGAAGGAAATCTCTTGATCTCCACGTTTCTAATGCTCTCGCTTTTATTTGTATTTTTTTTTTTTTTTGGGTACTCATTTATCGCTCCAACATGTCTTATCTCACGTGGATCTATTTTTAGATTGCTTTATTTCCGTATTCGTGACCTCGTTTTTATTATGTTCGTAATCTATCCTCTCTGTCTAATTGTAGCATTTGTGTCGACTGTGTCTATAATGCTGCCAAGATATGACATTCAAATAATGCCGCACTTTATTAACTTTCATCTCCCCAGCAGAATGTAGCCCATCTAAAATACACGCCAAGTGTTCCTGTTTTGTGCCATGCGGTCAAGGTCTTTCCACGACCTCCTTATCTCCTACATGTCTTTCTAGAGGGAGCCGCGCTGGTGCAGTGGTTACCAAACCGCGCTGGCGACCGGGTGACTCAGGATCAAACCCGGGCGAGGACATTTGAAGATTTTTCGTCGACCGGGATTTGGACTGGATTAACCGCGACGACATTTGAAGGAGTGTCGTCGACGAGGGACTGGCGGCTCCTGAGCCGACCCAGCTGTAATGGGTACCTCCGAAATCGGCGAATATCTGCCTGAATGGCGAGGGACACCTGTCTCTGGGAAAAAAAATGGATACTCACGTAAAATCAGTCTCAGGTTAGACATACAGGCATTCCATAGTCTTCCCTGTATTTCCATCAAGGGGGCGCTTTACGTGCTCCCACAAATTATGCCGTTTTTAACTCCCCAATGCCCCCACGTTATCTACACCCCCTTAATCCCCATATTCATAATCATAATTTTTTTACGCTAGTCACCTATTGTATTGTAATACCCCCATTTATAATTTTATTTAGCCCCTTTTGCATCATATTATCATCAATTTCTGCATCCCAATTACTTTGCAGCTTGGTGACTGGTGGTTGACTGCAAACGACCTCTTCTGACTTCTCGCCTACTACCCCCGATAGTCACGGGATTTAAAGCCCTCCTAGGAAGATTAGATCAGGTAAACCAACCAGCTCTCCCCCCATAATTGCTGGTTGAAAATATACATTGGCCTGCTATCCCCCCCCTGATAGACAGCCAGAAAGACGACGGACCGACAGATGAAAGCAGGTGTGAACACGATAACTTAAAAGCAATAGTTTGGAACATATGACCAAAACTCACTGAGAACCTAGATCCCTCTCTTGAGACTTTCCAAAGCCATTCGTGGACAGAAGGCTAACTACTCGATTAGATATAGCTAGCCCTTATAAATCCTACTAAATCTAATAGGCGCTAGACAAATACAACCTTAGATAGACTGCCCAGACAGATGAGAACGCCCGCTCAATAAGCTCAAGATAGATACCCGAGATGGACTAGATGAAACTTACATGATATGGCAGATAGCTATGAGAAGATAGAAGATAATACGAGACTACAAAGAACCTAGTCTACAAGTTAAAAGATAGAATGGATAACCCGAAGTTTCGACCTAAAGACATAGATACATTATACCTGGCATACGTATGGGAATATGCGCGAGAGATAGAACTAGATCCTTGCATTGGAGCAGGGCTGAACACCGTGATACTGAATAGATAAATAGAGTCAAACGATTATGAAGACCAGGATTAGATAGCAAGATAGATATAATAGAGATCCGATAGATAGAAGTAAACCCCCGATAAGCAGATAGAGATAGTAAGAGATGCGGGTATCTGCGTACATAGAGCGTAAGTAAGAAGGCTCGCCCCTTCATCTCCCCACACCAGCACACCACCGACCACTGGAACCACCCGTCTCACCCAAGGGTGGGGGGGGGGGGGGGGGGAGGGGGGCAGTCGGGACTCTTTAATTGATAGGGGGGGGAGAGGGGCGGGGACCATATATTGTCTAAAAGTAATACACATAAATTATCCTACCCGATGGACAGACGATAATGCCATCATAGAGGAATATTACAAGAGTAGGGACTGGAGATTCATTTTAGGGCTTATCAAACCAGCACTAGACCAGGCGAGATGAACGGGAGGGGGCACAATAAATAGATAAAACCTAGAAACAAAAATCATAAGATACGTGAGAAACAAAGAAATGCATGCCTACCACATAAATTCTGTACTTATTCCGGGGAAAATTTCTTTAGGGACTTGCCACCAAAAATCCTACAAAAAAAAAAAAAATGTTCTTCCTCATTCCTGATCATAGAATTCCTAATTCTGGCTATCAAGTAACATTATGACTCCATGCAACGTTTATGCATTGCAAACAAAATAAAAAACAATGACAAACAAAACAAAAAGGTTGCGACTATGCTTTGTTTAGTTTTAAAACAACATATAACAATTTAATAATCAGCACAGACACGGACAAGTCATTAGGATGGAATTTTATCGTTAACAGTTATTTAAAAAAAATGAATGTTTGGAAAGATTGGGTGAAATTTATATAATAAAAGTTTTTCGAGTCACGGAGACGTAGGGTGAGGAAATTACAAGACGTTTTAATGATTTCTATTTACACATAATGGAGGGAAACCTGAGGCCTGTAACAGAGTAAAATTAATTAATGAAACAAATTAAAACGTTGTTAGATCATGTCGATAGGCCACTCGTTCGCGTCTAAACGACATCTACCGGTCAGGAAAATAAAGAGTAGAAAAAACAGACACCAGACAGTAGGCAAACAAAAAAAACAACAGATATGAGTAGGCCATACCCAGTGATTAAAAACTCTGGACCTTCCGTTCGATGCAGGACACCAGCACTCCGCCCAGCCTAGCCAGGCAACTAGCGAATAACGACTAAACTCGCCAAAATTAAACACAATCCGCGATCTTATCCCGCCCTGCTATGCTGGTGTCGCACGGAAGGTCCATAATATTTGAAAATCCTGGGTACGGCCACTCATGTCTTTTTTGTTTTTTTTTTGTTTTTTTTTCTTTTTTCCTGTTGTCGGTGTTTCTACTTCTTTATTTCCTGCGAGTGCCTGATAACAATACCTTTATATTTGTTTTCATAACCCAACAACAAAACAAAACTAACCAATCAAATCCCAACACCCACCACCCCACCCTTTTACGTTCCGTCTGGCTCTTCTACATCCGCCCCCAAACCCCTCTCCGTTCACGTTCCGTGCATCCCAACGTGGTTCGTCTCACGCATACTTTTTCTATTTTATTTTATTCTCTCAAACTCTGAAAAACTTATAAGATCTCATCCATCTCTTTTGCAAAAAAGGGACCATGAGTTGCACGCTACAGCAGCAATTGGTTCATTTATCGGAAAAGAATATTCCCTGTGACTTGCACGAAAGCCTGGTTTCTTTTGTTGGCAATCATTTCTGCTCCCAGTCCTTCCATCGCGTTCTACCATCACACACCCCTCTCCCAGCACTTCGACCCATCAATCACACACCCATATGACTTCAATAACTCTCTCAGTTCTCAGCATCTCCTACTCCCCGGCTCTCAAGTCTCACGGCCCTCTCTTATCGCTCCATGCACACACTCTCTTTCTCGTCATCACCACTTACTCTTCTTCCATGGTGGGTCACACACTAACACTCCCTTTCCCACTGGTCAGGACATCCGCCGCGCTCCAGTGTCAGTCACATGCCCTAGCTCATCACACTCCCGATCGAAATCGTATCGTACCCCCCGCTGAAAAGCACACTCCCCCCATGGTGATCTCACATCAGTACCTGATTTATGCTGGGTGCTCAGGGGATACCTCACAGGGTGAAGGCAGGAAGAGCAAAGGCTAAAATAGAAACACTGATAACAACGAGTGAGTCCTTAAGGGGACACATAGATAGCAAGTTACGATATGAGAGTTTGATGATGAGCTGATACGTTCTCAAGGATAAACATGGACTAACCTTGGGTCAGGAAAACCGAGATTAGGGAAGCCAGAGTTGCGACATGTGGCTGACTGTCTCGCCGTGGCGTCGCACTCGTGATAGTTGGTCAAACTATGGCCAATAGACCCTTGGAGTAAATAAGTGTCGTAAGAGGAGTTTTTCAAGTATCAACCCTCGCTCAAGATTCCTCTTGACATACCGATACATGACGAAAGAAGCATGAATCTTACTACCTTTAACGGAACGGCGGTGACAACTGCGTATTTTTTTAAACGTAGAACAGTCAATCCGATGAACAAAGACTTGGGATTATAATTCGCCGAAACAATCTACTCAGTCTGTTGTATTAAAAACGGGGTAACAATATTCTCGAGTTCCAGGTACGCTCTTGAACGTATTTGTTGGCCGAAAATCTATCTGTATAGCCGTGAAATGAATATTGACTTCCCGTAGTTCACACATACTGAACACGCCCCATGCTGAAAGTGATCTCAGCAAATAATAAGTCTAATAGTGTCTACGTAAATACAGACATATGGTAGGCAAAACAATGATGGTAATCACATGTCAAGAGTACCTTAACGTAGTTGCAGACCTACAAAGCTACATCGAATAGTTATAACTAGAACTGCTAGAGCTTAATCCGAAAAAAATTAACATGGTCGATCAACCTTATATACTAATTTAGGAACGTAAACACATACATTCATGGTATACTATCTCAAACTATGACACTAATATAACAGTAGTTGCTTAACTGAGCCATTGAGAACTGAATTATGGCTAATAACTTACTGTGCTAGACTTCTCTCCTGGACACATTGGGGCAGCAATAGACAATACTGCAGCACTTGGGCAATGAGCGGGTCTTATTACAGCACCTCAGTCGGAGTAGTCCGCTGAGTGGCTTATAGATCTGAACTGTGGATCACCACGCATACTCGACAAATAATACAGACACCATATACCTCGAGCGGAGTACTCTGAAGGTAGATTGGTACATAACTCAAGTAACGCATATTCTAAATCTATTATTTTCAAGCACAAATAGTTGCAGGTTGTCAATGGGAACATCGATATAGCCCCCCAGCCCCACAGTTATGCTCAAGAGACTATTCGTGCTTGGTAAAATGATGACATATAGTGAAATAAGATAGACCGTTTACACGCATGCACGTCGCCCCGCCCCACACCACCATCCTCGTTATCTCACCCCGCCCCGGTCCCTTAACCCCCTAACCCTCCTCTAACCCTAATTCCCCTTACCCTTAGGGAATACAACTACAATCTCTTTTCGGAAAATCTCTCTTAGATATCCCTATCCCCCCCAGTGAATGTTTAGGCTGGACCGCACGAGCTGCGTGTACCAGGCCCTCACCTGTCCTATGATTATACCCGCAGACCAAGAAAACAACAACCACAGGATTGTATAATGCCATAGCACCAACTCATGTTTGTTGTCCATGCTTGAACTCACCACACTGGTCGATGACGCATCAACAGTTTATTAATTCCTCTGTCAGGACGTTCCCGACCTGGCTACAAGTCCTCCCAATGTGCACGTCAATGTTTTCCACTGACTCCTCCCCACAACGATTCTGTGCATTGTGTGAACCATCCATATGTTCAATTATTCCCTCACCAAATGACTTTTGTCCCTGTTCGTCATTTTCCGCAAAGCTTTCCCTCATAATTACATTAAATACCCTATTCTCCACGTCAGGTGTCGTGTATCTGTACATTGGGACCCATAGCACTGTTGGCTTTTTTTAATGGACAATGTTTTTGAAGTTCACACTATGTTGTTAAAGTAAAACCGTCTATGACATGTGACAGTGATGTACACATAATATTCTTCCTTCCAACCAAAGAATCGTTTCGACAGAATACTTTTTTGTTTGGTATGTTAAAACCAATGCAGATTATTTACAAGAATTACCACAGCTTGTCAATCACTACAGTTTGGTAATCTATGAGGTTGGACGTCCAGTTATCCAGACATGTTCTACCTAACATACTGTGCAAGAATGTCTTCAACTTAATGGCCATTTTAATGTCAATTACGTCTCAAACACTCTCACTGTGTTCGTCTGCTTTCTTTGTTTTTTACCCTTATTCAGTCCTGAGCCATTGTACTGCTCACACGAACTATACGTCACTATTTTGTTCAGGACTTTGTCTATCTGGCTATTATAGGAGTCCACTAATTAATCTGACATTTTCGCTGCATGTTTTCTCGGAAGTGGCGCTACTGACTTTTGCAGTCTTGTCACATTATTCATGGCTACACCGCAGGTATACCTTACAATATTTACATCACATTCTCACAACTATGTCGGTCCACCCTTATTCACGATTATGTTTATTAAGCTGATGGTCCGATTTCCGTTTCTCCGTTTGTTGTTCTGGGCCGCTTTATGGACAAAAATTTTTATGTTGAGCAGCTTTAAAAATCAAACTAATTCTAGTTTTACTGAATCAACGAATGTCAAACACTGCAATTATCTTTAAAATCTGAGTAGGAGGTTTTTCAACCTAAGTCTTAAGGTATGCATGAGCAACATGCTAATAGTTGTACAATGGATACACAGTGCCCCAGAGTGATGGTTTAGTGAGAAGAGATGTTAGAACCAAAGGGGGTCAAAACAAGAATGTTTCAAGGTGGACCTGATAACGCATAAAGATATCTCAAACTCCTAAAATTTCAATCCAATTAAAGTCCTCGAGACGGTCCACGTTCCTATCATAGCAATGTCAAAATCTTGAGATTTAGATTTGTATAAGCAGGAAAATTAGGGTTCCTGCAATACCCCCTAACACGCAACTCCCAATGTTTGCATTCATTTACCTCAATTGGTGGCATTGAAAAATCACCGTACTCCCAATACACGCAGTTTTAAGAACTTTTCGCTCTATGTCAATTATAACCTGCTCCATCACGTAGTTCAAAACAACCCATGAAATTGCCCTGTGTTACGTTCCCAGCTATTCCACATATTCTCCTACTAGACACATTAATTTATTTCCAATCGATATTATATCATAATCCTACATTTCCTCCACGTATTTTCACTATCACTTGCACCCTCCGCCCTCGATGTATTTCCCAGTACCCCCCCCGTACCGGACTGCTTCTTTTATATCTGTTGTGGTTGCCGGGTTTGGGCCAGTCGGGGGGGCTATATTCTTTCGGCCCTGTCTAAAATAATATAATCACTGAGGTTCAAAGGGAACGGGGACAATTAACCTGTGGCGACAGCGGGCGGGGAGGAACCCCCATTCTTTGTTGATACCATTAGTTGGCATTCTATTGTAAATCGCCCCCCTTCCCCATTCTTTTGGTGTCTCTACAAAACAGGCATAAACAATCCTTTGTGACAGGCTAGATGTTTTCATCGTGATTAATCCCAGTGTATACGTATCGTGTGAGGGGATACGGTAAGCACCTCTTGAAAGTCGGGGCATTCTTGGGAACGTATGACACTGGAGGGGTGGTGGAGTCAATCTGAAAGACGGAATAAAAGCAACTAACATTCGACGGAACAAAAAAACTCAATAATTAGAAAAAAATCGACTACCCGGGGTTTGCCTGTGGGGGTGGTCGGGGGCGGGTGGCCATTTAGGGGGGGGGGCTGTGGTAGGGGACGGGGGACTGGGGGGTCCGGTACCGGGGGCGTATTTCGGGGGCCCGGCCCTTGGACGATTGAGGGGGGAAATATCTCCGATCACGGGCATTGCTATTTCATCCGGGGGGGGGGTGGTAACGTGGGGGGGGGGTGTCAAACAACGGAAACGAGGACAAAAAGCATGCTTGGGGATCCTGTCATGTTTAATCTGCCCATCATTATGGTGGGGTCATAGCCATCAATCCTTCGCGGGGGGGGGGGGGGGGGGCCATCTCGTGCGTCAGGCGGGGAGGTGGATGGGTCTATCATAGACATCAGACATCGTCATGGGGTAATCATGTCTATGGTTTCTTCTATTCTAATCGTGAAGATTTCATTCATGGATGTATGTCTATCGTAGTCTTTGCTATCATGAACCGAATGTTCTTAATTTTCATGACATCTAATCATCTGGTGGGGGGGCCTATGGATTCTACCTGTCACCCCGATTTCGAGAACGAGGGATCATCACCGTCATCATTGTGCTAACAATACCATCATCATCACAGCCATACGGGTCGTTCACCACATAGTCATGATCGTTCATCATAGGTAGATCAGGAATGGGTCATAAGAGGGTTGTATCATCTTATGGCCCCCCCCCCCCGGCTAATACATGTATAGTAGGTCATTCATCGGTGTGGATAATTCGTCATTGATTCATCATCGTCAGGAGTATCATCATCATTCATCATAGGGAACGGACTGGAACATAGTCATCATCATAGTCTTCAAATCATCATCATGCGATAGAACAGTGAGTTTCGTCATCATCATGATCATGAGGAGATCAGGATGATATGACTTAATTCATGCATGGGCATTCATCTTAGTCATCAAAATAGTTCTTCATCAAAATCAGTCGGGGATGATAAATTCGTCGATATCATTTCGTCGGTGTATGTGGAATCATTTAGATGCTTCATCCAAATATCGATCATCACTCAAGTATCGAATCATCATCTTCAAGTCATCGGATCATCGTCCGAGGAGAATCACTCATTGAATATCGGATGATAATCGTCATGCAATAAGAAGATCATCATCATCCTAATGAGTAGGGACGACTCAAGCTCATGAGTAACCATCATCATCATCAGTTAGTCGTAGATCATCATATCTCTTGTTAGTCATTCAACTGTAACTTGTAATCTTTCAGCAAATAGCATCCAGAGAGGGAAAGTCAGTCATGCATAGCTATAAAATCATGTCATCATCATGGGGATTCTTCATTTGTCTAAGCACAAAGTACATATCACTCATCATTGACGGTCATCACGTGAGTTTCATCATAATCGCATAATTCACATTACGGCAGCCGCATCATCATCATGATATTCGATCATCGTCGTAATGAAAGGACCCGGCCATCGCGGATCGAACCGCGATAATTCAGCACGAATCATTCGATAGGGGTCATCGTCACGCTGAATTTTTTCATGCATAGGAGATCATTATCTCAGGCAACATAGTCAGGCACGCTGATAGTAAACCCTCTCATCAATCTTGAGTCATCATTATCCATGTTATCAGTTCATCAGCTCCAAGTCAGCTCATTGAGCATCATTCTATCAGAAAATCGTCATCGAATTAACCAATCTAGATCATAGGATGCCTAAGATCATACATATGACGAGATCATCATCATCTATATCATCAGTTCTCAGTCATCACTCATGGCATAGTGATCAGCATCATGAGTTGAGTGCACATTCATCATCTGCAATATCACTCTTTAGTCATCCAGGGAACCCCAGCACGGAGTAAAGGAATCATCATCATAAGCAACTGCTATTCATCAGTGGGTATGATCATGCATCTTTAAGAGGGGAATAGATGCATCCAAGTGGAGTTCCAATGTGTCATCATCATCATAGACATCAATCATAGTCATGTAATCATTCATAGGGATAATCATAGAGGGTTCTCAGATCCATTGATCACAGAGAGTAATCATGGTATTCAACTAGCAAAAAAGAGAGTATGTATCAGCATCATCATCATCATTGTCATAATCATTATCATCATCATCACCATCATCATCACCACCATTATCATCATCATCACCATCGTCATAATCAACAACATCGTCACCATCATCACCATCACCATCATCATCACCATCATCTTCACCATCAGCATCACCATCGTCATAATCATCATCCTCATCACCATCATGATCATGATCATTGTCGTAATTTTTTTTCTGAGAGAGTTCTGATGGATATTGGTCCTTTTAGAGTGTAGAATGATAGTGAAGGCTCTGTGAGAATAAGGATTTAGGAAAGTGAGGTAGTAGATTCACAAGGGCTGAGGAAGAGTAAGGACAGTCTCTTATTACGACAATATTTGTCTCTCAAAACTATTCCTACCACTCTTCTGAACAAACAGTTGTTTGTCAGTTCCAGTCGCTCATGCGCACACACCAATTTGGTGATTCTGACGCACAACGTACATGAATACACACTACGATAACAAAATATGGGAAATATTTGGGTTTTGGGCCAGCCGACACCAAATGCTAATAAAGTTTTTAATACTTTTATTATCATAAAATCAAGTCACAAGTAATATCAATTTACAGCCAGAAATCATGGGTTACAAAATACAAAATGACAGTGGGGTGGGGGGGGGGGGGCGGGGGGGTTGAGGAGAAGTATCCAATGCACCTTTTCCCGCTTGTATTTACTAACAGAAAAAACCCGGTCCCAAGGACGAGAAAGGGGGGGGGGGTGTGATGATCAGAGATAGGCAATTTAACCCAATGGTAAATTTATTACTCTGAGTCAAGGGGGTTACAGTAATAAGGGGTAAAGGAAAAGCTAGGGGTCATCAAATGTTTTCCTTTAATCAACCAATTTTCCAGGGAGGGGGGAATGCTCACAGTTAAATAATCCCGCTAGGAGAAATCCCGTACAATTAATACAGTACACCTTAATACTAGGTTGAACTAATTATAAGGGTAAAAAGATTAAATCTCCTTTTTCATTAAAAAAAAAACACGCTTGGCTGGCCAGCACACAGTCACACACACACAGACTTACCAAATGGTGAATTCTGGCTTTTCATAGGAAATACATAAAAAACCGCACTAAACCTTGGCTTAGGTAAAAGTATTTTCTTCCGTGTACAGCCCCAGATTAGCGGGTTGTTGAAGTTAACAAAGTGTCCCGAAATCGCTGGATGTTGAAGATTAACGGTACTGTTTGTTTATTAGATAAAGTTCCTAAAGAATGGCACAGGCACTTGGCTAGGTGTGAGGAATAGTGTGGTGTCTAAGATTGGCACAGCTGGTGGAGATAACTTTCTTTTGCAGTAATGTCACAAACTACAAAACACTGAGGTAAGTTCTTCAGGGGGGTGGTAAAATCCAATGATTATGCTTGACAGACAGTGTCAGGGGAATCTATGTTCTTCTTCACGAATAGAGCAGTGAGTAAAATATTGCTACTGTTGACTGTTCTTCTTCCAGTTTGATAACTATAAAAAACGACTTTATGAATTGGGATTTTAAAATAGTCTTTGGGTTTGTTTTGTTTCTGTATACTTCCGATAGCTGAATCCCAACAGGATCGCCACAAAGATTAAATTTCAAATATGTTCATAAGTCACTGGAGTAATCGAACTGAGTCGGCAAGACTCTAGATATATATTATTGCTGCGTACTGGCTGCTTAAATGCTGTTTCATTGCTGCTAAATTGCTGGGATGCGAGGTTCAAAAGATCATTCTGGATGCAATAGAAAAAACATGAAATACAATAAAATCATATTAAAATCTAACGCGCGATACATTTACAGTTTAACTATTTTCTGCACTCGCGTCTTCAATTAATAAAGCAAAAAAAAAACTCCCCGTGAGGTTAATAGTTGAAAGCACATCTATTTATACAGAACTAAACTGTATTAAAGTTATAATTCCCTTAAGCGGCTATTGTATTAGGAAATAAACTTATAGATGTAACGTTTAGTTGGCACTAGAACTTTGAAGATGGGCTTATTTAATAAGGTTAAATTTATACCACAATCCCGTGAACTAAATATGAAATAACTAAACCACTGATCACTCGAAGCTAAAGTATTAATTACCGTCTGCACAGAAAAAGAATTTCACTCCAATAGCCAACCATTTAGATGAAATCTAACAGGAATTTAGCTATATGCTAGTGAATCTTAGAATTCTGTCAGAACGAATGATAACGTTGCCCTTTTCAGATTCTGTATTTATCTATTGGAAAGGCAAGATAAATGGTACGTGTGAAAATTTCGCGCCTCTTCAGTTCCCAGGGAAAGTCGAAGTTATTTAGCTGCCATGCTAACCACGATGGCCCGACTGGCTTCCGATCTACGTTCGTCTCAGGCTGCTCGCACGAGGATGTGAAATTTCGGCGAGACTAGCCTCGTTCGCGGTGAGTTTCCTGATTCCTCAGATCGTATCCGCTACGCTGAGCGTTCCGTCTTTCGGGCAAGTCTGCCGGTGGCCACAGAAGTGCGAAGTCTGCAAGAAGCTTTCTTCTGACCGCTCGTGTCCGTCTTGCGAACGGTTCAGTGTTCGTACGGAGATGCTAAACTTCTGCTTCTCTGTTCTGGGGATCTTCTTTGACTGCTTTGATCATAGCCGCTACTCTTCGTTGATGAAAAGTTACAACAATACTGATGTTCAGGGATTCTAATGTTATGAAAAGCTAAAGTCCCTTTAATCATCCATCAAATCAGGGAAAATTCACTTGACAAACTAGACGTACGTCACAATCATCACCATCAACATCATCGTCCTCATCACAATTGTCATAATCATTATCACCTTCCCCATTGTCGTCATCACCATCGTCACAATCATCATCACCATCGTCATAATCATCATCATTATCAACATCAACATCACCATCATGATCATCATTATAACCATCAATATTATCCTCCTCATCATCATCACCATTGTCATAATCATCACCTTCATCACCATCGTCGTCATCACCATCTCATAATCATCATCACCATTATCATCATCACCATCGTAATAATAATAATAATCATCATCATCATCGTCATAATCATCATCATTACCATCATCATCATCATCACCATCATCATCACCATCGTTATAACCATCATCATTATCATCACCATCATCATCATCACCATCATCATAATCATCATTATCACCATCGTCAAAATCATCTTCATCACTATTATTATCATCATCACTATCATCATAATCATCACCACCATCACCATTACCATCACGATCATCATCACCATCGTCATAATCATCACCATCATTATCATCGTCATAATCATCATCACTATCATCATGTAAATTACTCCATGTGTGTTTCAGTCTCTCAATTCTTTTGCTAATTCAACAATATTAGTGTTCATTGTTCACTTGCAAAGTCTGTCGCAGATGAGTTCATTACTAGGAGAGGTCCCACATGCTGTCAGAGCCGGAAATGGATTTGAGGATGAGCACTCAATTTCCGTTTCAATGTTCCTAAGGCATGTGCAATATATAGCCTTTGACAGAAAAAGTCCAACTCCTGGCCATCTCGTGGTGGGACTGATCGAAACTAACAGGAGAAGGGGTGACAGGACAGTCTCGGGTGGGACTGATCAAAACTAACAGGAGAAGGGGTGACAGGACAGTCTCGGGTGGGACTGATCAAAACTAACAGGAGAAGGGGCGAAAGGAAAAACTCTGGTGCCCTAAAACAAGAAATCTCCAGGTAGCTGATGCCTGTAAGCCATGGATGGCAAGTCATCCAGGAGAAGGAAAACTCTGATTTCAAACCACATGCTGTCTTGTAGGTAGGCTGGAGACTGCCAGAGGCTTAAGAAAGTAAACCCGTATAAAATGCTTGATGAGATCTGATGTGTTGGACTGAAAGGTGCAGATAGCACAGCCCAGGTGTAAACTACGATATAAAATATATTTTGCTCAAAATACAATCGACCTAGGAGAGAACCATGAACTCTGTCGTGAAGGGTGCTAGTTAGTCATTCCAGTATAGAGAAACTCAAAGTACAGTTTGTCTATTACAACTCTCAGATTGTCTGATCATTATGTCCCTTTCTGCTACTTATGGAGCATAGAGACACAATTATAACTGCTCTACTTAAAGGTGGCTTGCACCTTCAGCATTCAGGTCCTTTCGTAACCTTGGTTACTGTAGTAACTACAGTGTTCTTTCTTGTGTGTCAAAGTAAGTCGAATTACCTTTTTTCGTTTTTTAAAAAACATCCATCCACCACACATCCACCACACATCCACCACACTCCACGTCTTACTGTAGTCCCCCGCATCTTCCTCTACCTTTAATTAATTAAATATATAAATAAATGAAGGCAATTAACAGGCGTTCGTTGGATATAAAGGTCGACACTAGACACCCGAAAATAAATATAAGTGATAGGATAACCAGGAATCTAACTTAGTGCCTGTTACTTACTTTTATTTATTTATTTTTTTTTTTTTTTTTTTTGCTTACGCCCGCTAATACTCGAGGCGAAATCTCAGGTTATTTTTTTTTTTTTTTTTAACCTGACATTGATTTTACGTGAGTATCCCTTTATTTCTTGTACAGAGACAGGTGTCCCTCGCCATTCAGGCAAATACTCGCCGATTTCGGAGGTACCCATTGCAGCTGGGTCGGCTCAGGAGCCGCCAGTCCCTGGTCGACGACACTCCTTCAAATGTCCTCGCCAGGTCTCGAGTTAATCCAGTCCAAATCCCGGTCGACGAAAAATCCTCAAATGCCGTCGCCCGGGTTTGATCCTGTATCACCCGGTCGCCAGAGTGGTGTTGTAACCACTACGCTAGCGCGGCTCCCACTTTTATTTATATTTTTATTTACTTTTCATAGGACTCCATCAGGTTTCCTTCACCAACCTATAATTACAGTTTCCATGATGAGGAAGCAAACCGCAAGTATAGCTATTAGTCGCCTCTTACGACATGTATGAAGAAGCCTTAGTCCTATTCAATTGTGCCCTCTCAGATACCTGTCTCCCCCCCCCCCTCGGGAAATACATGATACTCAGTTAACCTGCACAACTTTTTGTCCTTTTCGACTTGATCCAATCCAATCCACAGTCTCATTAAAATCTTTGTCTGATCCGATATCGATGCAGCCAACCAGCCCCCGACTATTGGGTTCAACAACCCACCGGGAGATCGAGTTCATGTAAAAAGTTCGATTGTCAGGTAACTCAAATTGTACACTAATAGTAGTACCGTTCACACGACAAATAGTAGTACCGTTCACACGACAAATAGTAGTACCGTTCACACGACTAATAGGAGGTTGTGTATGAGGTTGGCAGTCTCATCAAGTAAGACAACTTGCCACAGAAACCACGACTGCAAGAGCATGTGAATGCCTGGTGCAGGTTTTCTACAATGGCACCAGGTTTGTAAGAAGTGTATTAAGGAACATTCAGACATGGACGGACCAGGGGATACCATTTTCAAATTAACATACTAATACCCGTTTCATTATTGAGTGACAAAATTTATTGATTATTCTGTGGTAATTAACTTGCTTTGTTTGATGTTAAAGTAGTAATTTATTTTTATGTTACTTAACTCTTTAAGCCCCAAGAGCCAGTATACTGTACTTCCCGCTAGACCCATTTGGCCCAAGAGCCAGTATACTGGCTTTCGTATCTCTTGATCCTTTCTAGGGCTGTTTTCTAATTTTGACAACTCAAAAACGCTATTTTCTTACAGTATAGCCATCCATTTTGGACTTTTGCCATGAAAGACACAACAGTCCTGTGTTAAGTAATTAATTTTTAATTTTTTTTAAGTGCACGTTTCGTTACATAAAATGGCCACGCCCACTAATTCTGACAGACCTCACAAATTAACGTCACAGCAAGCTAGAAAGTTATTTGAAGAAATTCTAGATAGTAGTGATAATTCACATTGTATCAGTCCTTCAAATTGTAGTGGAAGCTAGTCAGATCCTAATGTCAAGTCATTTAAAATTGATGATGATAATGGGAGGTTTTTTTGTTAAATCGGATTTCATATCTTTTTCTCCTTTCCAGATCTGTTTTCTAATTTTAACAACCCAAAACGTCACTTCCGACAGGAAGTACTTTCTTTTTAAATGCCTCGTGCCTTTGAAGAGACGTAAATTGTTGCTGTGTTAAAAATTTAACATTTTTTGTAGCAATTTTTAGCGAATATTTTCACAGATAAAATGGCCACGCCCACTACTGCTTCCAATCGGTCTAGGCGTTTAACATCAGATCAAGCTCGTAAGTTATTTGAAGATATTTTTAATAACGAATCTGAATGTAGTATAGAAAGCATAGATGGCAGTGACGAAGATTTTCAACTGGAGCATCCTAACATCGACTCCTCGGAAACCGACGAAGATAATAGGTCTGATGTCGTTACTGAAGTTATGGATACAGGAGCATGTAGGCCTAATCAGACTGTAATAAATTCAAGTAATATATCCGAGCCAAAAAGAAAAAGAATCAGGAGGGATGGAAATGTTGATTTTATTAGTAGGCCTAATATAAACAACGCGGTTTGGCATTCAGTGGCGACTGGAGAAACTAAAGCAAATTTTACTTTTCGCCAGACAAGACAGAACATAAATCCAGCTCTGCATAGCTTGCAAACACCTCTTGATTTTTTAAAATTTTACATGGATGATGCTGTTATTAGCACTTTGATAACCAGCATTAATGCCTATGCTGCTAAAGTTGTTGAAATAAACAACCCACACAGAAAATATTCATTATTTGCATCATGGACACCAGTCACTTATTATGAATGGCTCAAGTTTACAGCAGTAATGATTGCGATGGGATTGGATCGAAGACCAAAAATCAAGGACTACTGGCGCACCGCAGGAAATTTTTATACACCTTGGTACCACGAGATGTTTTTGAGAAACCGTTTTCAAACTATTTATCACAGTATGCTGCATGTTTGTGAACCAGAAGATCAGGACGCAGCTAAAATTGAGCCATTTGTCGACATGCTATTGACCAAATTTCAGAATGCTTTCTATCCATTTGAAGATGTTTGTATTGATGAGATGGTTATAGGATGGAAAGGTAGGTTTAGGCACAAACAGTTCAATGCAACCAAACCTCACAAATACCATATCAAAACATTTGGACTATGTGATTCAGCTACTGGCTATGTTTTCAATTTGAAAATTTATTTTGGGAAAAATACAGCCTATGATCCTAGTCTAGATCCCAGCTCTGCTCATGCCGTGAAAGTGTTCGGCACTCTTTTGAAGCCACTGAGATCAGGACATCATATTTTTGCTGATAGATTTTATTCATCCAAAGCTCTGATTGAATATCTGCTTGCACACAGTTATAATTATACAGGAACCCTGAATGTCAACCGTGTCGGTTTTCCTCCTGAAATAAAAAATCTCAAGCTTGGCCATCAAGAGATGAAATGGTTTTTGGACTCGGAAAATACAACATTATGTGTTGCCTGGAAGGATAAAAAAGCTAAAAAGCCTTGCATACTTGTTTCAACAAAATCAGCTGTCGCAACGGTTGAGAAGGGCAAGGGTCTAACCAAAGTTACAAAGCCAAAGGTAGTTGATGACTACAATATTAGTATGAATGGCTGCGACCGCATGGATCAAATGGTTTGTTACTACAGTATGCACAACCGTAAAACCAGAAAGTGGTGGAAGAAGATTTACCACTGGATTATTGAAGTAACACAGGTAAATGCCCACATCCTTTACAATTTGTGTCAGGAAGGTGCGACTACAAAAAGGAAGCTAACACTTCAAGATTTTAAACAGAGTTTGATTGAGGATCTGTGCAAAGAAGCTGCTGAGCTGACACCAGGCGGTGTAATAGATTGTCCACCCACAAATTATTAAAGCTCCATGAAAGGAAATGAAGTGGAACGGATGATTGGAGCCAGACATCTAGTGGAATTTGATGGAAAGGACAGAGCCTGTGTTCATTGTAGCGCCGCTGCCTTCCAGTGGAAGGCAGCGGCGCAGATCACGCTTTGTGTGTACAGGATGCACAGGCAGACCCCACCTTTGTACAAAAAATTGCTTTGTAGCTTATCATAAGCAACAATATATATAGGGTCTGCCTAGATATGAATAAGGTGAGTTATAAAATATTCTTTTCCCTTTTCTGATATGTTTGATAGGGCTTACAATTTGAAATTTTCATTTTTTTTTAAATGCTAGGGACTTTTTTCTGTTAAATTTTTTACTTCGGATTTAATTATAAAATAATGTTTATACATAGGCCCCCTAGTGTGAATATATTTAGAAGAAGTGATCTTTTGTGATTTCCTATGGATTATGTGTTTTCCTATGGATTATATCTTCAGAAGAGGAGCAACTCGGCAAGGTAAGAATATATATATTTTTTTCAAATTTATCTACTGTTTCATCTGCGTCTTATTCAGCCTCCATTTAATTTTACATTTTACTAACTAATAATTTTTATTGATAATATAATATTTAAATTATGCACAAGATGCAGTTACTAACAATCATTCATGTGTAAATAATATTATAACTCCCACCGTTCTGATGTAAAAACTGAAATTTCCTTTTTTTTACAACAATATGACCTGTTGTTGTAATTTGTGAAATTAACAATCTTCTGAGTGTTTATTGATTAAAAACTGATTGTACTTTGCTAGAATACTTCTGTTTGTGACATTTTGAAACTTTATACTTGGATATTCTCATTAGGAACAATTGTAGAAGAATTTTAATGAATACTTTTAGTCTAATTTTGCACCGGCTTCTTCTTTTGTCCTCCATTTTACCTTGAATAACTAATCATTTTTCAATGAAAGCTTTTATACTTGTAGCACAAGAGTAAAGTACATCCAATTACCTTCAGTTTCATATACAACAACAAAGTTATTTATACATATGAACATTTAAAAAAAATGATTTCCAAACAACAACAATAAAAACACACAGGGTTGACAATTTCCTCTGTTTTGCAACAATATGACCTGTTGTTGTAATTTGTGAAATTAACAATCTTCTGAGTGTTTATTGATTAAAAACTGATTGAACTTTGTTAGAATACTTCTGTTTGAGACATTTTGAAACTTTACACTTGGATATTCTCATTAGGAACAATTGTAGAAGAATTTTAATGAATACTTTTAGTCTAATTTTGCACCGGCTTCTTCTTTTGTCCTCCATTTTACCTTGAATAACTAATCATTTTTCAATGAAAGCTTTTATACTTGTAGCACAAGAGTAAAGTACATCCAATTACCTTCAGTTTCATATACAACAACAAAGTTATTTATGCATATGAACATTTTAAAAAATTATTTCCAAACAACAACAATAAAAACGCACTGGGGTGGTAGGATCGACCTGTTCAAAAAGAGTCTAGCCTACTCTGGTGCCTACTTATGGAACAGCCTTCCATACCACCTAAAAAGCCTACCTACACAATATTCTTTTAACAAAGCACTTTTCAAACACTTCCTCAACACTGATTATCTACCCCCATAGAAACAGTATTTGCCTGTCAACATCTCATCCAAACATTTATTTTCCTCTTCCGCTCGTTTTTTGTGAATAATTTGTTTTATATCCATGTAATATTATTATTATATTCATTTTAAAATATTATTATATAATGTAATGTATGTGTGAATGTACCCACATAATACTGTACTTTAGAAATGTGAGTCGTGAGAATGTACCCGCATACCACTGTACTTTAGAAATGTGAATTTTTTTTTTTTTTTTTACTGCTCAAAGACTTTTCCTGCTACATAAGTGCGTAAGAAAGTGTTATTATTATTATTTCATTTTCCACCAAGAATGTATGGACATAAGCGAAAATGTCTTTATGTAATTTTTGTATTGATGATTGATGACACATTCAAAAATACAGATTAATTGTAGACGGATTGACCGCATGAGTGAGTGTCGGTATACAGAATTTATTTATTGTTTTATTTATTTTATTTTATTATTACTTTTTTCCCCCAATTACTAGCTTGTTTGTTTCAAAAAAAAAAAACCTACTCATTTTTTTATTATGATTGCATACTGTAAATGAATGCTGTTATGGTAACTTTATAATGTTGCATGCCTTTAAATTAATGCTTAAAGCATCATGTGGGAATGAAAGGATATAGTATGCAAGATTAATGAGAGTGGAAGGGCAGAATGTTAGACAGGCCTGCGCGCCCAATTCTTTACCCTTCGAAAATAAAGTTCGTTCGTTCGCTCTCTTTCTCTCTCTCTGAGAGACTATTTTATTTCAGTGTCAATGTCTCTCTATCTCTCACTACATTAGCTTTCTGTCCGTGTCTCTATCTTGTCATCACCATCATCATCATCATCGTCATCATCATGATCCCTATCATCACCATCATTATCATCATCATTTTCATCATCATCTTCATCATCATCATCTCTAGCTATCAGACTTTATTTTTTTTTCTGTCTTTTTAACTCTCAGACTACCTGATGTCTATTTCTAAGTTCCTCCATTTTTGAGACTATATTATTGTCATAGTCTATGCCTCTCATCATTCCAATGGCTATGTTTCTCCGTCTCAGAGATTAGATTATGTCTTTGTCTATATATGCCTACTTTTGTCTCCTATCCAATAATCCCCATGGATGACGAAGAGATGCAGGCCAGCGGACATTGCACCTTTGTCCCTCTGTGCCTCGGTTATCAAGGCCCGCGCTCCTCGACTTGAGGAGAATGATCATTGCTGGTGACATGAATGGTCATTCACCTCTGTGGGGCTACACAGACAGGAACCCAACAGGAATAGCTATAGAAGAACTCACTAACACTACCACACTCATCCTACTGCAGAATGCTCACACCCCACCGACATTGCTCCACCGCGCAAGTGGAACAAAAAGCAGACCAGATCTCACCCTAGTAACAGCAGATATCCACCCACATTGCTCAGTTAGAGTGCTCGACGACATCGGAAGTGACCACAGACCCATCCTCCTTGAGATCACAAACACCAGGGAAATAAAAAGAAATTGCTTAACATCACCCCCATGGAACTACAAAAAGGCAGACTGGCATTTCTTCAGGAGACAAGTACGACAACGATTCGAGGCCATCGACATGACGCTAGACATAGACAAGGTATATAGTAAAATCACTCAGCACTACTGCAGTCTGCTAAAGAAGCCATTCCATGAGGATGTAGGAGAAAGTTTAAACCTTACTGGAGTACAGAACTGGAGGCTGCTGTAAACGAGAGGAAAAAAGCAAGACGGCAAGCTGAGAAACACCCAACCCCCGCCAACAAAGCAAATTATAACCGCCTAACTGCAAAAGTTAAACGTCTGAGCAAAAAAGCAAAACGAGAAACATGGGTTAAGAAATGTGGAGAGTTAAACTTGCGGAAAGACGGAAAGAAAGCATGGTGCCTCATATCAAATCTCTCAGGAATTAAAAGAAAGAAAAACCCTGAACCCATCATTACAAGCACTGAACCACCACTAACAAGGGATGCACAGAAAGCAGAAGCCTTCAATAAGCACTTTGCTAACGTAAACAAAAAAACAACCACGCAAGAGACTTGACAGTGCTATCAGATCACTCACCAAAATGATGGAGAAACAACCAACAGCTAGCTGTGAGGTCTTTGAAAAGAACTTCACTCTTTCAGAACTCAAGATGGCCCTAAAAAAATGCAAGAAAGGAAAAGCTGCTGGACCTGATCGGCTCACTAACGAGATGATCTCAAACCTCTCAAATTATGAACTCTCTACCATCCTTGACCTCATTAACAAGACCTGGAGAGAAGACAAGTTACCAACAGACTGGAGAAAAGCCAATATCATCCCAGTCCTTAAGAAGGACAAACCATCCAATGAAGTAACAAGCTATCGACCGATCTCCTTGACATCAAACCTAGGCAAGATCACTGAAAGGATGATAAATGAAAGGCTATATTGGTGGCTAGAAAGCAATAAGATCTTAAACACCAATCAGTCAGGTTTTAGAAGAAACAAACAGACAATGGATCAGTTGATACGATTCACCCAAGAGATAGGTGATGCCTTCCAAGAAAACAGAAATGTGCTTGCAACATTTATTGATCTTAGACAAGCCTATGATCGAGTCTGGAGGATAGGCCTCCTCTTCAAAATGCGAAGAATGGGAATATCAGGGCGAATGTACAACTGGTTAAAAGGTTTCTTCCACAACAGAACAATCCAAACAACATTCAGTGGAGCAACATCAAAACAAAGAACCCTGGAGGAAGGACTGCCTCAGGGATCAGCACTAAGTTGTACACTGTTTCTTATATTTATAAATGACCTCCCAGATGTCATCACCTGCCAAAAAGCCCTATTTGCTGATGACCTAGTCATCTGGACAAAAGGAAAATACCTCCAAACCATCACCAAAAATATGAACAAAAACCTGGCAACCATCTCTGCATACTGCCAGTTCTGGAAACTTGAAATCAATGTAGAGAAAACTGTATATGGCCTGTTCAGTCTAAACAAGAGAGTTAATGAGAACAACATCGAGGTCTGGATGAATGGAGAGAAATTAGCATATGAAGAATGCCCGAGATATCTTGGAGTCGAGCTCGACCGTAGACTTACCATGAGACCCCACATAGACAAGCTGATTGAGAAAGCATCCACAAGACTCAGGCTCATTAAGCACCTTTCTTCCTGTGGGTGGGGAGCAGACCAGCACTCATTACGCCAACTCTATACTGGATATGTGCGCCCAGTAATTGACTACTCGCTCCCCCTCCAAACTATTGCAAGTAAAAGCCTCTTACAAAAGCTAGACAAAGTTCAAAATCACGCTCCACGGTTTATAAGTGGTGCCATGAAGACAACGCCGACAGATGCATGCGAAATCTACACCAATATTGAACCCTTAAACCTAAGAAGAGAACGTTCAGCAGTGGAAACATACGAAAGGTATCTGAGAATGGACACAAAGGAGGAGAATAGGAAAATGATAGAGCAGTGGCACCAAAAACACAGAATACAAAAGACATCTTTTCTTAAAAATGCAAAAGAAGCTAGCATCAAACACCACCTACCAGCAGTTAGAAAGCCGATGGTAACTATCAATAATGAACCACCTTGTTGGCAGGCAACTACTCCCATAGTAAGAACTGAACTCTCTGACCCCTCAGCAGACAAGAACACTCTAGGACCACTACTGAAAACCATCGCTTTAGAAACTATAGATTCATATCCACAAGACATCATCCATGTCTACACAGGTGGATCTGCATTTAAAGCTACCATCAATGCTGGATATGGCGCAGTGATAAAATACCCCAACCAGCACCCAGAAGACCACCCTTGCATCTTTGGCCCTTGCGGAGAAATTTGTTCCAGCTATGATGCAGAAATAACAGCACTAGAAAAAGCATTGTGCCGGATAATCTCAGACTTTGAAAGTGGCATCACTCCACCTGAGGATATTGTTATATTCTCAGACTCAAAATCAGCACTCCAAGCCCTAGAAAGCAAAATGTCCCCTAACATTAATAACATCTGTAGATTTATTGACCAACTGTTCACTTCCTATTGCGTCGAAGTTACACTCCAGTGGATCCAAGGGCATGTCGGAGTCCCAGGAAATGAAAAAGCCGACAAACTATCCAAAAGAGGAGCAGCACTGCCCCAGTTCCCATCAAGTACCACACTGCAAACCTGCCAACAGATCCTGAGAAACAATTATAGGGAAGAATGGCTAAACCAATGGGCTTCCTCCCAGACAGGGCGTCCATTCTTCAAACATCAAGCTAAACCAAACCCTCAAGATCCAGTTAAACAACTGAAAAGAAGAGATCAGAGTCTAATTTTCCAGCTGAGAACAGGCCAGGCCCCTGTCAATAAACATTTAAACAGAATAGACCCACTACGTGAACCAAACTGTAGGCGCTGCCACCACCATGAGAAATCAGTTGAACACCTACTGTTACAGTGCCCAAGACTAACAGACCTGCGACGCCAACTACTCCCATCGCACCCAACCATCCACAATACACTCTACACATCATCACAGCAACTGAGGAAGACTTGCACCTTTGTCAGAGAGGCAATGGGCTGTCAAGAGCTACCTGTTCACAGCTAAAGGGATTATATCATCATCATCATCATCATCATCATCATATATGCCTACTTATAAACTTATACATTTACATCTATATATATGTAATTTTCTTTTCTACATCTCTCATTCTCTCAGACTATATTTGTTCTTTCTTTCTCAGCGTTTTACGCTGCTACATATCCTTCTCTGCGTCTTTATATTGCAATTCTTATTCTGTCTCTTATCGTTACAACTATGATTTTTAATTCCACACTCACTCGTACCACCCACTTTTATTTCACGTTCTCCTGTCTCACACACATTTTATTTATAACTAACTTTATTATGTCATTCTCATTTATAACACACTCTTCTATATCACACTCATTTATAGCACACTGTTTTATACACCACTCATTAAATCTAACTATGTTATATCATGCTTATTTATAGCGCACAGTTTTATGTCACACTCATTTATGCTACACTCTTTCATACAACACTAATTTATAACACTCTGTTATACCACACTCATTTATAGAACACTGTAATATCACACTCATTTACAGCACATTCTGATATACCACACACATATATCTTCAACTCGAGTGCCAAGTCAGTGTTATTGTATGGCCATGAAACATGGAAAACAACAAAATCAACAACCAAAAAACTACAGAGATTCGTAAATGGGTGCTTGAGTAGATAAGAAAGATTGAAACTATATGACAAGGTCACCAATGTAGAACTGATGACAATAACTAGACAAGTGTCAGTGGAACCAGAAAGGAGACGAGGACGCTGGTGATAGATAAGACAAACATTAGGGATACCTGCTAAGATCATTACCAGGTAAGAGAGACAGGTAGAACACTAATACATGGAGACGAAAACTGGAGACAGAAGGAAAAATGTTGAGGAAGATGTCACAACATATTGAGCTGATGTCACTTGACAGGAGGACTTAGCATGTGTTTATTGAAGACTGTCGTAAATTTATTTTGAGAGAAAGAGTCTTGGAAATGGTGGTCCTGTTTAGAGTGGAGAATGATGGAAAAGGCTATGTGATAGTAAGGGTTTTTTTAGAAGTAAATAGTTGATTCACAGAGTGCTGGGAAGAGTAAGGACAGACTGTTTTACGACAATTTTTCTCTCCATCCTACTCCTTAAAAAAACTCTTCTGGACAAACAATTATTTGCGAGTTTCCAGACTCACACCTGCGCTCACACCGATTTGGTGCTTCAAACACACAGACGCACGTGGATACAAACTACGATAACGAATATGGGAAAGTTTGGGTTTGGGCCTGCCAACACAAATGCTAAAAGTTTTATTACTTTTATTTAGCATAAAATCAAGTCACAAACAATCATCAATTTACATGCAGAAATCAAAGGTTAAAAAATACAAATAACAAGGTGGGGGGGGGGGGGTGGGGGGTGGGGGGGGGGGGTTGGTGAAGAGTGATATTCAATATGCCCTTCCCTCTTGTACAGACAAATGAAAAAGGAACCCGGTCCAAAGGACAAGTAGTTAACAGAAATAGATAAGTTAACCCAACCGTCAATTAATCTATCCTGAAAAGAGGGATTAGGAAACTAGTCCTATTATCCTTAACTGTTTTTCCTTCTACTAAGCAGATTAGGAAGGGGAAATAACAGAGGTTAAGAAATCCCACTTATAAAGTGAACCATGCAAGGAATAAAATAACAAAAGTGTCTACCAGGTACAGCAATTAAAATAGTTGCACATAAATCTCCTTTAGTCATGCACGCTCGTGCTGGCCAACACACAAACTCTCACACAGACTTACTGATCTTGGAAGCAGGCACTCCATAAAATTGTACAAAAAAACCATCAATTAACACTTGACATATTGAGAGTGTCTTTTACTTCAATGTCCGGTGCCAGATTTAGCGAGGTTTGGCTGGTAGCAAATATTTCCACTTATCGCCGGTCGTGAAGACTAAATGTTCTAGTGGTTTTTTATGATATAAAACGAGTCTATGGGATGGCACTGTCACAGTTAGATACAGGTGAGAATGGGGTGTGGTTTCTTAGATTTCGCCGCTGGTGGGGGAACTTCTTGGAACGAGGTGGCAACAACTGACCAGTGAGGTATGGTTTAAATCCAGTGAGGAAAAACTAGGCACCGTCACAGTTCAGGTAAATACCTTGTATGTACTCTCTCTCTCTCTGTAGCAGTAAATTAATAAAAGCTCTGGCGATTGCTCTTCTTCCAGTTACAACTTAATATACTTGGTGAGGTGTTTAAATTTTTCAATGGGTGTGCTTTCTTTCTTATTAATTTAGATAGCTGGATCCCCAACATAGGATCGCCTCAAAGATTTACAATTTAATACACAGTCTCATCCGATTCTGAAAGGGGGTTTAAGAACTGAGTCTGGGGACTCTTTTCCAGGTTGTACTTCTTTTTGCTGGGATCGCAAAGGTAACGATCACTCTAGATAAAAGATAGAAAACATGTAATTCATACCGAAAATCAAATAACATTCTAACGCGCGATAAATTTACAGTTAACTATTTATACACTCGCGTCTTTAATTTTTATAAAATTCAGGAAGAACTCCACGCGAATTTAATAGTTAAAACACACGTAAAAACTAGAACTTAACTCAATTAAATTTAGTTATAAATTCCTTCGCGTCTTTAAATGTTACTTTAAACCTTTAAGTATCTATCATCTTGGGAAATAATATAATAGATATTTCATTAACTTTTCCACTGGAACTATTTGAGATAAGTTTAATTTAATAGCTTTAAGTTAATCACAAAATCCAGTGAAATAAAATGAATGAATGAACTAGACCACTGATCACTTTAAAACAAATGTATTATACCGTTTAGCACATAATAGAATTCACTGCAATAAGTTGAAAATCCAGAGGGAATCAAGCAAGATTTCACTATGCTTAGTGCTTCTGTCAAGGTCTGGCGAACGAGTGATAAAGTTGCATATTTCAGTTTCTGTATATATCTAACGGGAATGCAAGATGAGTGGGACATGTTAGATTTTCGCGCCTCTTAAGAACCCAGGAAGAATCGAGGTTTCTAGCCGTCGTGTTAACCGCGATGGCCCCCTGGCTTTCGATCTCCTTTCGTCTCAGGCTGGTCGCATGAGGATGCGAAATCTCTGCGAGAAACTAGCTTCGTTCGCTGTGAGTTCCCTGATTCCTTAGATCGTATACCGCTCTACGTTTGATTCTGAAGACCAACCTGCCTTTGATGGTACCGCTCTCCTGATAAGCTTTGGCAACTCCTACTAGGCGGGGTGACAGCAAGGTAAGGAAAATGAACTGCTGTTATTTGCTCTAGAAACAGGAGTAAGTCTCTGGCCACGTCCCCTTTTGGGCCGTCGTTAAGAAAATGATTGCCATTAATCGTTCTCAGAGGTGACAATGGGCGTGATTTAACCTGCCCCTACGACAAAGCGAAATTCCAGGATGCATGCCTGCAACGGTTTACATATTTAATGAGCAAACGTGGCAAAGATTCACTCTGCTCTCGTGCATACTTAATGAGCCCAGGTGAAAACGTTCCAGGCTAGCGATAAAACGACAACAAATGTTCAGGGGTTCTAATGTTATATGAGGGAAATACCCTATCATCTCAATAATTCAGGGTCAGCTGAGTTCGACCATCACAAAGACCTATGTTCCTTGGGCAGCTAAAGGGTACTGATTGATTGACATGCATATATAGCACCCTCTGTTTTTACCTCACTCATTTATACCAAATGTATTTACACCACATTCATTTATGGTACACTATGTTATACCTCAAGAATTTATTGCACCCTCTATTATATCGAACTGTGGTATAGTCACTCATTTGTCAGTAACAATATAATAACTTTGGAAAGCAGCGAGACATATTTTATTAGATAGCAATCAAGATGCGCGTACAGACAAGAAGACTTCATCACACAGTGACGATTAAATTATCATTATCACAGAAATAAACCATTCTATCATAGAAATACAAACCTGTTATCATATAAATACATCACTGCACCATAGAAATACATGACTAAATCACATAAGTACTTAATTTTATCACAGAAAAACATCACTCTTTTACAAAAAATACATCATTCAACCATAACAATACATAACTCTTTATCACATAAAAATTTTAATCTATCACAAAAACACATCACTCTATAACATAGACACATAACTGTATCATAGAAGTACATCACTCTGTTAGAGAAAAATATCAATCTAGCATCGAAATACATAGCTGTATTACATAAATACATCACTTTATCACAGAAGTACATCACTGTAACAAGAACCACATTATTACAAGCTTTTGACAAGTATTTTATGCAGATAAAACAATTCATATATATATATATATATACGAGGGGCGTTCAGAAAGTAATGCACCACATCGTTTTTCTCAGCTAATAATGAAGATAGAAGCATGACATATTGCACACTTCAAACATGGCATGTGCCAATTGTGTGCACCAAATTGCACTGCAACCGGCCAAATAATACGGCTGCCCTAAACCGTTGAAATGGAGCGTGTTAGCAACTTGCGTTATAAACAGCGAATTGAGATAGAATTTCTCGTTGCAGAGAAGGAAACTGTTGTGAATATTCACAAGCGTCTATGTGATGTGTATGGAAGTTTTGCAGTCGACAGGAGTACAGTCAGTCGCTGGGTTCAGAGAATCAAAGAATCAGGAAGTGGAGATACGGAGCTGCTTTACCGGCCGCGCTGTGGACGTCCTGCCACAGCCACCAACGCAGAAATGTTGAAATGCGCTGAGGGCATTATTCTTACTGATAGGCGAATCACTACTCAACAATTGGCCTTACAGCTGTCAGTCAGCATTGGTAGTGCAAATGCAGTTATAAAAACTCACGGATTTTCTAAGGTTTGCGCAAGATGGGTTCCTCGAAGTCTCACAAATGACCACCGATTGCAAAGGAAAGCAATTTCTTCTGAACTGTTGGAGCGTTTCAATGCTGATGGAGAGAACTTTTTAGCTAAGATCGTTACAGGTGACGAAACCTGTGCACATCACTTTGAACCTGAGACAAAAAGACAGTCAATGGAGTGGCATCATCCGCAATCACCAAGAAGAAAGAAATTCAAGACAATTCCTTCAGCTGGAAAGGTCATGATCACTGTCTTTTGGGACATTGAAGGTGTGATTCTTGTGAACGTTATGCCAAGAGAAGAGAAAATCAATTCGCAAGCTTACATTAAGACATTGAAAAAACTCAATCAACGTTTTCGCAGAGTTCGGCCGCACAAGAATCCAGCAGACCTGCTTCTCCTTCACGACAATGCGCGCCCTCACACAAGTCTGGCAACACGGGAAGCAATCAACAAATTGAGTTGGACTGTACTACCCCATCCACCTTATAGTCCCGATTTGGCACCTTCTGATTTTCATCTATTTGGTTCACTTAAAGATGCACTCTGTGGGACAAGGTTTGAAGATGATGAAGGAGTGATTTATGCAGCGAAGAAATGGCTACATGATCAAGACTCAACAGTTTACTTAAAAAATCACCAGTGCAAGAGTACATAGATGCACGCTTCCTGCAAGGGGACCAGCTACAATCGGAACTGAATGCTCCGCGGGGAGGGAAAACCAAAATGAACAGAATCTGTCTTGATATACGTCCCTATATTATAAAATCAGTCGAATGCGTGATAGGTATCACATTAGAGTAACTTTACATGTAAACGTTTGTTACATAACAATGTGAACGACTGGAACGCATTCAAAACGAAGGGATGGGTATAGTCTTGGGCTGCACGCGAGATACCCCTATTGTGATGATGCTGTACATGCTTGGATTGCTGTCAATTAGATCCAGATATACGAGGTGAAAGCGTATATGAGTGTAACCACAGACAAAAGGCATCCCCTGCATGGGAATATAGCTGACATCAAACGAGTGAGAATAATAAAGAGGGGGATGTCATGGTGTGGCCGGGTAGGGTAGTGGGGATTGCTGTTTTGAATCGAGAGTATTAGATCTTGATTACTAGCTAGCCTGCTAGAGGTGATGATTTCTCTCTACAGACTTACAGGAATTTACCAGGTTCGGGGACAATCCTCTATGATGTTTTATTTTTAGAGCATATGGTTATTATTTGTGTTGCACCTGCAACGATTAGCTTTGGCATGAACCTTTAATAATTGCTATGATGGCTAACTGCAAACATATGATTCGTCAACAGCATTTGTGTTCAATGAAACAAATGTTTATTCAATTTCCAACAAGAACTGAGTTGAATCAAATGGTGACCACACCAAATTTGCATAATGGCATGTTGACATTCAATAAACAAGCATAAAAAGTCAATGTATTATTTTAATGATGCAATATTCCTTATTGCATCTCGTAATCTTTTCAAGTTGCTAAAACATGGCGTGGCTCTTCTATCCTTCTAGTGTTCCTTCGTTTATTTGTTAATGTGGTCTAGATTTTCACGTTTTTCTTATCTCTTCATTTCAATGAAGAGCCAAACTTTCTTTATTTCATTAGTATTCCTTGGTTTGACTTTCTCTCAGCTTAAGGACCTTCATTCTTAGTATAAGGTTCAGATATATACCTGGGTTTACAATTCTTTACCCAGTTTTCGAGCGTAGCTCCGTTTCAGTTATGACCGTGGGCTCTAACCGTTATTTCATGCAGTATTTGGCAATACTTACAGTTTTCATGAACTCACAAACAAATTATCACATTCCACATTTCGAAGTTACACATTTGCATTGATTGTGCGAAGTCAATCTCCTCTATAGAATATCACTGAGCAAAGAGACTTACGTCTTGTCTCCACCGCTCTGAATTCATACTGACTAAAAAAATGGCTTCATCTCTCCTGTTCATTCCGGGGAAAAGAACTCAGCTTAACCATTGGTGGAAAATCACGTGACCAATGCTTAGCTTAAGCGAAGCTACCCTCATTAATGCTTGGCGTAAGGAAGCTAACCTGGTTTAATTAAACATCTGCGCCAAGACTTTTTTAATCTTCTGTTTCTATAAAAATTTATTTTATGTTAATATAGCCTGTATCTAAAAACTTACGGTATACGCGGTTACATACAGATCCCGGGGCCCTGCAAATGTATCCCGTAGGGAGACATTTGAGTACTATCAATAACAAAAATCCATCCCCAAAAATTTCTAAGTTCAAAAAAATTTCCAAAAAATTTAATTTAATACCTATACTGGGGTCCTATGTCTATATGAGGTCGTCTGCTATGTAAAAAAAAACTAGTAGTGGACATCAACTTCAAAAAGTGTAACTTATTCATGACATCATAATATTTTTCACCAAATTTACAAATTGGCAACACTGCCCAACAAAATCTGCAAAACACTCATAAGGTCATCACTAAAAAAAAAATGTGACGAGTGGCAACACTGGTGAATGAACAATAAACTATCTTATTTGCAGAACTTGGCTGGATTATCATAATCTATTACATTTCATTCAAAAATATAGTTGATTACATTCTCTTGGATATGGTGGAATGGTGGGGGTGTTATCTCTTTTCTGTTCCTGTTGTTTGCTCCATATATAATTCTGCAAGACTTAACAAATCTTTTTTTTTTTTTTTTTTTTTTTCAGTGAATGAGCCACTTGCTCAATATTACATGTAGAAAACATCTCTAAACATAATATGCATATTTATCAGACGATAATACAACCAGCATCATTTTTATAAGTAATCATTTTTCACAATAAAAGCATTAAAACCTCATGGCTTATCCTTATTTATCTATCTGAATGTTTCCTTGTTATAGACATTTTCCAAATGGTAAGTGTATAACCTCGTTCTAAGTCCGTCACTGTAGAAAATGTTCTATATTACATTTTTTTTTTTCAAAATATGTGATGTTTGTCTCTAATATCCGTACGTCTGGTGGTGATCCTGTCCATTAGTCAGTTATTTCAAATCATTCCTTCTTTTCTGTCAATACAGTATTTTTTTTTTTTTTTTTTTTTTGTGAACTCTTTCCTAGAAATATTATTTTATATATATATTTATTCTTCAAAGATCTTCTTTGACTTCCCATACATCAATTTTCAAACATCACCTTATTCAGCAACCAACAGACGAATGTGTTACTATCATATTATGAAACATAAGGGAAAAGAAAAATATAGTTTCCAAATCATCATGAATTTTCTACATTGGGTTCCGTATTACTTTATTTTCTCTTTTAAGACAACTGCTTATACTCTGGACAATATGTATCCATGTTGTCACTCTCGAGGCATCCTTGTATACAATTTATATTTGTCTCCTTTTTTTTTTTTCATAACACCAATGTATCATTTATGGTGTTCCAATATCATTGTATCTATTCTAGTCCTCCTGTTATCTTGAGAATTCATCCTTAGTAACTCCCTATGTACCTTATCTAGCAATACATTTATGCAAAACACATCAAACAATTATTTATGGAAACATTTAACTGAGATGTAAGAACTTTTGACAATATGAGATGAAAAAAAATTTTGGGGTCATCACTCAAAAAATGTGACATAGAAAGGAAGAAAAATATTCAATTGATCGTGAGGAATCTCCAATATTTTAAAATGTGGATCCTTCCTATTCCTCTTATTCTGTACTGGAAATATATCCTTATTAATTGTCCATGTACTATATCTGTGACATGTCTGTCCTTGGGATAACGTTATTTTCTTATCCAATATCCTCGGGGTGAGCAAATCTCAGTATGTCCAATTTCATCAATCATTTATTTATTTTCTCTCCTGTAATTCTGGGTATGTTATGAGTATAGTACATTGTCAATTTATTCCAACTATCTTACAACATTCTGTAATTCATGATAAGGAATAGTCATTTGTTATACAACAATGTTCATATTACAAAGGCAATGAGCAAAAAATCAAAAAAAAAGATATCTCCAAAAATGCGGATGTATCTCTATTTCCTTTACCTCTGGGCGTAGCAATTATTCAGTCATTATTTTTTTTTTTTTCTCCATTATTTAATCTCCATTTTGTGTCCTTAGTACCTGTGGTTCCATGGGATTATCATAATTCATTTGTGTCTCTTGTCTACTGATAATCCTTCAATAATGACTTCAAATATGGTCCTCGTATGTGCAACAATCATCTGCTCTGATTTGTTCCATGGGATTCATCCAATATTCTATTATCTCCTTGTCTTATCTCGTAACCACGAAGACTAAGATTATCCCTCCAATGTTAATGTGGGGGATTTTGTGCATAAACATTTCAACAAAATCTCAGTTGTGACAACATAAAGTTTCACCTTAATATAAAATGGCATTTTCATCATACATAACCAGTTGCTTCTTCATCTCATGTGTCATTAGTGGTTATCATGTGGTAATGGTGTATTTTTTTAACATGGGCAAAGGCATCATCAACAAATAGGTGTAATGTGTTCAATCAGGGGTTAGCATATACTAATGCTCTCAAGGGATTCTTCATTTGCAGAAATTCAGCATGCGCAAATGTCATTGGGGTATTTGTGATAGGCAGTATCAGGGATCAAGCTGGTGGGGTGTATGACTGGTAATGGGGTGATTTATTTCTCTTTTTTTTTTCTTCTTCAGCTGCTAACCTCAGGGCAGTCAATGTTTTACAATATTGGCTTATGATCCTCAAAATGTGTGAGGGTGGCATATAAACATAATACATGTCTGGTGAATGGAAGCGTGGAATATGATCAGTTACAAAAGTGGAGATGAATGTTACAACAGAATAGTGTGACACATGTGTTATAGGTAAAGTTGTGTAACATTCTGAATATCAAAAACTGTCTGACTAATAAGGGTGTCTGTAAACAAAGAACATTGTATCATCTGTGTCATCTTTATTTCAATAATTCAAATAAAATGTCTAACTAGAATCCTCCGTGGGCTGGTCTTGATTTCTTTTTTTTCCTCCGTATTCTAAGGCTGGAAAAAAAATAACTTTCTCAGTGAGGCTTTGACATCTTAGTCTGTAAGCAAGTCATTTGCACTATCAACAGCTGCAAATAGAGTACATGGGGAGAGTTAGTACATAGTTAAAAAGGTTTGTTCACATATGCGATGACCGTGTTCGGATTTGCGAACACATAAAACACCTGGGCGTGTTTTTCAGAACAGCTTCGCTAGTTCCTTCACCATCTCTAACCTTGCAATGTCCCGACTGCTTAGGCGAGCATCATACTGAGTAGCAGTGGTGACGGGTGTGATAGGCGACGACACTGCATTTGCTGATTGTTGGGACACCGAGGACATTGACGAATGCGGTGATGGCTTAACATCATTTGATTGCGGTGATGGTTTTACTGTGGTGAGGGTTTGTATGGCTGGAACATCTGTTGGTTTTGAGGCAGGTATATGTTTCGCCTTGATTTTTCTTCTGACCTGGTTGTGCTGAACGTTAGCACTGGTTACAATGGGCACAGTAATTTTCACACTGTTGTTTTTGACTAGTTGAGATGAGGCTAACACTTCTCGGCTTTGTTTTGGAACATGATTGCGTTTCTTCAGAATCTTTCGTCTGATATAGTTGTGCTGTATACGCGGAATTTGTTGCTAGGGATTGAGTCATCAGATTCTGTTTTATAGGCGCGTTTGACGCTGGAGCTGACTGGTGCAAATAATGTACTATCCGCATCACTGGTTTCAATGGAACTAGCTGTATCAATGTCTGTTTCTTGTTGGTATAATTCTACCATTTTTCTGTCATTATGTTCGTTGGGGTCTGACAAAGCTATGCTGTCTTGTTCTGTTTCGTCTCCATAAAGATCGCTGGTATATGGTTCAACAATCTGCTTGGGTATAGTTTCTTCAGGATCTGATTGTTTTGAACGAGCAATCTTGTTCTTGTGGTATAGCAGTGTTTGGTTTTCACTAGTGTTAAAACTAGAACTGCCTGAACTGGGGGTGTGATAGGTATCAGCTGACGATTTATCACTGCGGGAGTAAGTTTGAGTGTGGATATAAGGTGTTTTCGTGTTGTCATCGTGTGACGTCTGTGGCATGATTTCTTCATTTCTAATGCGCAGGTCTCTGTCTTGTAGTCTATTACGTAATTCAAGTGGTGGGATATCTTCTTCGCTTTCGGACGAGTCTCGTTGTTGTCTTGCTCGATGTATTTCATCTGTGGGTGGTCTGGGTATGTGGTCGTCTTGGTAAAATTCAGAGTCTGTCGTCTCTGACTCTGATATGTCAGACGAATCTGTGCTGGATGGATTATAATTTAGGGTGGCTTTTCTGACTGGTCTTGTATTTGTCGTCAGAGGCGGAATGGGCCGGTGATTATCGATTTTGATTTGTTTTACGTGAGCTTTTGTTTGGTGTTGTTTCTCTTCATTCCAAATAATGAAGTTTACAGGCGTAGTTTGTTTCATGATTTTGTAGCCATCTAACCATCGGTCATCGAATTTTGAACTGCGTACATGTTTCTTGTAGTATACTCTGTCTCCTATTTTGTACGTTGGTAGCTTGGCTGATTTATCATGTTGTTTCTGTTTCTTGTGAAATGCCTTCTGCGTATTTCGTTGTGCAATCTGGTGAGCTTTATACTTTTCTTGAAGGATTATTTCGATGGGGTCTTCTCCCATGTATTTTCTTTGTGGGCGAAGTAGGTTGTCTAACGGAAAGTTTGGTTCTCTTCCGTATAGCATGAGAAAGGGTGACATTCCTGTGGTATCGTTCACGTTTACTCGGATGGCTTCAAGAGCTTGGTTAATGTATAGGTCCCAGTATTGGTGGTTCCCCTTGATATATTTGCTAATAATATCATGTAGGGTGGCGTGCATGCGTTCATTTCTGCCATTTGCATTTGGGCAATAATAAGTGGTTGTAGTATGCTCAATATTCAGCTGGTGTAAGGTGGCTTTAAATGGGTTACCTATAAACTGTTTACCGTTGTCTGAAATGATTCGTTTTGGACAGCCATGCCTGGGAATGAATTCTTGTAAAAAAATTTGCGTGATGGACTGCGATGTGGCATCACTGAGTGGGTAACTTTCTGGCCAAACAGAGTATTGGTCAACTATGTGCAGGAGGTATTTGTTGCCTGATTGGGTGAGTGGGTAAGGACCTGATAAGTCAATGCTCACTGTTTGCATGGGGTAATGGGAAGGTTGCATTTCTTGAAGGGGAATTAAATGTGGCTTCATGTTTCTCAATTTACATGTTCTACAGGTGGCTACATATTCTGTAATGTCCTTGTAGAAAGTTTGCCAATAATACCTTTTCTTTATGACATCAATTGTTTTGTCTCTTCCCATGTGCCCGTTGTTATCATGAAACTGTAGCAATACTTCTGGGACTAGATGTGCTGGAATGACTTTTCTTAGTGTCCCTTCTTGTTTCTGATCAATATAGTATAGAGCTCCATCCGTTGGGTGTACTGTAAAATCTTTACTTTTTGTTGGGTTTTCTTTCACGTATGTGAGCAGCTTGACAATTTCTGCATCTTTCGCTTGTTCTACTCTCATGTCAAACATATCTTGGCTTTCTTCTTCTACTTGAGTGGCGGAATCTGAGGTACTTCTTCGACTTGATGAAGTAATTTCATTAATTTCTTTAGCATTATCGTCAATCTCTGAGGATGTGCCATCATTTTTGACTCTATTTGTTTTCACTTCAGTTTCATCATCATATTTAATCCTGGATAAGAGGTCTGCACAGGTGTTCATTTCGCCTGGGATATGTTCGATAGTGGTGTCGTAGGACTGTAAATTCATTGCCCATGTCTGTAACTTCTTTGGCTGTTCTTGTGTTTTGGTGAGCCAGTTAACCAAAGGTTGATGATCAGTTCTTATAATGAGTTTAGTTCCTCTGACGTAAAAGTCAAACTTTTGTACTGCATAGTGAATAGCATATGCTTCTTTCTCAGTGGTGGTCCACCGTTTTTGTGACTTTGACAATGCGTGGGATAGGAATGCAATGGGTTTCTCATTTGGAATGTTTGGTAGGATGGGTGTTTCATCTTCTAGTACAGGTTGGACCAAACAAGCACCAATTGCGTTATCTGAGGCATCGGCGTATAGTATCATGGGCTGAGAAATATCTGGATGTCCAAGCAGTGGGATGGTGGTTAGGGCATTTTTTAGATACTCAAAGGATCTCTGGCAGTCTTCTGTCCATTTGAAGCGTGCATACTTGCGGGTAAGGGCTATCAAAGGCTCTGCTGCTCTGGAGAAATTGATGATGTGGCGCCTATAGTACCCTATTGTACCAATAAACGAGCGTGTTTGTCTCACCGTCTTGGGGCTAGGCATTTCTCTTATGGCTTTGACTTTATCTTCATCAGGTCTGACGCCATGTCTATTGATGACAAAGCCTAAATATTTTGTTTCTGTCTTTAGAAACTCACACTTTGACAGTTTTAACTTTATTTGGTGATGCCTGAGTCTATCAAACACTGTTTCAACCTTGCGGAGGTGGTCTTCCATCGTGCCTGCGGTATGTATCAGGATATCGTCTATGTATGCCAGGGCAAATGGATGTAGACCCTTTAACACTTCATCCATGAGTGACATATATGTTGCTGGAGATCCTTTTAGACCAAATGGCATAACCTGCCAAGAAAAACTTCCCATATGTGAACAGAATGTGGATTTCTGTTTTGCCTCAGGTGTCATGGGGATGCACCAAAAGCCTGACCTTGCATCAAGTGTGGTAAAGTATGTAGACTTTCCTAACGTCGCAAGTAGATCGTCTATCCTGGGGAGGGGGTAGGAAATGACTTTTGTGATTTTGTTAAGGGCACGGTAGTCGCAGCAAAAGCGACTGGAGCCGTCTTTCTTTGTTACGATCACTATGGGTGAGGACCATTGGGAACGGGATCTTTCGATGATTCCTGCCTGTAGCATTTCATTTATAGACCTTTCCACGAGTTCTCTATTTTTCAAGGGCGTGTGATAGGGTTTCATATGTATTGGCTCCTCTGTGGTTGTTTGAATGTCCATTGTGACAGTGTTAGTTCTGCCTAATTCCATGTCATTGAGTGCGAATACATCTTGGTGCTTTTCCACAAACGTTTTCAAACGTTGCTTATTATCTTCTGTGGCATTCAGGGTTGCAAGTAACTGAGCTATTCTCTCTCTGTATTTATGATCTGCTATGATATCTCTGGTCTGTCTTGATGCCTCCGTTTCATTCCCATAATTTTGGGACATTTTTCTTGCATCTTGTGAAAATCTCTGCTCCTGGTATGTGGCTTTCTTTTGCGTAGTTCTTTGCCGTTCATTGGGCTGTGCTTGGTACTGTCTCCTCTGCCATGTACTGTGTGCATTTCCATTTGTCACTGCATTTACTGTATATTCATTTCTTATTATATTTCTGGGGTAGTCGTTGTTGTGCCATTTTTTTCTGATTATTTCTGCCGTAACTGCGCTTATCTGCGTACGTTACTGTATTTCTTCTGTTTGTGCTATAGGGCTGTCTTCTTTCCCTGGGCGAAAATTTTTCATTCTTTCTGTTTCCAACTTTGCTGCTATAGTATCCTCCTGTGGTATAGTCATATAAGAGTTCTTCCTTTTCTTCGGAAATTTCAAGTGGTTTTTGGGACTTTATCATATCCACCTGTTTTTGAGTTATATTGATACTCCATGGGGCATGTATCACTGTCTTGTCGCTTTGGATATCCTCCTGGCAAGACAATTTCTGTTTCTCTGTTACTCTGTGATATACAGCACTTCATCTTTTCTCTTGGTGTGCTGGGGCGCAAGAATGAGTAATTATAGTCATTTTCATACTGTGGCCTTTCTCTTCTTATGTATGGACTGGTTCGTTTCTGCCATCTGGGTAGGGTATGCTGTGGTGTAACATAACTCTGACTGATGTTACTGCCTTTTTCTGCATAAGCCTTATAACTGTTTACTTTCCGTGTACTTTGGTTATTTGTACTGCGATTTCGTGCATTATGTCCAGTGGGGGTGGTTGAGACAATTTGTGGATGGTCTCTATTGGTTTTGGTTTGTCTTATTGTTGACGTATCCACTTGCGCTACAACTGTGCCTCTTTTTATAGTGGTAGTTTTTCCTGACATATTCAATATCATGATGGGGAAATCTCTGGACTTCGAGACTTCAGCGATTCCCTCTGTAATTTGCAACAATGGGTCATCAATAATGCTTTCTTCTGCTAGGGGCTGTACTTGAATTGATTGCCCTGGTGTTATGTACTCAGAATTTTTTACTCTGCCTTTTGCTATGACCAGGGAGTTTGGAGCCACCGTTATGGGAGCTGTAATCCTTACCAAAGACGCTATGTGGATATCGTCCTGGAGATCTATGTACGTATTGTTGACTTTGATTTTGTGGAGGTCATAGTATATTCGAACTTTGTGTTTGTTAAAAAAATCTCTCCCTAGGATAAGATTTCTAGACATTCCTTTAGTGATGACAAATGGGTGTTCAAAATTTGTTTCGCCTAAGGAAAATTTTAGCCATGCTGTCCCAACTGAATTTAGTCTTTGTCCCGTGACTGAAGCTAGGTGTGTTTTGGACGGTTCAAATCGTACTACGTGTTGGATCCTCTTGAACAGCTGGAACCTAATAGGCTGATGGATGCTCCTGTATCTACCAGTGCCCTATATTGTTGGCCCTGTATAGACATGATGCAGGAACTGGGGTCCGGATGTATTTTAGTTCCATCATGCAACATTTCTTCATATTGTATTTTACTGGATGGGCCCACTTGACAATTTCTGTTCTGTGTTGTTTCTTTTGTTTTGGACCAGTTTCTGTGATTGTTGCCCTCACTAATGGTCCTGTTTAGTGAGTGGCGCGGCCGTTTCCCTGACGCATGAGGGTTTGAGGTGCGCCTCTGGTATACTGATTTCTGGTGTAATCACGTGGGGGTGGTGCGGGTTGTTGTGGTTGGTAGCCTCCTCTTCTGAATGGTGCATTATTGTAATTTGCTCTACAGGACTTGTACCCATGTCCGAGCCTACCGCATGTGAAGCATCCGTTCGGATTGACATTATTGACTTCGTTTTGCCTCTGTGTGGGGGGTCTATAATTGCGAGGCCTATCATCTTGTTGTCGTGGGCGAGTCCATTGCCTCCTGGCATGGTCAACTTCCATAGGCTCATGCTCATCATAGTCCCTATATTCTGGTCGGGGTTCCCTACCTGCTCTTTGTTGGAACCTTCGGTGAAGATTTTCCTCCTGTATTGCTGCTTGGATTGTTTCAGCAATAGTCTTGGTGTCTTTTCTAATAAGATGCCTTCTGATATTTTCCGCTCTAAGGCCATCGGCAAATATCCCCACTAACTGTATTTCTACATCAGGTGTGGTAGGGATTTCTCCGCAAAATGCCTCTTCTGCCATATTGAGGAATCGATCTCCAAAAAGTTGTACCGATTCATCTCTTTCCTGTTTCATGCTTCTAAGGACTGACCAAGCATGCATTTTGTCTATTATTTCCCCATATCTCTGGGTGAGCTCTTTTTTTAGGGACTCGTAGGTTTCTGTGGGGTACTGCTGGGACCTCCTTCTTAAAAAATCAGTCACGTACGAATCAGAACCTAACAGAGCGATTTTTTCTTTTTTTCTTCATCCGTTGTTGCCTCTGCTAGTGCCGCAAATTTTTCCATGTCAGACAACCATCTTCTGAATTTTTTCTTGTTTCCATCGAACGGCTGAACAATGGATCTAACCTGTGTGAATTTCGCGTAGTTGTCATTTTTCTGTAGGGTTTCAGTAATTTTCTGTAGCGCTATTATTGTTGGTCCTTCCATACTTTGTCTGTCCTGGGGCTGCAGTGGTTGTGTATTTACGGGTTGGTTCTGTGGTTGTTGTTGTTGTTCCACACCCAGCTGTTGAAAATTTTCCATTAATTGATCCATCTTCGCTTCTGGTTTTTTTTTTTTTTTAGAGGACTGGTCATACGGCACCAAATTGAGATGTGTGGCCGGGTAGGGTAGTGGGGATTGCTGTTTTGAATCGAGAGTATTAGATCTTGATTACTAGCTAGCCTGCTAGAGGTGATGATTTCTCTCTACAGACTTACAGGAATTTACCAGGTTCGGGGACAATCCTCTATGATGTTTTATTTTTAGAGCATATGGTTATTATTTGTGTTGCACCTGCAACGATTAGCTTTGGCATGAACCTTTAATAATTGCTATGATGGCTAACTGCAAACATATGATTCGTCAACAGCATTTGTGTTCAATGAAACAAATGTTTATTCAATTTCCAACAAGAACTGAGTTGAATCAAATGGTGACCACACCAAATTTGCATAATGGCATGTTGACATTCAATAAACAAGCATAAAAAGTCAATGTATTATTTTAATGATGCAATATTCCTTATTGCATCTCGTAATCTTTTCAAGTTGCTAAAACATGGCGTGGCTCTTCTATCCTTCTAGTGTTCCTTCGTTTATTTGTTAATGTGGTCTAGATTTTCACGTTTTTCTTATCTCTTCATTTCAATGAAGAGCCAAACTTTCTTTATTTCATTAGTATTCCTTGGTTTGACTTTCTCTCAGCTTAAGGACCTTCATTCTTAGTAAAAGGTTCAGATATATACCTGGGTTTACAATTCTTTACCCAGTTTTCGAGCGTAGCTCCGTTTCAGTTATGACCGTGGGCTCTAACCGTTATTTCATGCAGTATTTGGCAATACTTACAGTTTTCATGAACTCACAAACAAATTATCACATTCCACATTTCGAAGTTACACATTTGCATTGATTGTGCGAAGTCAATCTCCTCTATAGAATATCACTGAGCAAAGAGACTTACGTCTTGTCTCCACCGCTCTGAATTCATACTGACTAAAAAAATGGCTTCATCTCTCCTGTTCATTCCGGGGAAAAGAACTCAGCTTAACCATTGGTGGAAAATCACGTGACCAATGCTTAGCTTAAGCGAAGCTACCCTCATTAATGCTTGGCGTAAGGAAGCGAAGCTTAGCCTAAAATAAATGCGTGGCGTTAGGAAGCTAACCTGGTTTAATTAAACATCTGCGCCAAGACTTTTTTTAATCTTCTGTTTCTATAAAAATTTATTTTATGTTAATATAGCCTGTATCTAAAAACTTACGGTATACGCGGTTACAATGGATGGCGCAAGCAGAGGAGACTATTAGACAGGTGACCCCAGTTGTATATTCAAGGGAGAAGAGTGGAGTAAGTCAGATGTGAGCTGGGTGAACTACCAGCAAGTCATTATCAGCCTTGGTAGAGAATGCAGAACTTGGTCCAATGGGAGAGCAGAGCTGTGAGTTGATCAGCTTATAAATGATAATGCTAGGGATGATGATGGGTCTGTAATCTGTGGTAATAAATCAGGGTGGGGCTTCTCTGCTAGAGTAAAGGGCAGAACCGTCGCTGAACATAGCGGGGCTTAAATAATAACATCCTCCAGCATGAAAATGCATGTAGAGGCAGTTACTGCTGCCTTAAGATGGCTGTCTGAGACTTTATTAACAAAGGCAGTTATTGTATCAGACTCACAATCCATGCTTCGAAAGGTCCAAATTGGTTGGCTTCGACATGAATGGATAACCTCCATACCAAGCACCGAATCTTCATGAATTGATATGGATCTACTGTCCTGGTCATGTCGGGGTACATGACAATGAAAGAGCTGACAGACTACCTTCAAGAGCACCTATAAAAGGTGCATTGGCCATGGACAAGGAAGAAATACTGAGCGATTCATGTTCGTCTATTAGAGAATGACACTGCAATCGATGAATCATCAAGGCTAAGATTGTTGGAATTCGGCATCAAACGTAAGACCAGCAGGGATGGACGTATGAGAGGACACATCTGCCGTATATACAACCAGTGCGCAACAGGAACAATTAACATTCATACCCTTCGATATTTGCTGAGGGAGACTGAGCACCTATGGGTTTGCCCGAGTGCAATGACGTCGATTCTGATTAAGATTAACATTAAAACATTACATAACAAATTGATAACACAAATTCCAATAAAAGATATTCACAATTAACTCTCAAGCGGCCGCGGGACAACTTTCAAGTCAACCGGAACCAAGTAAATAGTGCACGAGCACGTGGGATACGGACGACTGCCGGTGCAAACACCCACCAGCCGTAAAGATAATCATCCACAATAATTGTTGTCCCGTGACGAGTGCATGTGTCGACAGTTTGATCTAGCACCGATGAGATGTCACGTTTTGTGATAAGACTGCATGATTTTGTTGTTACATTAGCGTAGTTTACATTTGCTTCAAAATAAATAGCCTAGTTAATACTTAGTTTTGTTTTCTGTGTTCCGAATATTGTGTCTTCTTTTTTACTTTGTGCATATTTCTATCCTTTGAAAGATACTTTTGCTTCCTTGTTATGTAATGCAGCTTCTATCTATAATTAAAATTGTTGCGTCTCTCCGTTTATGTCTGCATATTTCTATTCTTGTTAGATAACTTTGAGCGTTCGATTGGCACAGTGGTTAGAGCGATGGCCTCTTGCAGCAATAGGTACCAAGCTCCACTCTACCCAGTTGTAAATGGGTACCTGCCTTTGCTCTTGAGTTAGGTGAGAAAAATGCAAAGAGCAAGGAACTGGTCACACCACCTCGCGATGCCGGACCTAGTATAATGAAGTCTCTTAAACTTCAAACCCCTACGACAGTTAAAGATAAGTTTCCTGTCTGTTACCTAAAGCCGATTTCTACCTGTGTTACGACAACTTCACCTCTTAAGTACTTAATGCAGCTTTTTGTCTTTTGTAAGATTAATTTTTTTGCAAGGTTACTTTGTAAGATTGTAAGTTAGAGCTAATCCTGATACACGGAAGTGAGTCATGGATAATTAGTAAATAATTAGCAAAATCACTTCAGGACACAGAGATGTGTTTTACAGAATTGTTTTTTAAACACCATGAACAGCTAAAAGGAGCAAAGTGGATGTCCTGAATGAAGTTAGTACACAAATGTAGAACATTACTAACATTAGAAGGAAGCATATCTACTTTCTGCGGGCATGTTATGAGAAAACGTAAGCCTTATTACATCCTGGCAACATTACATATAGAAGGAAAAGAGATAGATGATGAGAAAGAGAGAAGATAGGGGACAATATGACATCGTATCATGGAACGAGTCAGCAGAAGAATGGATAAACAGTTCTGAAGACATGAAGTTGTGGAGAGACATGATCGTTTTCACCCCCAGAAGAAGAAGAAAGATGCAGCTTTGTTTATCTATTACACTGGCTAACAAAAAAAAATTTTTTTTTTCTTTCTCTAACATTTCTATGTTTTTCTGGTCAATTTTAATGCGCTGTTTTTAAATCTGCAAACCGTTTTTCTCTATCAGGTCGGGATCTCTAGAAATACGCAATTGAAGTTTTTTAACAACGCATACAGTATTACAACATCATTTGTACAAGAAGTATAACAGTTATGTAGGCTTGAATTTCTTTGCAGTCGACTTTCGTCGGTGAATGGCATGTGGTACATCGCGATGAAGCATCCAACAATAATCGGCAAGCATGGTCACACTCCACCGTCCTTGATAACGTGACTCCATTACGGCGATATCTTGATGGAATCGTTCTCCATGTTCATCGCTGACTTCGCCAAGGTTGTCAGGGAAAAAGTCAAGATGCAAATCGAGCAAATGGATTTTGAGGGACATGTTACAGCCCATAATTCTGTATGCATCTATGCACTGCTTAACAATATGCACATAGTCGACAGATTTGTGATTTCCCAGAAAGCTATCGACGATCGATTTGAATGCCATCCATGCGCGAAGTTCACTACCATGTAACAAGTTCTCGAATTGTTTGTCTGCAATAACTTTCCTAATCTGAGGTCCTACAAAGATACCTTCCTTTATCTTTGCATCGCTAATTTGCGGAAACTTTTCTCGAAGATAAGTGAAAGCTTTGCTCGTTTTATCTAACGCTTTTACGAAATTCTTCATGAGCCCCAACTTTATATGTAACGGTGGTAAAATGATGCTGTCTTTGTTAACTAATGGCTCGTGTATTACATTTTTATGCCCGAGCTGCATACGATCCCTGATAGGCCACACCTTTCTTGCATAATGTTCCCGTGAGAATTGCAATGACCTTTAGGTCTCCACAAATCCGCCATTGGTAGTCATTGTACTTTATTTTTGCCAAAAGTATAGCCATATTGTCATAAGTTTCTTTCATATGAACAGAGTAGGCGACTGGAATTGATGAAAATAAATTTCCATT